>CM061532.1:115726081-116160698 GCA_030545055.2 Neoaliturus tenellus
ATGTAGTGTGATGAAAAAAAAAAATATTTCCAAAGTTTAACAGCTGAAAAGAGATAACACAGTACCGGTACATCAGCGAGTGCATCTATCTATTTATACCAAGGAGGCAAGGAGGTTATGTTAAACCATGGGGAAATACACTAGTTATCGAACTTTATTTAAAGAGCATAAACTAACGTATTTTTCTTTCAATAGTGAAACTAAAGTAACTGCTCGATTTCGAGCAACCTGTGGACACTAGTCGTACCTTTAAATATATGACAACTATAGTAAGATGCACGAAAATAGTCCGATGGAAATATTAACAGCTGTGTCCCCCCTCACCCCCTCTCGCCCTGCAATGTTGTCATTTTTTGTTATGTTTACCATGTGTGATACAGTAAAAAAAATGTGTTTCAGAACAAATTTGGCAACAATGCATCGACTCTCATCGGACTATTTTCGTGAATCCTACTATAGTGGTTAAAACAATGCATCCACTGTTAAGTGATATATCCCCAAAAATCGATTTCAACCTTTCAACATCCCGTTAAAAAGTGACTTTATCACAGCTCTAAGTTGTTTTGCTTTTTTCAGGAACATCCATTGATTCAATAGAAAAAATTACCAGTAAGTAAATAAAAGTAAGCATCGACATTTCCTCTGTACGGCTTGTTATATGGACATATCTTCAAAGCCTTCCGCCCCAGTTCAGGTTCATCCTCCGAGAGCCGGGGAGGTTGACAGCTGACAGCGAACATGGAGCTGTCAATGCATGTCCTGGCAACATAGGCCTACCTTCCATTCATTCATGTGTGGCAAAGAATTAATTGTCTTCTATTCAAAGATGAAAAGATGTCCAACCTGAGTTAAAAATAAAAAATATAAAAACTAAAGTTACGCCGGAAACTTCAAAAATATAAAAATTTTCAACCATCACTTCATATATATCACTTCATAAGTACATAGTATTTTGCCCATTTAGTTTTACAAAATGATTGAATACATATTTACTGTTAAATTCCGTATATTGAAACTTGGTTACGAAAATGTAACACGTTGTACATAAACTTTTAAAACTGAAACAGACTAATGAAAAATGAGCGTTTAACCGTGGAATGTGGAATAAATAACTATTAAACAAATTTTATTACATTTGAAACTAAATGTTATGTGTAAAATAACATATTTTCAAAAGTACTGTATAGATTTTGTAAGCATGGAATAAAGATGTATCATATGCATTGTATGTCAACCCAGTAGACGATTTTTAAACCCATTACAGTACAGTATGAAATGTTTGTTTATCAAAGTTCACTGAACAGATTTATATAAAAGATTAAGCATATCCCTAATGCAATGCCCCTTGGGGAGTACGATAACATATTGGTTTGTTTTCTATGTTCTATGTTGGATAAAATGAAGGACTTGTTTTATTTATTTACTTTACTGTCGTGGGTGGACATGACTAACCCCGATCCGGTGACAATTTCCGTCGTCGTCACCGGAGGTCGCCGGGTGCCGGTCCCACGACGGATGCACCAGTAGCCGTGGCCGTTGCCGCCGACCCCTGGACGCCGGATGACCCGGGTCGACTCTCTCCGTGTCCCGCCGGTGACTCTGGCTCTGACCCCAGATCAGGTCCGTACAAGGAGTCGCGGATTTCACTCCCACTTTCCACTGCGTCCAACGTCCTTCCAAACAACCTCGGTTATCGTTTTACATTCCGGCTCATCACTTCGAGCTGAATGTTTGCGTTAAATTTTCTAGAAACTTTCTAGCTAAAATATGTTTTACATATGAAAGGAAAAGTGCATTCGTAATGTTAAAGAGTAGTTAGTGTTAGTAGTGTGTTTTTGCGGTTGCTGGCTCAGTTCAATGACCTCTGAGGAATGTGATGACGTCATCGCCAAGGTCAATGACCCCGATGACGTCATCGATGACGTAATCGATGACGTCATCGATGATGACGCAATCGATGACGTCATACCCATGACGTCATCAAAATGACGTCATCGATGACGTAATTGATGACGTCACCATCGATGACGTCATTTCCGTGACGTCACGCCCATGACGTCACAGAAATGACATGCTGATGACGTCATCATCCATTACATCATCAAAATGACGTCACTGACACTGTTAAGGTCAATTCACGCCGAAACTTAAAATTTTTTGGCACTTTTGCCGTTTCTTGCACTACGCTCCGAGTTTTAGTCAGAGTCCACGCGACCTTGACGACTTGGAGCGAATTTGCGATGAGAAACGGCAAAAGTGCCAAGTCAAACTCGAGTTTGCGACATGACCTTGCTTAAACCGTCATCCACTAGTCCTCAGAGGCCATTGAACAAGCACAACATCCGCAATTTCATATTACTGTGACCTCGAACACTTAACAACTACAGAGCGCCGACACCGACGCGCACCCCACGACAGCCACCGAGTGACTGACTGTCAGGCTCTGTGTATTCTAGGTACATTGGCTTGAGAGACTAAGACTCTAAACTGTCAGGAATGGGAGTAACTAACTGAATTTTGCAAGGAAAAGTCATTTCATCCAATATTCTAAACAAATCTTCATCAGTAAAACTTACATTAGTCTGTTTGGTATAAAACCTAGGGTGTCCGCGCAACAGTTTGCGCCACTTAGCTAAAGTTGAAACCCTTTTGACTTTGAGTGGTGGACAGCGAGCAACTAATAAAGTCCTAACACGGCTAAGTTTCTTACCTAAAGTGTCCCGCGACATGGCTTCCCCTCACAAAAGTCCGCACAATACTGAGAGACTGCTTGTAGTGCATGAGTCAAGGGAAAAGAGGTGGGGGAAACAGCAGGAGTGGGGAAAGGTCACAGTGGTGGGGGAAGGTGAGGTTGTACGCTGGAGTATCGCATCACTTCACCATGAGCTGTCCCACAGTCAACACACTGTTCTCTTGGCCCGAGTTGGCACTAGAAGAAACATTTCTGTACAGCTTAGGCTGTGAGAGCCGAGGAAGCAAAGTCAAAGTGGAAATTGTGTTAAACTCCAAGATGAAGAGTCTCCTAAACAAACTAATTGTATCCCTGCAATCCCCTATAACTTTAGAGAAATACCACTTTATTAAGCGACACCTTATACTTTGGCAAAACGAAGTGGAAATGGAAAAGATTACAGTAAAATTAATTTAAATTAAAACTTGGACTGGACACTCATGGCGATACCACGTGGCGTGCAAACGCCACCCTAAACATTACAAGTTAGGTCATTAAGCACCTCTGGTACGATAACCGATGTGCTAGAGTTAAAGTGTGATGACCTTGAGTCAAAACACTGAAATACTACAAGTTGATATCGTCCCAGAGTTAAAGTGTAGTGACCTACATTCAGAACTTGTAAAATTACTTACATATAGAGAGCTAGAGAACAGCGAGACGCACCGCATGGAAGCCGGAGACATACTGGCGAAGCGGTGTTGTGCAGCCTAGGGACCCAGTTGTGGTGGGGGGTATAGCCAACACTTAGAGTACAAGTGTTGTGGGTGACCTTGACCCACTTAACTTACCCCCCCCCCCCGACAAAAAGTGCGAGCCCCCCCCCCGACAAAAAGTGCGAGCCCCCCCCCCCGACAAAAAGTGCGAGCCCCCCCCCCCCCTCCACCCCCACCCCCACCCCCACCCCCTCCCCCACCCCTGATATCCTGGGCGTGGCAGCCCCGGTGGGGATATAAGGGGGCCCAGCCAGAGCCGGCTCGCAGTTAGAGATGTGCGATCCAGTGACTTTCAAATATCGGTGACTTCAGTTCCAGTGACAAGGAAATATCGGTGACTTCAATCGGTGACAAGAAAATCGGTGACAGAGCCGCGAGTGGTGGGGAGAACCAGATACCGCGGCTGCGGCAGTCGCGCCACTGAGCAAATGAATTTTCGATATTTTTATTTCGGTGACAAGTTACAAAATTATCTGAGTAACAAATTACTGTTAATGACTGTTAAAGAGATACACGACGTTAGCGATTTTCGAGTCTATATGATTTTGGATTCCATTACGATGCGACCCTTAACCAGTGTTGTAAATATCGTAACGCTAACGGCTCCAGCGAAGCCATCAGATCGCGCCCTCTGATTGGCCGCTTTGTCGCCGATATTTTGTGTCACTGAATCCAAAAGTTCTACAGTATATCGATCGGTGACAGCGACCTGGGTCTGGCGCTGTTGCTGGGAGATCAGTGACAGAGCCAACGTGCTAGTAGTGCCCGATTCCACCCGAACCATTGCGAAGTGGCCCGAAGCGAAGGCGAAGGCAGCCTCGTGACCACGCGTCGGCCAATCGGTGACCGGCGCGGCGACCGGTGACGTTGTGTAGCAACGGATTGGGTGCCTGCGCGGTGGTGTTCTGCGCCTGTCACTGAATTTGCTGTCACCGATTGCTCGAGTGCCTTGTCACCGATATATCGGTGACAGAGCAATATCGGTGACTTTGTCACCGAAACAAAAATATCGAACATCTCTACTCGCAGTCCGCTCCCGCGCGTTGAACGTGAACGATCGGGACGGACCGCCATAGGCATCACTAAACACTGAATGGCGCCTTCAGTGTTTAGCGAAGTCTACTCTAACTTTAAGACTTGTATTAGTTGTAAGATATTGCGCTTGCGTTTTGGGTATTGCGAATTGTTTTATATGAGAGTGTTTTACTTGTACCCTATGTCTCCTGTGTGTCTTTTATCCTGTGTGTATTGTTTCTCATATGTGTTTAATGTGTATGTGCTTGTTTCAGCATTGACTACGTTGAGCTCAATTACATGTTGTAAGTGTGTTATATTTATCTAAAGTGTATACGCTTGTTTTAGTATTTCCCCCTTGAGCTTTTTCAATGCTCATAAAGTAAATTGTAAAGACAGGGAACGGGAGTAGGCCCCCGTGTAAAGCCACTTTTTATAATTGTTAGGCTCCTCTCATGCATGCTTCAATGCGGCTGAGAAATAGGAGTTGGTCCGTTTGTACGCTTATACGGGGGTAATGAGCCGATGGCCTCTGCACTCGGACCGAGGACGTAAGCCACTAGGGTGTCCTCAGTTAGTTTCCCTTCTGGAAACTCAAAATTATGTAAATGAAACTTTGTTAGCTATTTGTGTTTTTTTTTTGTCCCCAAGGCCCCCGAACATTCGTGGTTCGCCATGGATGCACGGGGGCCGAAAATTTTTAATGTCCGTGTGGCCTTGACCCACATAGGACTTGTAAAAATTTACTGCATTGCTAAATTAAAAATATTAAAGATAGGGTTACGGGAGTAGGCCCCCGTGTAAAGCCACTTTTTATAATTGTTAGGCTCCTCTCATGCATGCTTCAATGCGGCTGAGAAATAGGAGTTGGTCCGTTTGTACGCTTATACGGGGGTAATGAGCCGATGGCCTCTGCACTCGGACCGAGGACGTAAGCCACTAGGGTGTCCTCAGTTTCTTTCAAAATTATGTAAATGACTTTTTGTTAGCTATTGGAAAAGTTATTCGTTAGAAATGCAGTAAATGTTTACAAGTCTCGCGTGGCGAAGGGTACACGACATTGGATGTTGCCTTGTTGTCATAGTTGGGTCTCTTCGGAGGCTACAGCGATGACAACCCAAGTGCCCCACACCCCCATAGGGGGGTGTGGGGCTTAATTTTTTTAAAGTTTTTCCGTGACCTTGACCTAAATATAAAAGTTTTCAAAATTTTTATCAGTCAGGTCTGATTAACACAGTTTATATATAGAGGTCTTTTAAAAAGTTAACAGTTAGGTATTAGTAACACACAAGTTTGGAGTTGTTTATAGTTGGGTCTCTTGGGAGGCAACAACACTTAGAGTAGTCTTGTGCGAGTGACGGCGCGCCCGTCATGTGCCCCCTGACCCCCCCCCCGACAAAAAGTGCGAGCCCCCCCCCCCCGAACTTTTTTTTCGGAAAAATTTTTGACCTTGACCAAAAAGTTTTTTTGCTCCGGACGAGAAGTGCCCCCCCCCCCGAACTTTTTTTTCGGAAAAATTTTTGACCTTGACCAAAAAGTTTTTTGCTCCGGACGAGAAGTGACCCCCCCCCGAACTTTTTTTTCGGAAAAATTTTTGACCTTGACCAAAAAGTTTTTTGCTCCGGACGAGAAGTGACCCCCCCCCCCGACAAAAAGTGCGAGCCCCCCCCCCTCCACCCCCACCCCCACCCCTGATATCCTGGGCGTGGCAGCCCCGGTGGGGATATAAGGCGGCCCGGTTGCACGCACTTCTCATTCTTGCTCCAGCCTTCGTTGGAAGTGCTTCTCCGTTTTTTGCAATTAACGCTCTCTCTCCACCGCAACATGCGCTTCAAAAACTATCCACCCGTTCTCCCATACATCAAATCAAATCCAACCAACACGTCTACTCCGACCAACACATCTACTCCGACTTCAACATCCGCTGCTCCGATTCTTCAAACGTGTTTGATGAGCACAATCCTCAGCTGTTTGGAGATGCCGTCGGCTCCTTCAATGCCCAGCCTATCTCCGCTGCTACCAACGGAACGAACAAGTCCAAGTGTCAGTGGTGCTGGTGCTGGTGATGCTCCGTCGACTTCAAGAGGGGCTGGCGCTCACCCTGCAAGCAGCCGAGTGCTCATAGCATCACCGCCAATCTCACTGCTGTCAGATTCTGATTCGGAGTCAGCGGTCTTTGAGGAGAAGAAGAAGCCGAGGTCCAAAATCATTCCCTAATCACGTACACAGAAAATCCTTTCCTATACAAAGACCCAATGTCCACTACCCGTATCCCCCATGCCATCTACACCAGTCAAACCATCCCGTAAATCGATCTTTTCCCCAGACAATTCTACCTCACCCAAAGCCAACATTCCATCTACAGTCAAATCATCCCGTAAATCGATCTTTTCCCCAGACAATTCTACCTCACCTAAAACCACCATTGATCTAACCCATTCTCCTACCCGACCCAAAATTGTTTGCAAATTGCCCCTTGACCGTGCTAAACCATCACCCTCCATCCTTTCTAGCCAGCCTAAATTAGATCAAGCGCCGCTCCAAAACACTAAGAGTCCAACACAAAAGAAACGTAATTGTGTTAAACGCCCTGCTGGCAAGCGTAATAAATGCGATTATGTTTGGTTTAGCAGAGAGGCTGTGGTTCTTTGTTGTCCGAATTTTGCTCTTCCAGAAAAAGATCGTTGCCAACGACACTTAAATAAGAAACTCAAAATTCCGACACCAAAGCCCTATAGCCTTAATATTATGCCTGAAAAGTCCAAGTTCAAACACCCCAACAGTCCGCAGAAGCTGAAAATTAATAGGCTCAAGAGGGACAAAAAATATTATTTCATTGTTCAAGCTTATGGAGCATTTAACATAAATGTGCAAATCATTCTAAAAGGTGATGGCCGCCTTCATAGAATGAAAGTACCACCTGCGATGGTACAAAGAGAATTTTTTGTCCCCGGGGCTTATTTAATTCGAAGAAAAGGATGCCTATCTGTTTGGGAAATGGATTAGGACATGGGCTCACTAAAAAATCAAAATTGTTAGGTTGTGTTGGACAATATTTAAAAGTCTTTTTCCAAATTATTTTTCCAAATTTAGTCTTAACCCTCTTAAAGTAAGGGAGAGGGGTATTATACAAGTCAAGTAATAAAAAAAACACTTGACTTGTATAATACTTTAACCTGGCGGTGATGTTAAGTCACTGGGACAATCTCAAACCGTGTCCTTGAGGGTGAAGACTAAGTTACAAAAATCTTTAACAAATAAAAACTTACCTCCAAACACTTGTAGCTTGCTACAAGTGTTTGGAGGTAAAGATTTTTCAAAGTTTGAATGACCTTGACATATATCAGTCTTAATTCTTAACAAAAACCTCCAAACACTTGCGGCTTGCCACAAGTGTTTGGAGGTAAAAATTTTTTCAAAGTTGAATGACCTTGACATATATAAACTACACTTTAAGTAAAGTGCTAACCATGCAATTAAGGTGTGTATTACGTGATACCCCACTCTGACGCTTTACTAAGCTTGTATGAGCCGTTCATTTGCTTCAGTCTGTTCCGTGAGGGTCGCCCTTGGCTGGTGGGGGATATAAGGCGGCCAGGTTGCACGCACTTCTCATTCCACATCCAGCTATCGTACGGACTGGTTCTCCCCGCCTTCAACACTACATTCCCATTCTCGCCGTTTACATTTATTTCACTTCTCCATTTTCAAAATGCCTCCGAAGCTCAAGAACTATCCACCAGCTTCCAAAACCACCTCGACCGACACGCCCCCTGCTCCAATACTCCAATATTTGATAACCGCAGAATTCCTGAGCAGCCTGAAGATGCCACCGCCGCCGCCTGCCTCAATGCCCAGCCTGTCACCATTGCCGTTGACAGTGCCACCAACATCGGAAGAGGCTGCCCTACTTCCAGCGCTGAAATTGTATAAAATATTCTGTTGTTTACTTGATAGAACGCTAAAACTACCGCCAATACCAAATACTTTCACGTACAAGCTACCCCTGATAGACAAGGATGATGTAAGCAAGCTATCATCAATTCAAGTGAAATTTCTGGAAGAAAAAATTCTTGTTTGTGTAAGAGAAGTGTTTCATAATGAATATTCAAAAAGATTGGCTTTCAACTTTATTAAGGAACATGCAGGACGTGAAAAAGCACAGTATCCAGGACTATATTATTTATATCTTTTTGAGAATGGAGCAAGTGTAACGGTAGAAATAACTATCATATTAATGTAATTCTCCCCACCAAGTTTATGAGGTTAGGAGTGCATAATTTGGATGAACTGAACCTAATGTTTTAGGAACTGGAATATTTGATACATCAGAATTGTACGCCTTGTGAAATTGAAATTTTTAAATTGCATTTTTTAATTGGAATAAAATGTGTTGAACTAGGACTTGAACTTGGACTTGATTGAGGTTTTGTAGAACAGAGCGGGGGATAGATCACTTTGCGACAATGGACTAGCATGCTGCTTAGTAATCTATCCCCCGCTCAAAGGGTATCTTTACATGACCTTGACCCACATAAATGCATAGTTGGTGGGGGTATAAAAAGGGTAAGCAAATTGGATGGATACAACACTTCCATACCATGGCTCCACTTGACAACACCGTGTTCCATCGCAACAGAATTGTCTCTATTCTGGAGGTAATACCTCTAGAAATTATAGAAGTAGAGGACCAACTACCTGCGGTTGATCAAGAAGAGGAGGAGGAAGAAATAATGGATATTGAAACGGACTCTGACGAAGCTGGTTCAACGGACAATGAAGTGGACTTGCACGCCTACGAAACATTAGAGTCATCATCTGAGTCGGAAATGGAATTCCAATTGGAAATTGAAGAAGAAGAAGAAGACACTCCTCATCGTCCAATGGATAGAATGTTAGTTGCCAGAAGAATTATGTATTGTCATCGCTGCCTATTCCGTGATGAGGATGATTCCGACTCTGATGGTGATGTTTCACCTTTGTAAGAAGTTTTAAACAAAAAGTAAAAAAAAAAAAACAATGTGAGCGGGGGATAGAGCACTTTGTAGTAATTGATGCTGCTTAGTGCTCTATCCCCCGCTCAAAATAATAATTCCAAATGACCTTGACCTATATAAACTTGTTGGAACAGACGTCTTTGAAAAACTCGTACAAAATGGTGGATTTAGATCAAACATCATCGGTTTCTCAAGCCTGTTGAAGAATGTATTGGAAATGGGTGTTTAAAAGCCAAATCTACTACATGATTGATAAACCGGATGTATATGACGTCACTTTCCCCCACCCTTCAACCTCGGGTATAAAGGGACCCAGTTGAGCGCGCTGCCCATTATTGCGTGGACATTCACAGAGTGTGCATTCAAAGCCAAACTGTTTGAAATGGCTCTTTGCGACATTTGTGGGGAAATTTTTGAAGACGAATATCTTTTCACCCTACACAGAGAATTACATGAAGAAGAAGATGGAAAAGAAGATATTATCATCGATGAAATAGACTTAGACTCAATTGACCGGTTTTTGGAAGAGCATCAGAAGCAGATGGACTACTACGACAGCTATCTACAGCAAATGCAAAGAAGAAGACCTAGTGTGATCCAATTTGCTGGTGCTGGACCATCCACTACTAGAAGACCTATTGAAGAAGAGGATATGCAAGAAGAGGACACGGAAGAAGAGGACACGGAAGAAGAACTGGAAGATGTGAGACAACTGCGCACCACGGCCTTACCAGGACGAGTTGTAACACATTTTAAAATTGATAATGTGCAATTGGAATTGGATAATTTTATAACCCAGGCCAGAGTACTTGTTGGAAAAACGCTAAAAGAAGAATTACAGAGATTGAACTTCATTAAATTTGGACTGGTGTTAGAATCAAAGTTTACCAATACTGATGGTGAAACGGCATTAAGAGCATTCATTACCAAAAACCGAACCCTTACAACTGAATCTGATATCAATGAAATTATTGAAGAATGTTTGGATGAACTGCTAGTTAAACTGCAAGAACATGAAGGAAGAGGATCCGGCTGGAGTCTGTCATCGATTGAAGGTATGGATGTAAGGGTTCACAAGCACGGATATGGTATAAGGGGTAGTAGTTATATACCTTTGCCAAAGAAGATACAAGCTACCAAATCTTGTATCAATGTGCAAAATGAGGACAATGAATGCTTTAAATATGCTATGCTAACAAAATATGTGCAAGAAAATCCATGTAGAGTTAGCAGAGCGTATCAAAATGTCCAACACCGCTACAACTTTCGAGGTTTGTCATACCCTGTTAGTGTTAAAAGTATTGGTAATTTTGAGAAACAAAACCCAGGTGTTTCTGTAAACGTGTTTGGTTTAGATGATTCCAATAGTGTTTATCCTCTGAGAGTATCAAAAGTTAAGGAAAGAAACCACACGGATCTGTTATTGATAACTAAGGGTGAAATTTCACATTATGTGTGGATAAAGGACTTTGCAGCCTTGGTTAAAAATCAATTATCAAAACAGAAACGTAGGTTAACAGTGTGTAAAAGATGTTTCTGTTTCACATATAAAGAGTTGAGACGTGGAGGATCGGAGTGGTTGTCGGAACACCAGCGGCTTTGTAATGACAACTATGAAGTGAAGATTAGTCTGCCACCACCATCTAGAGCATTTGTCCAGTTCAATAAAACAGTTCACCAATACCGGATTCCACTAGTTATCTATGCTGACTTTGAATCCACGTTAGTGCCGCAGGAATTTCCGGATGGTGAAGTAACTAGAAGAACCAAATATCAATTGCATCAACCTAACAGTTTTTGCTTATTGGTGAAATCTACTTTACCTGAAGAACAATTGCAAGACTATGGCTTAACATCCACTCCGATACTCTACCGTGGGGAAGAAGCTGCTAAGTATTTTATAGACCAGTTGTATGACATTGCTGAAAAGGCGGAACGCTTATACGGTAATGTTTTACCCATGGAACCTTTGAACCAAAATCAACAAGAAGAATACATTTCAGCAACAAGATGTTATCTATGTAAGAAGAGCTTCAGTGAAGAAAATCCAAAAGTAAGAGATCATGATCACCTCACAGGGTTATACAGAGGACCTGCTTGTAATTCATGCAATATAAATTACAAACTGCCAAACTTTATCCCTGTAGTGTTACACAATCTTAGCGGCTACGACTCCCATTTTATTATCCCAGAGTTAGGAAGAGATGACGGTAAAATTGATGTTCTTGCTACAACTTTGGAAAAGTACATCAGCTTTTCAAAAACAGTAGGCAAAATTAAACTTCGCTTCGTAGACTCTTATAGATTTATGGCATCCAGTTTGAGCAAATTGTCTGAGAACCTAAGAAGAGAAGACTTAAAAGAAACCAGCAAGATTGTACCTGAAGATAAATTGGACCTAGTATTACGGAAGGGAGTTTTTCCCTATGATTATATAACTTCTACAGAAAAGTTTGAAGAAACTAGTCTTCCACCGATTGAAGCCTTCAATAGCAAATTAAACGAAAGTGAAATCTCCGTTGAAGACTACAATCATGCTTGTAACGTTTGGAACCAACTAAACATTCAAACCTTAGGGGAATATTCTGACTTTTATATAAAATTGGATGTAACTCTGCTGTGCGATGTGATGGAAGAATTCAGAAACACCTGCTTCTCCGCCTATGGACTGGACCCTCTACACTCGTACACATCTCCAGGATTAGCATGGCAAGCTATGCTAAAGTCAACCAACTGTCGACTGGAACTTCTAACTGATATAGATATGGTGCTCATGATGGAATCTGGTGTACGGGGCGGTTTGACACAAGCTGTAACACGTCATGTCAAAGCCAACAACAAGTACATCCCCGGCTTCGACGAGCAACAACCATCGGTCTACCTTGGCTACTTTGACGCAAACAACCTTTATGGTTGGGCAATGTCAAATCCGCTTCCCTACGCTGACTTCAAATGGATCGACCCGGCCACCATCGGTGACATCTCACAGATTCCAAAGGATGGTCCAAAAGGCTATATTTTGGACTGTGATTTTGAATACCCGGAGCACCTTCATGACCATCACTACGACTTGCCTCTCCTAGCCAAGACTGAAGTTTCACCGACAGGAAGATGGCCAAAATTGATGATGACCTTGGAGAATAAAGATCGGTATGTGGCTCACTACTGGGTAGTTCAACAGGCTCTTGAATTGGGTCTACGTATAGTGAGAATTCATAGAGCAATTGAATTCACCCAGTCTTGTTGGTTGAAACCATATATTGATTCCAACACTACAAGAAGAGCTGCAGCGACAACAGCATTTGAAAAGGACTTCTACAAATTAATGAACAACGCCATCTTTGGGAAGACCTTGGAGAACAAAAGAAAACACAAAAATGTAAAATTAGTGAGTGATCCTAGGAAATTGGAAAAGTTGGTGCAAAAACCAAATTTCGGAACATCCATGATTATAAACGAAAATCTAGTCGCTGTCAGTATGAAGAAAACAACAATAGTCATGGACCGTCCGTTATACATAGGTATGTCGATTTTGGACATAAGTAAAACCCTGATGTATGATTTCCATTATAACAAAATGGTTAAACATTACGGAAGGGAAAACATTGGAGTCGCATACATGGATACTGACGCATTTATCTACTGGATAAAGACTTTGGACATGTATGAAGACCTAAGGACTTTTCCATACAAAGAAGATTTCGACTTTTCTGATTATCCGAAGAACCATCCAAATTTTAATGAAAGAAATAAAAAAGTAATCGGAAAATTCAAAGATGAAGCAAATGGAATGCCTTTAGAAGAAATAGTGGCGCTGATGGCGAAATTGTATTCATTTAAGATGTACCACGAGAACAACACACCGACAGTCAAGAAAGCAAAAGGAGTGAAGACATCTTATTTGAAAAAACACGTAACATTTGACCACTACAAAACTTGTTTGTTTGAAGATACTACAATATCAGCAACATTCAATAATATCCGAAGCTTCAAGCATCAAGTCTACAGTGTCACCGAAATTAAAAAAGCACTGTCAGCTCGGGATGATAAAAGACACATTATGCCCGACAAAATCCACACTCTTCCTTTCGGCCATTACTCCCTAAACCCTATCAACTAGTAACCTATTCTTCGTCCTTCTACAACTTCGACCTTATTCCTTTCTCCTTCCGTAAAAAAATGGGGAACACGGCAAGTCCAACGCCGTGTTCCCCATTTTTTTTACACAAGTTTGGATGACCTTGACCCATATAAATGATGTGAATATTTAAAACAACATTCATTGTGATTATACATGTGATACAACAAACATTGAAACCTGCAATATGAAGGACTTGAAGCAACAAATTGTCAACGAACTTCATAAACCTGCAAGAAGAAAGTTTCCACGAGGAAATACGACGATAAAAGGAATTAATGATTTATATCAAGCAGATTTAATTGAAATGATCCCTTATAGCAAACAAAATAAAGGATATAAATACATATTGACTGTTATTAACTGTTTTTCAAAAATGGCAGATGCTTTACCGCTAAAAGATAAAAGTGGCAAAAGTGTTACAAAAGCAATGGAAATAGCTATACAAAGAGACAAACATACTATTAAACATTTACAAACTGATGATGAAAAAGAATATTTTAATAAGGAATTTGCAAATTTAATGAAAAAACACAATATAAACCATTATTCAACCAATTCAGAGGTAAAAGCCTCAATAATTGAAAGATTCAACAGAACCTTAAAAAGTGCAATGTATAAAATGTTTTCCAACAGAGGATCGCACATATGGATTGATATATTACCGAAACTTATAAACGATTACAATAACAAGTTTCATAGAACTATTGGGATGAAACCAAACCAGGTGACTAGCAAAAATGAAAAACTGGTATTAAAACGTATAAAAATGAATACTAAACCAAAAGTTGAAAAACTAAAGCCTAAAAAATTTAATGTGGGTGATAAAGTGCGAATAAGTAAATATAAAGGTGTATTCAGTAAAAGATATCTGCCAAATTGGACCAATGAGGTTTTTACTGTATTCAAAGTACAACCTACAGTACCTGAGACATATATTTTAAAAGATAATAAAGGACAATTGCTTGAAGGAGGGTTTTATGGACATGAAATGTTAAAATCAACAGTAGGTGATGTATATTTAGTTGAAAAGGTGTTGCAACGGAAAAAAGATAAGGTTAAAGTACGATGGTTAGGATTTAATAAGACGGAAGATTCTTGGATACCTAAAAAGGATTTGATATAACGATAGAGAATCATTTTAGGTTGAACCATTACAAAGGATGGAGATAATACCACAAAAGGAGAGTTTTACTATTAATAATATAGATGAACTCACAGTGGATAATTCAGAATTTAATAGTGGGAAACATGGCAATTTGTTACCAAACACCGTGCGCTGTCTGGTTACCGGACCTTCCAACTGTGGAAAAACTAATGTAGTATTCAATTTGATTACAAACCCTAAAGGATTACGTTTTAATAATTTATATGTATTTTCAAAATCACTACAACAACCAAAGTATCAATTATTGGAAAAAATACTGAATAATGTGCCTGAAGTTAAATACTTAAAATTTAATGCAAGCGAGAGTGTTATGCAACCACAAGAAGCTAAACCATTCTCTGTGTTCATATTTGACGATGTATCTTGTGAAAACCAAAACACAATAAGGAATTACTTCGCTATGGGTCGACATAACAACATAGATAGCATTTATATTGGCCAAACTTACAGCAAAATACCTAAACAACTTATTAGAGACAATGCCAACATGTTAATTGTATTTAAACAGGACGAAACCAACCTAAAACATATATATTTTGATCATGTAAATGCGGATATGACATTTGAACGATTTAAAGAGTTTTGTGGAAAGGCTTGGGCTGAAAAGTATGGGTTCCTAACAATTATGAAGGAACAACCGCTAAACAATGGTCGATACAGGATAGGATTTGATAAATTTATATTAATACATTGAACGTGGTATAAAACATTCATTGTTGTACAACACGTCTTGCTACAAACATGGTTAACCAAGAAAAATTAGTAAAAGAAATAAAATCACTTAGTGATTCTATTCGGGCTAAAAACAGAGCATTAAAACTAGGTATTAGCGAGAGGGAGAAATTCCTTGAATCTACTTTTAAACCTATTACTGAACCCTTGAAACAATTAAACCAAAAATTCGCTAAACCTGTATTGGAAGGAGATGAGATTGCACCTATCACAAAGTTTGAAAGAGAAAGTGTAAAATATGAAGGTTTTAGTGATGAAGACCTGGAATCCTCTACATATAGTGGCTTTACCGGAGCAGAATCTGAAAGAGAGCTAGAATCACCAGGATATAGTGAAAGGGGACCTGAAGAAGCACCAACTGCTAGTGAAGAGGAAAGAAGAGAAGAGGCAAGAGAAGGACCGTCAAACATAAGCTTGTTGGGTGAAAACATTCATAACAAAGGACCTTTAGGAAGGAAATACATGGTAAAAATGTTACTCGGAACAATTCCTAATAAGAATTACCATAGTTATGGAGCGAGATTAACAGAAGATGGTTTAATGATAGGTAATAGCCCGTTAAACGTTGACGAACATGATAATATTATTGTTGGTGATCAAAGATATAAGGGCACAAAAGGATTATTTGAATTATTATTTCAAAATACGCCTTCAGTATCGTTAGTGAAAGAAAAAGACATGGAAGCATATAAAAAGATTTTGGAACAGACAAATGCATATAGGAGAAATTATTTACCTAACCAGCTTCCTTTTAGATCTAAGTCTTTAAAATATAGAGAATTTGTTTCCAAGTTAATACCAACTAGAAGACAAACAATGCCGCTAACACAAAGAAAACCTGTAAAACGAAGATTTATGGCATCCACTTTGGATGTAAGTGCTCAGGAACGAAGAAAAAGAAGTAAGTCCGTTACAGGTACAGGTTTAATGAAGAAGTTATATAACACAAATGTAATTTATTACAATAATATCAATAAATTGGTGGATAGAATGAAACTAATACATGAGGCTAAAGAAGCGGGTCATACTGGATTGGAAAACGAATGGGTGGCTTTAGTGGATGAACTCCGAAACCGTGGGGTAATCTCATAAAAATGCGTTACTCCTTAGAGTACTATTCAGTTGCACCATGAGTGTCGACAAGTTCGGACGTTACTCCTCGGACGGGTTATATTATGCGAATAGTTTAAAAAGAAGTGCTGGTTTACCACAAACACCTGATGGAGATTATGATATGAGTAATAAAAGGTTAAAAAACATAAAAGATCCTTCAGATGAAAACGATGCAATAAATTTAAAAATGTTAAAGGAAAAGATATCGCCAACATTAAGACTACAAAATAACACATATGACGCAGAAGATCATAGAATTATCAACGTTGGTAAACCAAATCAAAACGGTGATGCGATAAACAAAGGTTATTTGTCATCTGAATTAAAAAATACGTTAAAATTCAATGGGAAAACGTATAGTGCCAACAATAAACGTATATCCAACGTAGATGACCCTAAAGATGCAAAAGACAGCGTAAATAGACGCTATTTACATTCCTTGATACCTGAAAAGACAAAAGATGGATTTTCTTTTTATAAATTTGTTATTAATGATATAGGTTATCCAAAAACTGAAAACGATGCTGTAAATCTAAAATATATTAAAGATCATTGTATCATACGTGATGTAGGGGTTATAGATTGTTTTAATAATTGTTTAGCAAATGTTAAAGATGGTTCGGCGCCATCAGATGGTGCAACAGTGGGTCAAATGATGGAAACCTTAAAACAAGAAACAACCTCTTTTGTAAAACAAGATCAAGTAGTATCGAAGCAAGGGGATGACTTTGTTCAAGGTAATGAAAAATTTAACTTATTAACATACAAAAATAATGCTTGAGATTGCATGGATAAAAAGTTATCAAATATGGGATGGGGTTATGATAAACATGATGCAGCTGCTTTATCACAAACCGTACATCTAGACCCAGATCATTATTTTAGATGGTTTACATGTAATAATAGAGTGATAAGAGACTTGGCACAAGGAAGAGAAGCAAATGATGCTGCAACTGTAGGACAGACCATTACAACATCATTAAAGGATAGTAAAGTGTATAATTGTAATAATAAACGTATAACAAACCTTAAAGACCCTGAACATGTAGATAATGCTGTCACTGTTAATTTTCTTGTAAAAGTTTTAGGTAATGCGATATTTGATTTACACAATCATTTTACACCAGATATTCTTCAAGGAAAATCAGGTCATAATACTTATGATGAATCCATGAGAGGTGAGTATATTAAACGAGAAATTTATAATAAATACTTTACTAACCCTAAAACGAAACAGTTTAGATCATCAGATTGGGGTGATATTGATATTTAAGTAAATAACTCAATAAATGACTTCATTTATGTGCAACCTGTCATAGAGTTAACACATGAGTTGCACATTGCCATTATAAAAGGACAATAATGACGTTCAAGTACATCAGTCCATATCGAGACACTGCAAGAAAAGGAGGTGGGATCACGTCCACAGCGGTTTCTCTGTTAAGTAAAGCTTTAAAACAAATTCCAGTAGGATCCATAGTAAATAGAGCAATAGACGCATTACCATACGAATTTCATATACCAGGAGGTTATCAGTATTGCGGACCAGGAACTAAATTGAAAAAACGACTGGAAAGAGGCGATCCTGGCATAAACAAGTTAGATCAGGCTTGTAAAGAACACGATATCGCATATTCCACGTTTGCCGATTCAAAAAATAGATCAATAGCTGACAAAAAGCTTGCGGACATAGCTTGGCAACGAGTAAAATCAAGTGACGCTAGCATAGCAGAAAAAGCAGCAGCTTTAGCAGTAACAGCAGGTATGAAGGCTAAAACAGCAGTAGGAGGTGGAAGAAGGAGGAGAAGGAGAGTAAAAAGGAGGTCAACCACAAGAAAACATGGAGGAAATATAAAAAGAAGACGACGATCTACAAGAAAAGGCAGGAAGAAGCCCACCGTGTGGTCAATGGTAAAAAACGGGGCAGGTCTTTACCTAAGACCTTATCGTGCATATTAAATGAAAGAAATCAATTGGTCATACCACATAAAGCATTAACCAATATTGAATTATTTAAATATATTTCCTGTTTAAAAATACCATTTTTCCGTGGTGTGTTTATGAAAGACAGTTTACCAAAGAAAATGTGGCAAAATGAGACTGGAATTGTAAATTTGGATAATACTGAAGGGCCTGGCACCCATTGGGTTTGTTATAAGAAACTAAATAACAATGTATATTATTTTGATAGTTTCGGTAATTTGCCACCACCAAAAGAACTTCAAAATTACTTTAAATCTGCTAAAAACATATATTATAACTATAAAAGAGAACAACCTGATAATACTTCAATATGCGGCCATTTATGTTTGGAATTTCTAGCTAAAAGTATCAGTCACTATTGAGATGTCTTCCTATACGGTATCATTAACAGGAAAATCGTCCACTTTACGAAGTATCCTTTTTCCAGCGTTACGCTTGCAAAAAGGAAGGTTTTGGGAGGCGGCACTATTGGATTTTACAACTTACAACTCTATTCCCAATGTTACGGAAGGTAAAAATAACGTATTGCATTATTATAAGGGAAAAGATGCCAGTGGGAAATTTACAGACTTACAAGAGTGCAGGTTACCCACAGGTTCTTATGAAATTGATCATATAAATGAATTTTTGCAAACTAAAATGGGAAAAGACAATATAACATTAAAAGGTAATAATAATACGATGAAAGCTGAAATTACTTCCAAATATTATATAGATTTTACTCAACCAAACTCAATTGGTGATTTATTAGGATTTTCCAACGATGAGCCTGTTTTAGAAACAGATGTAACACATTCCGGTAAGAAAACAGTAACAATATTAAAAGTCAATAGTATAGACATAACTTGCAACATTATACAAGGAGCTTACAGGGATGGGGCTAACACCCATATCATACATACATTTTACCCAAGTGTACCACCTGGATTTAGAATTGTTGAAAAGCCACAAAACCTGGTATATCTACCGTTGAACACCACTTTCATTTCAGACATCGTGTTGAGCGTATTGGATCAAGACGGTAACTTGGTAGACTTCAGAGAAGAGCCTATTACGATTAGATTACATTTAAAATCGACACTTTAATACAAAACCATGGGTTTAACATTTAAAAGCGAACAACCTACGGGAAACCGCATTAGTAGCTCTTCAGCTGTGGAGGAGTTAACACGCGAGAACATTCGTTTCTTAGAGAGAGTTGGATTAAAATTAACCGATTATGGATATACTGGATATAGCGCAGGGTCCAACATTCGACGAAACCCTATGGGAAAAAGAATATCACACCCACAACCCTTACACTTCATCGAAATTAAACAATAACGATGAAATTCGTATTCCCATACAACATCAAGACATTTACACACTACCATGTGAAAGTTACTTGTATATTGAAGGAAAAGTTACTAAAAAGGACGGTACTACTGCTGGTACAACAGTTCCGTTTATAAATAATCCTATGGCTTTCCTGTTTGATGAAATTAGATATGAAATATCAGGTGTAACAGTTGATTCTACTAAAAAAGTAGGTATTACAACGACTTTAAAAGGACTAACATCTATAACACCCAATGAAACCAATTTACTTAAACCTGCCGGATGGGTATTACCTACAATTGACACGATCACTCCAAATTCAGATGGATATTTTGATTTTCATATTCCATTACGTTTGTTGCTTGGTTTTGCTGAAGATTATAGGAAAATAATATTAAACGTTAAACAAGAATTAGTTTTGTTGAGGTCTTCTAACGATAAAGACATTATTAAAGCTGCAGATAATACGACTGATGCAAACCTAGAATGGAAATTAAAATTAGACAAAATTGTATGGAGAGTTCCACATGTTAAATTAGCTGACGAACATAGAATGCTACTTTTAAGAAAATTAAAAGCCGATCGTGATATTGTTATTCCATTTAGAAGTTGGGAATTCCATGAGCATCCCAGTTTACCTACTACGGATCGACACACTTGGACTGTTAAAACATCAAATTATGTAGAACGAGCCAGGTATATTATATTTGGTTTACAAACAGGTAGAAGAGACGACATCACTAAACATGCAGGACAATTTGATCATTGTGACTTGAAAAATATTAAAGTTTATTTAAATTCACAATTCTTTCCATACGACAATTTAAATGTGTCATTCACTAAGAAGAAATACAGTATATTGTACGATATGTACGCAAGATTCCAAAGTTCATATTACGGTAAAGCAAATACACCTTTATTATCACCTTCAAAATATTTCGATGCCTACCCAATAGTTGTAATTGATTGTTCTAAACAAAATGAATCAGTAAAATCATCAAGTGTGGATATAAAAATAGAAATGGAATTTAACTCGGCTATACCGGCTAATACAACTGCGTACTGTTTAATTTTACATGATAAAATTGTAACATACACACCTCTAACTGGAATTGTTAAAAATGTACTGTAAAAACCGGTTTTGTTTCATTCCGCGAGTATAAAAGCAGAGCGTACAGGCCGCTCCTCATCAGTTTGTTGCCTACTGTTGTATGGGTAGCATCGTATTCAATATGGCTTCTCCTAGTGGTACACCTGAAAATGTGGTAGATATTGAGAGGGAGATATCTGAGTTTTTAGATCTTCAAGGTCACCAGGAAGGAGGTGAACAAAACGTTTGCGGACAACTTCACGCCAGTAATAATGTTGAAGAAAAAGGTAAAAGAAGAAAGACTATACAAAAGAGAAAAAGGGATACTGAAGATAATATTTCTCCAAACATATTGAGTGAGGTATTTTTGCGAATATTTTACCCAATCTCTTCCAGTTTGGACAAAAGTGTTTTAATCGGTGTTATGAAATCGACAGATTATTCCCCTACTGTAATTTTAACTCATGGACCCAAAATGATTTTGTTTACGGACAGTGCTTGGGAATCGTTTATGAAACACTTGCATCTGCTAGAATGCTATTTAAGTAGTAACATGTTTGGAAGAAAGACAAGAGTAGGACTTTTGGATTCAAATGTGGAAATCGATATTATTAAACAACGTGGTGATCATCAGCTGCGGTTTAGAGACACAACAAGACATGATAACAAAATTCAACTTAATCGAGAGGAGTTTTTCATTTTAACTTGTGCTACTGAACCTATAACAAGATACTTGAGACAACTGGTGTTTTCAAGTTCGATTATTAAAGATTATCTGGAAGACACTTTGGACAAACAACCGGACGCACCTATATTATACGGACCTGTGGATACTTCTATATTTAATAGAGTTCCTCATGAAGTACAGATGTGGAGACAATTGGAAAAGTACGCTCAACTACATAAGAAATCAGTAAAACAGGAAGAAGAGGAAGATGGAGGAGAAGAATCAAGTGTTAGTGATGAAAACGAAAACAAGGAAAATATAAAGATGGAAACTTAAATGACAATGGTTAGTTTCTAAAACAATAACCAACATTTTGTGGGGTTAGGCCTATTGGGGACGGTGCCCACGTTAAATATACACCAACGCGCCAACAACTGTACGGCCTGGTATAAAAGCAGTACCTACCGTGGTGTGGAAATCAGTTGACCTCCTGACTTCATAATGAGCAGACGTGTGACCTTCAAAATGGACAAGGGAGAAGAAGAAGAACAAGTAAAGTCCAAGCCTGGTATTATTGAGTTTCAAGCGTTTCGTGGTAATGATGATAGATTCATTATAAAAGAACTTGTGTTTTTGGACATGAATACAAGTGTTCCATATTCGTTTTTATTTAAACCGCCATGTTCTTATTCATCTTTAACTAGTAAAGCCGCTACTACCAACAGATGGATTTCAAAACACTTCCATCATATCGATTGGTATGATGGTTTTACTAGTTACACGGACTTGTATCACATTATGCATCACTTTTCAGACAAGTTTACCAATATTTACACAAAGGGGCTGGAAAAGAAAAGATGGATCGAAGGATTTACTCATGTTCCGGTTAGTGATGTGGAATTGGATAAGAATTATCAATACATGCTGGAAAATATATGTATTTGTACAAAAAGCCCAGAACATGATAAAGATAGACATTGCGCTTTGAAAAATGCCTATAAACTCGCCTCTTACCTTCAAAGTGGGGAAGTGGGGAGTGGTGGGGGTAACGGAGAGTATATAAGTGAGGAGCAGACCGGGACCCGGCATGAGTATTACTCGAGATTCCGAGACGACAACATCTCCGAGCAAGAAGACGATCCGTAACCTGACCATGGCATCTCACCAGTTCCTTCAGACTTTGGTCGAGCAGTTCAATGCTCACTCCAAGTCAACAATATTACCTGTGAAGAAGTGCTCCGAACTAAAAGACGAAAAGCACTACATAATCCATGCTATGAAGAAGATGGAGACTACAGTTGGGGAGGCCATCTGCTGCAGTCTCAGCGAGGCACCGTTTACTCCGGGGGATGAGCCCAAGTTCCAGGTGTACCTGCCCAAGAGATTCGTCCATCTTCTACAAAACGAGGACCTTCGCTCTATTCAACCCGGCTGTCTATACCTGGTGTCCCACGGCTGCACGGGTAGCAACTCTACAGAGTTGACCATCCACATTGCCGACAAGCAGCAGTGTTAGATTTAAGTTTTAATGTTGTACATATGTTATTGTAATGTTTTATAATTGAATAAATCATAAAAGACAAAAAAATAAGAAAACAAAAATGCAACATATCAATATGTGAAGTTTGTCACGTATTGATATGTTGCATTTTTTTTTAAACTTTGCGGGTGACCTTGACCTTTGACCTTTGCATTTCACAATTACCCCCACTACCGTAATTACCCCCACTACCGCATTAGGATTCAAAAATGCTTGGATGCGAAAAACGGTCAGTCTGTTGCCAACTAGCAAACGATGAGCACCTTGTACGAGCTTTGCTTACAACGAGTTATAACTGACGCATCTTTATTCCAGACGGCTTTACAAGATAATATCCCTATAACAGTAAAGCAGGATATCGAAGAGTACAAGAAAGATAATAGAGGGTATTCGGGATACTCCTGGTATAGGTTCCAAGACGGGGAAAAGTTTTGTAGGCCTTGTGGCGATGCTGCCGTCAGAGACCTTCGACGGTTCGTTTGGACCTTTGACGGAACAGTTTGGATTTCTAGCACCGATGTTTAGATTTGAAAACTACAAGGACACCTGTGCTATTTGTTCCATCCCATTGTATCGATGGAAAAAGTTTAGAAGTGTTTAATTGGATCTTCCATACCCCCACCACCATTACCCCCACCACTATTACCCCCACCACTTTTTCATGTGACTCCAAACGCTGTGCCTCGGCTTCATTTCTACTCCAGCAGCCAACCTAGCAACATCAGGATGTCTCTCAACGTCAGTTGCGCGAGTTACGAGGAGGTGAGCATCAAGACTCAGCAGGAGCTAAACGACTTATATAAGGAGTTGCAACTGATGGTGGCACGAGGCTACCGTATAAATGTGCAAGTTTACGCTTGCAATATACGGAACACCCGGCAGTCAAAGGAAGAGCCTGGACACTCCTCGACGGCTTCCTCACCAGCGTCCATGAAGACCGAGCCAGACAACTTGGACTACTTCAGCTGACTAGCAGTTGTATTTCTTGTCCTAACCATTGTAGAATATGTATATTTTTTCATTATATTAAAGAAGTAAAAGAGCGAAAACACCTATCTTGTTACTGACATATAAGCTCAGTAACAAGATAGGTTATTTTAAAACACAATTTGGATGACCTTGAAACTTCCCCCTCCACTGCTTTGCTACCCCCACCACTTGGCTATTAGTGTACATGGCACATCGCAATTGGAAACCTCATTCTATCTTCAACAGCCACACCGACAACATCAACAATGGCAAACCTACCAACAGATGAAAGATGTCCTCACGCATGTTGTGACTTCGTCCACGAGTTGGAGAAGAGGATGCAGGAGAGGGCGATAAGAAGAAAGCAGATCCACTCAGAAAATATCATGATAGTCAACGGCTATCTTTTATTGTTCGGCCTTATTATGGTTGTACTTTTCATACTGTATGGCATAGTCACATGTGTCGGCAAGGTTGCAGAAGAAAACGCTCGCCACCATCAATTGGAAAGTTTTAATGTTACTTTGTAGGTTTTCCTTTTTTTTAAAACTCCGTTTGGATGACCTTGAAACTTCCCCCACTACTCCACCACGCCCCCCACCACTTCACCATGTTCCTGCATGAGTCTCACATCAAGCATCATTCCTTGTTCAGCAGGCAACCATGGATGACAACAACACCATCACCCAGGCAGACTCCACTACCGATGTTGGAACAAGTACGGGTTGGACACTGTCGATCGACAGTGTGCACTATCTAGAGACAATTTGCCAAAGGATGAAGGAGATACTCCGGGACAACCCTGGAATCATAATTCAAATGAATTTGGACTATGATTGGTCGAGAGTTACACTGCAGCAGGATGGAGACAACACTCAACAGTCACCAGAGTATACCCCAATGTCACCTATTTACCCCTATGAAGGATCTGATGTGGAGGTCAACGATGAGGCTGATGGGGAGTGACCTTCTTTCCTTTTTTAAAACCCAATTTGGATGACCTTGACCTTTCCCCCTCTACTCCTTCATTTTTTTTTAAACTCAATTTCAATGACCTTGAAATTTCCCCCTCTACTTTTCAATACTGTTACTACAGTCTGCTTCTCACCTCATTCCTTCCTTAGCTACCATGGCGAACGAGGCTACTTCTCAAGTTGAAGTTGACTCCACTACGGACGAAGCATTTCCCTTGTGGTGGACCGTTCATTTGCAAGATGTGACAGAACTAGAAATGTTACGCCAAAAATTGCAATATGTTTTTAACGAGAACCGTGACGTTGAATGTAGGATGGAATTGGATTTTGATGCGACCAGGATCAACTCAGAACCTTTAACTTCCAGCCAGCCTCATCCACACTTTACACATCTGTACACTCCTATAGCGCCGAAAGAAATAACCATTGCCGAAGCTGACTCACCCACACGTTTTGTTCACCCAACATTTTGGGTGTTGATTATAGACGATGTGTACAAAGTGGAGGTGGTATGTAATAGGTTGAAGGAGTTGATGGTGGAAGATCCTGGCCTTCGCTTTAAAATAGAAATACACTTTATCTATGGAGCACCAGCAAGGGACTCAGACGACTCTGGTTCTTCATCTGAAACTACTACAGACGACGAGGACGACTAGCCATCTTTTTTAAAACTCCATTTGAATGACCTTGACCTTTCCCCCTTTACTCACCTTAGTTTATATAGGCGCTCTCACTGACTACAGCATCATTTCATCGTGCGCCTTCGCCGCAGCAACATGGAGAGTCAACTTAACTACTGTTGCAAACAGAAGTGTTTTTCATGGCCCAATGACATTGATGTGGTGGATGGACTGGCTTGTAGAAAGTGTGAAGCTTTTGGACAATGCATGTGTCGGTGCAAATCTTGGGAGAAGCCAAAGCCTGAGTTGAAGACATTCCATGTGTACCAGATGAGAGGGCATAAGTACACTTGTTGCCCTGAACGTTGCATTGAATTTAATCTAAGACAGCTAACTGGCTGCAAAATGTGCAACAATCATTTTGCAGGTTTTTGCAAACATTATTTAGGGGCGTGTCAGTACAGATCAACTTGGCATACAGAAGCACTCACTATCAATGAAATCGCTATAGACACACAAGAGTAGTCTTTCTACTCTTTGACTTTTTTAAAACTCCATTTGGATGACCTTGACCTTTCCCCCTCCACTCACCTTAGTTTATATAAACCCCATTCCCACTGACCACACCATCACTTCATCTTGCTCCCTCGCCGAAGCAGCATCAACTATGGAAAGTAAGCGCATCTCATGTTGCGAGCATAGGTGTTTGGAGATACAAGGCGTCACGTATTGTGCAAAGAAGCGTTGGGAGGAAGAGACGGGGACAACCTATTGCTGTAAGGATAAGTGTTTCCTCTTACCGAAGTGGCAAGTGGATGGGCTGGCCTGCCGGCAATGTGAATGCTTCGGATGTTGCAAGTGTAGATGCAAGAACCAGCAGCTGCCACCGCCGGTACTACAATCTTTCAAAATCTACAAATCCAACTACTTTTACACTTGTTGTCCGCAGCGGTGTATTAAGTTTCACTTCTCCAATCTTACCAATTGTCGGAAGTGCTACGGACAACCAGATGGGTGGTGCACCTGTTTTCTGGACTCCTGCCGCTACAGATCGGATTGGTTTACAGATCCGATAGAAATTGATGAAGTCGCCCAGGAAGCACAAGAGTAGTCTTTCTACTCTTTAACTTTTTTAAAACTCCATTTGGATGACCTTGAGATTTCCCCCTCCACTTCCCCATATACCTAGAGTACACAGAGCCTGGCAGTCAGTCACTCGGTGGCTGTCGTGGGGTGCGCGTCGGTGTCGGCGCTCTGTAGTTGTTAAGTGTTCGAGGTCACAGTAATATGAAATTGCGGATGTTGTGCTTGTTCAATGGCCTCTGAGGACTAGTGGATGACGGTTTAAGCAAGGTCATGTCGCAAACTCGAGTTTGACTTGGCACTTTTGCCGTTTCTCATCGCAAATTCGCTCCAAGTCGTCAAGGTCGCGTGGACTCTGACTAAAACTCGGAGCGTAGTGCAAGAAACGGCAAAAGTGCCAAAAAATTTTAAGTTTCGGCGTGACCTTGACCTTAACAGTGTCAGTGACGTCATTTTGATGATGTAATGGATGATGACGTCATCAGCATGTCATTTCTGTGACGTCATGGGTGTGACGTCACGGAAATGACGTCATCGATGGTGACGTCATCAATTACGTCATCGATTGCGTCATCATCAATGACGTCATCGATTACGTCATCGATGACGTCATCGGGGTCATTGACCTTGGCGATGACGTCATCACATTCCTCAGAGGTCATTGAACTGAGCCAGCAACCGCAAAAACACACTACTAGTGTTTAATTATCTTCAGTAAACAGTTTTAACTTGTTAAGAAGGCAATGGTTAAAAGCTCTCTCTTGGAAGGATATGGAGATTTTTTTATCTTAATCTTTAAATTAAAATACAATAAATTAATATCTACGTTTAAACTCCATGAAGCATTCGTATTTAATGTTTTTCTTTGTGGGGATGCGTCAAAAACTGCGATATGTTCTATTTCGTATAGTTTAGATACGTAGTTACCAATTGCAATAAATCTTATTATTATTATAGGTTTAGTAAATAGTTCTAATTCATGTATGCGATCTACGTATGGTTCGCAGTAACTGTTCATCTATATGAAGTTATTTCTTTACATTTATAGGATGAGATAAAAATTATCTATATATTTCTAGTACCTGGGGACCGAGCATTTGCTAGGTAAACTAAACATTCTTTGTGTAGTCATAGTTCTCAAATTTCTTTGTAGTCATATCAGTCACAGACTGTACGCTAAAACGACAAGCTCAAAATATTTTTTCTTCCAGGACGATGTCATTCGCTTCGCTCACTTGCCTTTCAGGATGTTTTAAGGCCTTAAGAGTCATCTTCACCTCTATGCCAGTAGCCCATTGTTGCGCAGTCGGCAATGTTAGGCCTAACCATACGGCTTTTAATGTAAAACATGGTATTTTATTCCCCTGTTTCGGAGGCCGTTTTTCAACCGATTTTCTTGGTAAGT
This sequence comes from Neoaliturus tenellus, assembly GCA_030545055.2. Lineage (NCBI taxonomy): Eukaryota > Metazoa > Arthropoda > Insecta > Hemiptera > Cicadellidae > Neoaliturus > Neoaliturus tenellus. Next base: position 115,754,339 of record CM061532.1, read on the forward strand.
GTTTAGTTGAATAGTTATATTTCGAGGTATGAATAGTTAAATTTCGAGGTATGAGGGGCCTCTCATACCTCGAAATTTTGAAAAATTAACAAACAGTACTCTCTGTGACGTTGCAAAGTAACTCGATTTTAATCATTGATTTCATCATTGTTGATAATTATTATTTTATTATTTAATTGCTATTCCAATAATTGCTCGGTTATTTTATCCTTTCGCTTTACGTACTTTTTTATAAGGAGTTTTGCCTTGCTTTGCTTCGCCTACCTAGACTATTGATCTGTGTGCATAGGCGTCATTTCAGCATTCTGATTGGGGGGCAAGATTTTCATAAGGTCATATCCTCTCCCCCTTCATACAAAGAAGCCAAACATCTTAAATTTCGCTAAAAACTGTCAATAAAAACTAATTAAGTTTACATTGTGACCCTAAGCTGTCCATAAACTGTTGATTTGTTAACAACATTGAGTTGTTGTAAACTCGATAACAACAAGTTTGTATGTAAAACTAGTAGATATGAAACAGGCGTTCTGGCACACCTCGTACTTCCGATTTCCGACCCTCCGAGAACTTCATTTTTGACTGGTTTTGGACCAGTTTGTTATCGGATTGTAAGCTAATTACAACCATTTTACAACATTTTACAACATTTTCTCAGGGTTTTCCAAGCGTCTTTTGAGGAAGTACGAGGGAAGTACGAGGGAAGTACGAGGAAGTACGAGGGAAGTACGAGGGAAGTACGAGGCGCCCTCTTAACCTACCCTTGTAAACCTCATTTTTGAATGGTTTTGGGCCTCTTTGTATCTGATTTCGGGCTGATTTCAACCATTTTTCAGGTTTTTCGAATGGTAAATTTAATCCAGAAAAAAAATAATCCAGATATTTAATTCAAGGAAGTACGAGGCGTCATCTTCACCGACCCCACGTAAACCTCATATTTGACTGGTTCTGGGCCAGTTTGTATCTGATTTCGGGCTAATTTCATCCATTTTATCAGGTTTTAAAAATGGTGAATTTAATCCAGAAAAATTTAATCCAGAAATTTAATCCAAAGTAGTGCGAGCTCTTAACCTAACATAATCCTGATTTTCATCCACATTAGGTATTTTTCACAGCGATTTTCACCACATGACAAGGAAGAGCGCTTTGATTGGTAATCACCGTTACTTTAAGTCTGAGGCTGAAAAAAAAATCTCGAGACATTTTGATTTCCAACATAATTTTTTATAATTTAATCAGTTTACACCGGTGCTTCCGAATCCGCCGTCTTTCCGTTTAGTTTCTTCAACTTGGTCTAATCTGATGCAAGGTGGCTTTTTGTACATTTCACAAATTATTTGCGCCACCCTATCTCCACGACGCACGGGGAAATCGATATCGGAATTATTTATCAACAGAATACAGACGTTGCCGGTATAGTCTCTGTCCACCACGCCAGCACCGACATTGATACAATGCTTGAGCGCTAGACCGGATCTTGGCGCGATCCTTCCATAGCAGCCTTCGGGAAATTTAAAAGTTAAATCCGTTTTTACCAATTGTTGCCCCCGCTTTGGCACTATATAATTATACGCACTTCTCAAATCGAGACCAGCTGCATCCGGTGACCCGTTGTGCGGTTCAAATCCGTTTTCACTCAACAAATAATAACCGTAGCTTTCAGCCATTATTGATTCCTAATGCATGTATTACGGGTTTCCACATCGAATAAATTAAACGGGGCATTTTCAAAAATGTATTTAAATTATGTTTTTTAAAAACTATTTTTATTCGTCAACCTTAAACTCGATACTGTGCTTGAATTTATTATCTGAAAGTGTTATTTTACCGTTGTACAGCACATAGAGTTTCCCCTTAAAATTCAACAGTTGTTTGATATAGTTATTCGTCAACCTGTCATTCCAGCTTTCGGGAAGATAGAATTTCACATCATCGCATGTGACTAATATTCTCATACCGTATGATGAAGAGATTTTATCCATATTTTCCACAAAATATTTTTTACCGACTTCCAGGTCACCCACCCTGATGTAAGACTTTCCATTGATTTCCTTCAGTAAATCATTAAAGTTAGGACCGTTCATTTTTACCTATACAAGGAATAACGCTTTGCGGCGTCAAATAAAAAATAGAAACAGCCGATTTTCAATAAATTAAAAAAATACTACACCCGAATCAACTCCAAATAAATATGCACATTCGAATCGAACATCTGCAATAAATTGTTATTTTGGTCTGTAATGTAAATGTTGATTTGTTGGATTTTATTCAATCCTTTTTTCAACGACATGTAATGCGGCGGCCGCGGCATCACAGCAATTTTATTACCAAATTCACCATATGGAAAGAAGCTATACAACACCGAAGACTCTTTGTGTTTGTGCCAATGCTCATCATGATTGACGAAACAATTTTCCACGATATCACAGTGGACTTCAATCAAGTCCGATGGTCTTATGTTGTGCGGTTTTTTCGCATTGTACGTGTCCAAGTATTCGGGGGCATCAATTTCATCGAAACCCAGCAAACGCCGCAGTGGATTTTCCATGTGAAATTTTATAGGTGAAGTGATTTTTACCCGGTACCCCGTAGTTTTAAGTATTGAAACGACCGTGACTTTATTCTTTTTATCATCCGTTTTACCGCGTAACAGCGGATCCACGCCTTTTTGTATGTGTTTCTGTATGGCATCAAATGTCCAAAAACCTTTACCGAAACCGATTTTCGTTCCACCGTCAAACAAAACACTACAACCCTCAAATAAATTATAAAAGTTGTATTCGCAGAAAAGTCCGGTGAGTGCCAGCTTGTACTCAGCATCCAAGTGAATGGGATGTTCCAAGTTCAAGGTCAGTTGTGAAGTTTTACCTGATAGTCTAAAAGTCGTCATTTCTATGTTAGGAAAAATGTTTTCCATCATAATGTTTTTATATAAAAAAATAAACAGCAACTAGTTTTTATTCATCCCGCAAATATTAAATACCTTTTATTCAAACCGGTCGATCCATGCGAATTCGGGTTTTTATTTTGAATATCTCTGAGCCACTCAACTAGGATTCATCAAAATACATTTTGTGTTCGTCCAAAAATCTGCTAGTTACATTTTGATACAACAACACGTAATTCCAATCGATTTTACCTGCGAAGTCGTGAATAAACTTTTCAGACAGCGTTTGATATTTGCACAGGATACCCCAACATTCATCGAAATGGGGGACCATCTCTCTTAGGAATTCTTCCGAAAATTTATTACGCCTCAACAGCTTGGACCAATTCACTCTGTGCGGGTATATACGCAAAATCTCGATTGGAAAATCATAATGGGAAGAGAGCAGATCCCAGTTCAAATACCGATCGAACCTCATGATGAATTTGTCAGTCAAAACCCCTTTGGGTTCTCTAGGCTCCATGGAAAGCAGGTTCCATGCTTCTGACTGGTTAGTTTGACTTGGTGATCTAAATGACGACATTTCTATATTAGGAAAACAAATTTTCGGGTGGTAATAAATTATTAAAAAAATAAAAATGGTATAAACAATTTATTGACGGGGGCATCGTAAAAAAGTGTCGAACCACCCGAGCCAAGCGTATTTATTTTTATTCAAAATGTCTTTGACTTCATCATATGTTTTTCCATTTGAAAACTGCCTTAAAACTTCTAAACACAGATGCCCGCAGATTGGCGGATCGCCATAATCTTGAAATCGGTCCGAATTATAACGAATGTCAAAACTTCTCATGTACTTATCCAACTCCAAAGGTGGTGGCGCATTTCCATTAGAATCGAAATAAATTACATTTTTACCATTTTTATAATAACACGTCCAATGTGTTCCGGGTGTGTCCAGATCACCGAGATTGATTATACCGCACTCGTTTTTCCAAGGTACATCAGGTAAAAGCTCTCGTCTGAAAACACCGCGAAAATTCTTCAATTTCAATTTATTGGCCCACACTTCCAGATCGATCAACGTCAACGGAATTAATTTTTTTTTACCCGTACATCGTTCAAAGCCGCATTGAGTCGGTTGTTTATCATTTGTCTTAATCCGGCACCTGAAGGATCTTTTTCTATAATTGTATCCAACTCGTCGTCGATCATCTTTTTCAGCCATGGAACGAATTTATCTTTTATAGCTGGTGCGACTTTGTCTTTGATCAGGGGTGAAGCGAATTTCTTGAAATAGGGGATACTCGTTTCCGCCAACTCCAGAATCTCTTTCAGTAGACCCCCTTCAATGTTGTTCTTCAACTGCGAATGGCTCAATATCAATCTCAAGCCTTTATTGTGTTTTATGGCTCTCAACACTTGTTTATGTTGTTCGTCCGTCAACATCACCTCGACATTCCCGTTCGTCAACTGATCTCTGTTCAAAGTTAAAATAGCGAGTTTCTGCTTTTTATAAGCGATACGCAACTTATTCTTTTGACCCTTGGTCAACTGGATTTTATGTCTGTGCTGCATCTCGTTTCTTATCCTATACATATAACACACAATCTAAGCAAATGTACAATTTATTTAAGCGACTTTGCATTTGCAAATATTTTATTTGACTTCAAAAGTAGCTGCGCATTATTAGACATGGAATTCCATTGCAGAAAGTGTAAAACAAACACACCATCCACGGATGTCAAAACTGTCAAAACGAGAAATAAAAGGTGGCTTGCGACATCAAATTGTGCGATATGCGGCAGTAAGAGAAATTCGTTTATCAAAGACCCGCCGGAAGTTTTGGAAGCTAAAGAGTTGCACAGACCAGTCGTGAAAAAGTTCATAAAACGCCGAATCGTCACGAAAGGTATCGATGACTTGTGGGCGGCCGATCTGTTGATTTTGAAAGAATATGCTAGGGAAAACAAGTGGTATAGATATATTTTAAATGTGATCGACACGTTCAGTAAGTTCGTTTGGTCAGAGCCCTTGAAGAAAAAAGATGGTCCGGATGTGTCATCAGCTTTTGAAAAAATAATATCGCGGGCCAAAAATGACGGTCATTCACCGCCTAAACTCTTACACACCGATAAAGGGACAGAGTTTAAAAATACGCATTTTAACAAGTTGTTGAAAAAACACAACATTAAATTGTACCACACCGAGAGCGAGGAGAAATCCGCCATAATCGAAAGATATCATCGAACGTTAAATGAGAAGTTGAAAGTAAAATTCCAAGTTAGAAATTCACACAAGTGGCATGACATATTGCAAGAATTGACCGACGAATACAACAAACACGATTTCCACCATACTATAAAAATGAGGCCCGCGGATGTGAATAAAGGCAACGAGCAGGCATTATTGAAAATGTACAACGAACTGGAAAATAGAATACCCCGTAAAAAGGCGAAATTTGATGTGGGAGACCGAGTCCGCATTACGGCGAAAAAAGATGTTTTCACGAATAAATACAAACAGAACTGGACGTCCGAGATTTTTGTAATCAAGCAAGTTTTAAACACGAGACCCACGACTTATAAGATTGCGGATGAAACTGGTGAAGATATAATAGGAGGGTTCTACGAGAAAGAATTACAACGTACGATGTTTTAGATATTATTCAGATGGTCCTATGCTGGGACTATTGTATTTATTTTTCAGATAGTCCGGCATGAGGACTATTGAATTTCAGATAGTCCCGCAAAACTGCAATCCCAACCGAAGCGATAAATCGCAAACAAATAGATAAGCCCAATCAAATACACCTCCGCTCGATCACATCAGACTTGATAGCTACCACGCCAGCCAACAGCCGGTGGTCCAGTCGTATTGTTTTGCATATCTGAGGGGGGCCGCAAATCGCGGCCCCGTGAAAAACGTATTGTTTTGCATATCTGAGGGGGTAGCAAATCGCGACCCCCCGGATGACAACCCTGAACACATTTTCAGATAGTCCTGCGTGGGGACTGTTGTATTTAGATAGTCCGGCATGAGGACTATTGAATTTAGATAGTGGGGACTATTGAATTGCATTTTATGCGTCCGATATGATCACGACCGAAAAACAAATTGTATATCGGTTTACGGTTATTCCGATTTTATCAGAGCTGTAAAAATGTAATGAAAGACATGTGTGTTTTGTGAATAATTCCAATGTCGTCAATTTTAAAAAGAATTAAATTTTGAAATCATTTCTCCGCTTTCATTTTTTACTGAATGTCAAGAGGCCATTTCACCCACATAGTGATGGATATAGTTTCATATTACAAAGAGGCATTCGAAGACAACCTGTTGCCCAGCCCATTACGATGTCTCATAGTGGGTTCTTCAGGCAGCGGCAAAACCAATTTACTGCTCAATTTCATTTACAATAAAAACGGTATTATATTTAAAAACCTTTACGTATTCAGTAAATCCATAGAACAGCCGGCTTATGTGGAGTTGAGAAAAACCTATGCGGACGCAGAGAAAAAGTATAAAAAGAGAATCGCGTATTTCTTCAACAATTACGATGAACTGCCGGCGGTGGACGAGTGCAAGAATAACTCACTTGTGATATTCGACGATTGTCTGATGGAAGAGCAAAAAGGTATTAAAGACTATTTTATCAGAGGCAGGCATAAAAAGATTTCGTGCGTCTACCTGAGCCAGAGTTACGGCAAAGTGGACATGCAAGTCATACGGAATAATATAAATTTCCTTTGTGTCTTCAAACAGAATAAACATTACACCAAACGGATTTACGACGATTTCGTGGGATCGGACATGACTTTCGGCGAATTTGAAAATATATGCAACAAATGTTGGAATGAGCCTTATGGTTTTCTCTCCGTAAATATGATGAAAAAAGCACGGTGTGGAAAATACATGTGCAATATGAAAAATGTTTTCAATAAATAACGTCCGCGAACGTTTTTCGAAAATCGATTTCTAGACGCTGTTTTTAATAAATAACGTCCGCGAACGTTTTTCCTAAATCGATGTCTAGACGCTGTTTTTAATATTTAACGTCCACGAACGTTTTTCAAAATCAATGTCTAGACGCTGTTTTTAATAACTAACGTTTGAGAACGTTTTTCAAAATCGATGTGAAAACGTTATTTTTTTTAATGAAAACGTTGTCGGACGTTTTTTTATTTGATTCCAACTTTTTGTGAAAATATTCGTCACTTTTGTATTTTGATTATTCAATTTAAAATTTGCCACTAAAAACCCAACTACCTATATTAGTACGATGAAGAGGAAAAGCGATAAAGAGATTGTCAAGACGTTAGTTAAAAAACACAAGTTGGCCGACAAAATGTGGCCCGACGAGATGACTGCGGAGGAGGGTAAAAAAATTGAAAAACTACAAGATAAATGGGTCGCGGAAAATGAGGAAATCCGAAAAGAACAAGTGAAAGAGCGAGCGGAATTGTTTCGTAAACATCCGCCGATACGTGAGCAATACGCACCCAAAATTCCTTTCATACCGATATCTGCACATAAGCCTTTAACTGTGCAAGAGGCAAAAAAATTGGATAAATTGCAAAACCAATTGGTCAGTGAATCCCAAGCAGTAAAGATTCGTGAAGTTGAAGAAAAACGTGAGATTGAAAAGCGACAGGAACCGGTCGTCAAGGCGATCAAGGAGCAAAGTTCCGATAAAAAGACCCCATCACCGCAGCAACGTCTGTCCGTGTCTAAAACTATACAAAGAAAAAAAGACATTTTTAGACCCCGCGCCTTCAGTACACCGGGTCGAGAATTGATGGCGGCGCGTAAGGTGCCTTTACCTCGTGAAGATGAAGATGTGTTCGAACCTCCACCGCGCGGAGAATCACCTCCACCCGGAGAATCCGCTCCTTTACCGTCGGAAATAGAATCGCCAGACGAAGGCAGGATAAACCGTTCGATCCGCGAATTCACTGAAAGGCAAGATATTGGTGATATCGCCAAACAACATCTCGCCACCAGCAACGATAGATCTTTCGGTATTCGCTACGATTTCAACTTGAACAAACTGGCCATCGGATCGAAGACTATTACGATTGAAAATGACGATATCATATTAGACAGCACCGGAGATAGATATGCTGGCACACCGGGATTGTGGAGTCTGTTGACGAAAGCGGAAATCAGTGGCTCGTCTCCGGGCGAGGGTACGACGCGAGAAAAACTAATAAGTGCGGGCGCTTTCACAGCTCAGGACTTTAATAATTACAAGGATATACTGATAAAATCTGATGCGATTTTTCAGAACAACGATCCAAAGTTGAAACGCCCCAGGTCCAGTCAGTCTTGGAAATGGGTGAATTTGATCGGTGAGATCTGGAAAGAATTTAAACAGTCATCGGGCAGCGGATTATTGATAGATTCTCACGCCCCCGTCGAGTACAAATACATCGATGATGATGATAAATTGATTGAAAGATTAAAGTTTATACGCGCCGAAGAGGAAGCCGGGAATAACGCTTTTCACAATGAAAAAATCGCCATCGTAAAGTTCATACACGATAAGATGGAAAAACTGGTTTCTCAGCCGCGGGGTCTCGACTACGTAGAGCGATGTTTGGATGTAATAAAAAATGTTGAAGATAAAAGGGTTTTTCGAAATCTCGGGTTGAGACGTTTGAACATGTACAAAAACGTAAAACTGTTCAAGTAGTCGATTTTATTAAGCGATCAGGAATTCGGTGTTTTTTTTATTTTTTATTGCTTTCCACTACAATTTTTACATTTTTCATTGACAATCGGAAACCCTAAAACCTATATTAGGAATGGAGAAATATTACGAAGAGGCATCGGATAAGATAGCGAGATGCGAATACGTCACGGTTCTACCGGTTTCGGACTTGCACTTTAATTCACCAAATAATTTCACCACATTCAAACTGGACCACGGGGATTCGTTTTACAACAACAGGATATTGTTTCACATCCAAGGTGATGTTGTTAAGAAATCCACTGGCGCTAGTTACGCCAGCACGGACCCCATCAAACTCGTGGACAATTTTGCGGCTTATTTGTTCAAGAGTATCGAATTGAAAAAACACAACCAAGTCATCGATTCCGTGGATAAAGTCGGTATCACGAGCACCATCAAAGGGTTGACCACGTACAGCAGATCGGAGGAAAACACGTACTACAGCAGCGGATTCAAATCGGTTTACGACAAGGGCGGCGGCAAGTTCGAAGCACTGGGAACGCTGGCCCACCTGGGTCTGGGCTTCTTTGACAGTCTAAAGTATCCCATGTACAAGGGTGGATTTGAAATAACGTTTACCCGCGCGGAAGACGATGATGCCATCTATCGCTGGACTGAAGGTTCCGGCACCAATGCTGTTGACGCAGCGGAGGGAAAAATAAAAATTAGCAGTTTTGTGTTGAAAGTCCCCCTCGTGGATTACGACCCCTCCAAGAAGGCTGTGCTCATCGATGGGCTTAAGAAATTGAGCGAAAAAGGCGAATTGGTATATGAATATTTCCGCTGGGATTGTATTGAAAAATTCGGTGTGATAGGCTCCAATTACACGTTCGACATAACGAATCTCTACCGGAACATACTCAATCCGGTCTTTGTGATAATCGGTTTACAGACGAGTCGTAAGAACGATCAGACCAAAGACCCCGGCCAGTTCGACAGTGTAAATATAAAGAATTTCCACGTGAAAATAAACGGACAACGGTACCCGCAGGAGCAACAAAATTTGAATATCACGGATAAAAAGTACAGGCTGCTATACGACAGCTACTGTTCTATGAGACAAGTCATGTTCAAAAACGATGATGTATATCTCAATATAAACGATTTCATCAACAAATACCCGGTGATGGTGATAGACACACATCTCCATCCGTTTTCGACCGAGAGAAAAAGAAACGATATCCAAATCGAATTGGATTTTACAAACGCGGTTACCGGTCCGGTCGCTGATAAAGGTACTACGGCCTACGTCATCGTGGTATCACAGACCATGTTCACTTATGACGTTAAAAAGGAATATGTACAGATGATGATTTAAATGTGTAGGAAAATAGGTGGATAGTATCATAAAAAAGTCCCAACAAAAATAAGCAATAATATCAGTAAATTGGAAATTGGAAATAACAAAAGATATTGATTAAAAGAAATATTTTTTATTCACAAATAAAAACAACTTGCTCTCTATTCCAGTGAAATGTTGCTGTTCAAAAGCAATTCGGCTTCGACATCCTTGGGTATCTTGTAGTGTCCCCACGGCAGACTGGTGATTCCGTCTTCCAAGATGTATCGCTTGTCATCAGTCGTGGATAGTACTTTTTTATACATTTCGACGCTGTACAACTCATGCCCGTGACTTCTTATGATGTTCATCGATTTGTATAGTTCTTTCTGCTCGAACAAACATTTCTTGTAATCCTCGAAGGTGACTTCATTTTTACAACAGATTTTTTCACTCCTTTAGATTTTTTTAGCTCGTCACCCTCCAAAGTATAGTTGGCATACATCTTGGATCGCAGTCCTACGAATTCCTTACCGATTACACCACCGAATTCGTCTTTCATCGTTCCCAATTTTTTCTTATTCACCCGTGGCATTTTGAATTGGTTATACTTCTTGTAGTTGGAGGTGTCGTACCTGTCGAGTGTCAGTTTCATATCTTCATAAAAATTCGGTGTCTCTATCAGATACTCCAGGCTGTCGGTATCTGTGTACTGCAATTTAGCTTTATCACCGTATTTAGCCTTTATAAAATTGTAATGGAAATCGTATACGAGTGTCTTGGATATGTCCAATATGCTCATCCCAATGTAAATCGCCTTGTTGAATAGTAAACTCATTTTCCTCATGTGCACCGCTGAAAGGTTTTCTGAAAATATCGTTCTGTGTTTGAACTGCGGCTTTGCGATCCATCTGTCGATCTGCTTGTCCTGAGTCGCCAGACGTATGTCCACTCTGTTCCTTATATTCTCGACAGTTTTTCCATAAATCGAGTTGTTCATCAGTTTGAAAAACTGTTTAGCCGATTTATTCGTTTGCTCCATCCACATGCCCATGTTCTTCTCAATGTAGGGTTCCAACCATTTACTCTGACTGAAGCGCAACACTCTGTGTATCTTGGTAAGTTTCATTCCAAGAGTTAAATACATTTTCAAATTTCGATAATGAATAACATATTTCTCTTTGTCATACAGAGTGGTAAGGAGTTTAACCTCCTTGGAACCGGGTGGGCAACGTTTTTCCGGAGCGAGAGGAAACTCGGAATGCAAATCGTGCAGTTCTTGGGGATACTCCAAGTCGACTTCCAGAATATATCCTTTGTCAGAATCATCATCGATCTTCATAACATCTATATCCGTATCAACCCATTCGAAATCACCATACGGCATTGGTTGAGACATCGCCCATCCGTATAGGTTCACGGCATCTAAATACATCAGATAAGTAGTCGGTTCGTCTTTGTTATAAAGAGGCATGTACGGGTTGTTCGCCTTCGCATAGCGATTGCAGCATTGTGATATGCCCCCACGGATGCCTTTGGTGATCATCAAAATCATTTCATAATCGGTCAACAGCTGAAGTTCTATTCCCGTCTGCTTCAACATGGCACTCCATGAAAGCCCCGGGGTTGTGAAATACCATGCGGGGTCGAGTGAGTAAGTTTCTATGCAAATGTTCCTGAAACTTTCCATAACATCGGCTAACAATAACACGTCAGCTTTATTATAAAGTAAGGTGTACTCTTTCATATTCTTTATCTCGAATCCCTCCCAAACCTGTTTTGCACGTGAATAGTCCGAAGCGCTGATCCCGCATTTGTTCAATTTATTGTAAAATTTTTCTTTGCTTGGTAAACTGGTTTCCAAATATTTATCATCGCTGTCCATATAATCGTATGGATAAACACCTTTTTGCCTAAGCATAAGCGTCTGAGAACCCCAACCCCCATATTTACTTATGTGTACAAATCGGTCCAAGTTTTTTACCAGCGTATCGAGTGAGTCAATGGTAAATTTGAATGAATCTACGAATCTTGCTTTTATATTGATATTGAAATCAACTGTGTAGGATATGTATCGTTCCTCGTTATTCGGGATGACATCTATCTTGGTTTTATCATCTAAACGCAGCATTTTTACAAACAGATGAGTGTCGTATCCGGTCAGGTTGTGTATGAATATGGGGACGAATTTCGGAATCTGATAGTTCAAGTTACAAGAGTTGTGTGCTAATCCACGAAATTCACCCGTCAAATGATCGTGATCCAAGACAAAATCAGTTACCAAGTCTTTACCGCATATATGACATATCTTTGTTTTTTCTGCCTGCTCTCTCTGTTCGTCAGTCAGCGGGTTCATGGGTTTTTTGTTTACAAGACAAAATTCTTCAATAGCTTCCAATTCAGATTTCAACACTTTTGCAAATTGTTGAGCAGCATCCTCACCGAAATATGTTATGGGTTCTTTATAATCACCGTTAGTGTACACCGTGTATAATACGAAGCTTCTAGCCGCGTGGTGTTGATATTTATTGGTGTACGATGTGCCATTTTCCGGTGGTTGACAAGTGTCGACCGGTTCCAGTATGCACTCGAAATCTGCATACATGACAAACGGAATCTTCATCTGACATCTATGATGGGTAAACTTGACGACATCACCTTTTTTTGGCATTCTGATTTTCACCGCTTCGTGTTCCTTACAGAGTTCTTTGTGACTTTGAAGCAGATCTTGTCTTCCGAAATGTTGTAAACAACGCCTGCATATATATGCCTCACAATGATACCTACTGATTTGATATCCCACCAACCTACTCAAATTTTTTATATAACAATAGTGAGATTTATTTGCCGTTTTCATATACAAGAGGTCAACATGTTGATCTTTTTCATCATCAGTCACAATCAAAGGATATACGTTGAGTTTATTTTCTCCTGCACAAGTATAACCATAAACATTGATGGATATCCCACTGCGTCTTTCGAATTTTTTCACATCATCCAAACTCACAGGAAATTTAATGTCTTTCAACGCTTTGTCAAAGTCGTGTTCGTGTTCAAGGTATTTGCTAACTCTTTGAGGATTTTTAACAACGGGATGTAAAGCTGCCAGTACGGACCATAGAAAACATTTCTGGTCATTGTTTTTAACATTTATGACAGCTTTTTTATTTTTAATAACGTCTGGCAGTTTAATATAGCTTGACCCTCTGAATGGTACATATTTGTTTATTGCCAGTTCTAAAAACAACACTTCGTGTAGCGTCCAACCTGACCCCCGTGCCTCGAACTCTTCCATTCGAGTTAATAACTTTGCTATCGCATCTTTAAACACTTGACGTAAGTCGGTCGTCTTATATATGATTGTATTCTCAGTTTTGAAATACATGGTGTCTATTTCCAGCTGCTTATCCACACCAGGAACATTCCGTCTGTAGTTGGCAGCAAACGAAAAATTTACTTTCACATTGTACTGTTCCAAATGTTCTTCAATCTTAGCAACAATCAAATTCGATATCTATTTAAAAATATCTCTGGGTTTTTTATACCACGGCAGTTTTTAAATTGGTATGTTAAAAGTCTATTACTAAAAGCTTTTTCCTTTATACAGTGTTCATCTTCACTGACGGGCGGAAGGTCAACGGGGGGTTTAAAAAGATTTTTAATCGCATTCAGAGCAGAAGAACAAACCATGCTGACACTATTGCACACTTTCTGGATGATTGAAGAAACATTTTCATTTTCAATCCGTGGCTTTTTAATTTCAGGCTGTTCATCGAAATCATCTCTGTTCGGTGATGGTCGTTTATGTGTACCGCTCGTACTGGGTTGTTCATCATTTCGTGCTGAACGAGAAGCGGATGATGGTGGTTGCTTGCAGATTAGTCGTTTATGTGTGCCGCTCGTACTAGGTTGTTCATCATTTTGTGTTGGACGAGAATCGGATGTGGTTGGTTGCTTGCAGACTGGTTGTTTATGCTTACTGCTCATACCGGGTTGTCCGTCATTTTGTCCCGGTCGGGAATCGGATGATGTTGGTTGCTTGCATTTCGTTTTATGTCTGTTAAAATTGATGTTTAAAATGGTTTTCATACATTTTTCACACGTTACTTTTTTATAGCGCGAATTGTCTTTATTAGGATTTTTCGCACATATCTTTAAATGATGGGAGAAGTTCGATTTCGCAATAAGCTTCGCACAAAATTTACAGTTGACTTTGACTGTTTCCATCTTCTGCTGCACTCTATAACAGGAAAATAATAAAGCAGATTAGAATAAATTTAAAAAGACAATATTTTTATCACAATAACAAATTTGCTTGACAAAGGTAATTTCAAACAAATAACATGCTCGCAGGTTAAGAAAAGCAATTTTAATTTAAATAAACCAAAAGTCGCCCTACAACACTTTATCATATAAACACGACATTTTTTGCAATTGATTGTAACAATTGAAATCAGGTTTACAAGGGTCGGTTAAGAGGGCGCCTCGTACTTCCCTCGTACTTCTCTCGTACTTCTCTCGTACTTCTCTCGTACTTCCCTCGTACTTCCCTCGTACTTCCCTCGTACTTCCCTCGTACTTCCCTCGTACTTCTCTCGTACTTCCCTCGTACTTCCCTCGTACTTCCCTCGTACTTCCCTCGTACTTCTCTCGTACTTCCCTCGTACTTCTCTCGTACTTCCCTTGATAAGATGACTCCTTATCCGATTCTTATTGTAAATATTAAATATTATAGTCCTCATTGAGGAAAAGCTGGAATGACAGGTTGACGAATAACTATATCAAACAACTGTTGAATTTTAAGGGGAAACTCTAAGTGTTGTACAACGGTAAAATAACACTTTCAGATAATAAATTCAAACACAATATTGAGTTTAAAGTTGACGAATAAAAATAGTTTTTAAAAACATAATTTAAATACATTTTTTGAAAATGCCCCATTTAACTTATTTGTTGTGAAAACCCATAATGCATGCATTAGGAATCAATAATGGCTGAAAGCTACGGTTATTATTGCTTGACTGAAAACGCATTTGAACCGTACAACGGGTCACCGGATGCAGCTGGTCTCGATTTGAGAAGTGCGTATAATTATATAGTGCCAAAGCGGGGGCAACAATTGGTAAAAACGGATTTAACTTTTAAATTTCCCGAAGGCTGCTATGGAAGGATCGCGCCAAGATCCGGTCTAGCGCTCAAGCATTGTATCAATGTCGGTGCTGGCGTGGTGGACAGAGACTATACCGGCAACGTCTGTATTCTGTTGATAAATAATTCCGATATCGATTTCCCCGTGCATCGTGGAGATAGGGTGGCGCAAATAATTTGTGAAATGTACAAAAAGCCACCTTGCATCAGATTAGACCAAGTTGAAGAAACTAAACGGAAAGACGGCGGATTCGGAAGCACCGGTGTAAACTGATTAAATTATAAAAAATTATGTTGGAAATCAAAATGTCTCGAGATTTTTTTTTCAGCCTCAGACTTAAAGTAACGGCGATTACCAATCAAAGCGCTCTTCCTTGTCATGTGGTGAAAATCGCTGTGAAAAATACCTAATGTGGATGAAAATCAGGATTATGTTAGGTAAAGAGCTCGCACTACTTTGGATTAAATTTCTGGATTAAATTTTTCTGGATTAAATTCACTATTTTTAAAACCTGATAAAATGGATGAAATTAGCCCGAAATCAGATACAAACTGGCCCAGAACCAGTCAAATATGAGGTTTACGTGGGGTCGGTGAAGATGACGCCTCGTACTTCCTTGAATTAAATATCTGGATTATTTTTTCTGGATTAAATTTACCATTTAAAAAACCTGAAAAATGGTTGAAATCAGCCCGAAATCAGATACAAAGAGGCCCAAAACCAATCAAAAATGAGGTTTACAAGGGTAGGTTAAGAGGGCGCCTCGTACTTCCCTCGTACTTCCCTCGTACTTCCTCGTACTTCCCTCGTACTTCCCTCGTACTTCCTCAAAAGACGCTTGGAAAACCCTGAGAAAATGTTGTAAAATGTTGTAAAATGGTTGTAATTAGCTTACAATCCGATAACAAACTGGTCCAAAACCAGTCAAAAATGAAGTTCTCGGAGGGTCGGAAATCGGAAGTACGAGGTGTGCCAGAACGCCTGTTTCATATCTACTAAAACTTCATGACACACAGATATACATACAATCAACACAACTGTCTCATTCACCTGCCGTTGTTGTTGTCCAGCTTCCAGACCCGCGCATGCACCTTTTGCGCTTTTGGATTAAACTGATACTGCTGTCTACCGCTAAGCTGCGCTACCTGACACATTGGCGCTCTTTCTGTAGCGGGAACTCTGATGAACTATGGTTATAAAGCGTAACAAATCAACAGACGTGGGACTTCCTGCCAAAGATAACGATTGCAGAATGAGTAAATTTAAGAGTTTTACATAAATAATTCAAAGTAGACATTTTGTTAAAGTCCGATTCGGAAGTTGATATATCAAAATATTTAACCATATTGCATAAACTAACATTTAAATTTCCGATTTTTAAAAAAAATCAGCGAAATTATTGGGGTGGCAACTGTCCCCCCTTGCCCCCCCCCCCCCAAAAATGATGCCTATGTCTGTGTGTGGATCGTATTTTACAAAGAGGGTGAGCCGCTACGGTACAAGGTGGACGATACTGATAAAATTCACTGGCAGAACGGATTCGAACGACATCGCTGCCATGGTCACCAAGTCCACTACGCCACCAACTCACCCAAATGCGACATCGTTAGTTTTATTTGTAATACTCATACCCACTAGTATAAAATACTATTTAAAAACCGAAAAATTATTTTTGTTATAGTATCACTTGGTAATGTATGAAAAAATATCTCCAATGGAAAATACCACATTTTATACTCGAGCACTTGGTTCGTGCTTTGATAGTTGAGTCAGCTGTTTTTAGCAACTCTTGTTTTATTTCAAACTCCAAGAGACCCATGTTAAAATTTTTAGAATTTCAATCCAAGATTATAACAAAATAAGATTTTCCTAGCTTAGAGACTTATACAGTATTAATACTAGGAATACGCTCCGATGTCCGTCCCGTACAAGAATTTTTTACTCACTTTTTGAGTTATTAGGTGACGCTTTTTTATGGTTTTTTTTAGGGAGAGGTAAGAAAACTGCATTACACACACGGGTACCAAGCCTGTAGTGTGGGGGCTCCCCTAAAAACGGGTTTACAAACTAAAAAACCTCGCCTCTACTCTTTAGGATATTTAGGAGTTGTTTATCACATTACGTCAGGCTAGGCCTAAATTTGGCTTATGCCCTTGGGGCTCACTCCTTATCCAGCCACTCGATCAAGGTATCTGGGCCACTTCGCGGTCCAGATCATGTTTCTTTTCCAGGAGGATGCCCCAGACCTCAGATTGTTTGTGATAAACAATCCCAGTTGCCCTCATCCTCCAAGATCTTTTGGCAGACCGAGTCCACCGAAAATGCACCAAAAAATTTGTGTGGCATTCAGGCGGGGCCCTTCCCAACGGGGACAGCGGAAGAATGTGTGTTCCGCATCGTCGGGAACGCCCGAGCAATAAATGCAGTCCGGTGAACCGGTCTTGCCCATCCGGTTCAGGTACGACCGAGATAGCCGTGAATTGTCAAGAATTGGCCGCCGTTCCACCCATGGTTGGACGTGCTTGATAAGTCGCGCAGTCCATCGCCCTCGGGTGTCGTGCTCCCAGCTGTGTTGCCACTGCTGGAAGGTTCTGGAGCGCTCTTCTGTTCTTGCCGTGTCCTTTTAATCTCGCCTTGTCTCTGATAAATTGCTTTCCTCTCTCCTGCCAAGAGCTTGACAGGGATAACTCCGGCGACCACCAGGACGGCAGGCTCGGACACTGTCCGGTAGGCGGAACATACCCCGAGCGCCGCTCGACGTTGAACCCGGGCGAGTCGCAACCTGTACTACTCTTTATCGAGAGAGTCTGCCCACACCTCTGCTTCATGAAAAAGCACGGACTGAACCGCGGACATCAACAGACGTCTTCTGCTGGATCGTGGAACCCCGACATTGGCCATCAGCTTACTAAGGTAAGTGACTACCTTAGCGGCAATGTCCGCCGTACGGAATATCTTATCCCTCCAGCTTAACTTGGTGTCCACCATAATCCCGAAGTACTTAGCAGCACGAGTTGATTGGACCACCTCCCTTCCCACTCGGAATGGAACGACGGTGTCCACCCTCTTCTTCGTAAGGATCACAATCTCCGTCTTACGGAGAGCAAGCGAGAGACCGTGATCGGACATCCATGTGTTGACAACACGCATTACTCGGTTCAACTTTAGTTGGGTCAGCTCAACGTTGCGTGCGACATTGAGAGCTGCGACATCATCGGCGTACCCAACCAAAGTGGTTTCCTCAGGCATCTCCGACCTCAGGAGGCTGTCATAGGCAACGTTCCAGAGATCCTGGCCGAGTATTGAATCTTGCGCAGCACCAGAAGTGACTTCCATCGTCCACGTTCCGTCCCTTGTGTCGTAAATCAGGCTTCGAGAGCGGAGATAATCCTTAACAAGATGAGTCGCTACAGATATGCAGGAACGCTAAAGGTGTTGCGAAGCGCATCCAGCATATCGACCTACCTCGCCGAGTTAAAGGCATTCTTGACATAAGCGTAACGAGAAGCACTACTCAGCGAGAGAAATGGCTGTGGCTCTCGGCTCTCTTCACAGCTCTCTGGACTTCGGTGATTGCGTCAATCGTTGACCGTCCCTTTCTGAAGGCGTACTGACGGGGGCATAAGTACCCGGCAGCTTCCACGGCAGACGTCAGGCGGGAACGGATCAGCTTCTCGGACAGCTTCCCAGCCGTGTCCAACATGCAAAAAGGCCTGTGGGACGACGGCAGCTCGGGATCACCTTTGCCCTTGCTGATGAGTACAAGTCTGGCGGTTTTCCAGGAGCCGGAAACACCCCTTCTACCAAACAGGCGTTGTACATTCTCAACAACAAGTCAGTATTAATTGAAAATACTTTCTTTAAAGCCTCGCTGGGAATCCGTCCGGGTCAGGAGCCTTGTTGCTCTTTAGGGAGAGAACGGAGGTTTCCAACTCCTCGAATGTGAAGAGTGGAACGTCATCTAACCGTCCGAAGTCAACCGGTGTACATCCTAGGCCTAGCCTACAAATAAATACATCAAACAGTGATTTTAGCTAAGACCTCGAAACAAGCAAGTAACTTAATAATAATTATGCTTATAATATTAAAGGTAAATAGATTGTAGAGCGAAAAAAACAATACAATTTAAAATCCATGATTGCAAATTAATAAAAATCAAGTTATGCAAGTATTGTAGAATTACGCTTACTTAACACTTAATGCATATTTTCTTACCTGAGACAAGGCTACAATGGCACAACACTTTCTAATTATTACTTGTTCCACTTAAATATTTTCCAAATATTAGATGTATCCCATAAATTAGTTAATCGCAAAATTTCGTTCGATAGCAATTCATTCCACAACATGCCTATCTTTTGGCATAATTTATAACTTCGACAAGTATACATCGGTGTTGATCTATTTAATTTAACAAATAGGTCTGTCAAAATATCAATTAAATTTTACTTAAAAACATAACATAACGGCGAGCAGATGTAAACAAATCTGAAGAGGTTATATTCTTTTCAGCATACACAGCGACAACTCATCTGCGATGGGGCGGGAAAATAAACTGATCATAGCAACTACATTAGTCAAATCATGTAGCCTACACAACTAAAGTTCTGTCAAAAATTCCGGAAAATAAGCTTTTTTAATACTTGAAAATAATTGCTCGATTATAGTTTATTACCTAGTTTAAAATTCTTGAAATCTAACCTGAGAATTTCATTGAAATCAAATTAGTAATAAAAAAGCCTTTTGGGGGTCTAAAATTCGCCTAAGTGAAATTTAAACTCGATCGTAAGAATTTTATACTTTATGTTCCATAGAGTAAAGTTCAATTATTTTTATCCCAGGATAATGTTATTTGAAAAGTTTGAAGAAAATCGTTTGAGCAGTTTTCGAGATCTGTGTCTATACAAACATAGACCCCTACATACAAATATACTTTAGTCGTATTAGAGTGTAGGATAAAAGAATTGCCAACTCGTTTTACATGAAAATGGCCAAAGCTGTTCATTGACTGGCATGGTATTTAATTGAAAGAAAATCTCTGCCACATTGAGATAGAGTAGGTAAAAGTTTCCGTTTAGCATTACGGCGATAGGTTTGAAATCCTAGCGATTTGAGATCCAACTTTCATTGAACGACCTCGCGTCAGAAGCTACCCAGCAGCTGTATTGGCCAGGGGCCGTTGCGGCGGCGGCGGCGCGGAGGCTCTCAAATTTGGCACCTCGCGGCCCCATAATTGGCCCCACGATTTACGAGCTTGTTGATTTGTGTCTTTATTAATAAAAATGGCGACCGGACGCCGTAGGCGTCGATACTGATCGACTCCGGCGTTTAAACTACAAATTATTGAACGATTTTCGGAAACAGCGCGAAGTATTTTGTAATTTAAAAATTAAGCTGAAACACAAAATGGTAATCGGAGAAGAAATTACATCGAAGTTCTCGGATTCTGAAAGATTCTCTTATGTTTTACCCCTAACATAGTTGGAATGATTCTACAAGTAAAGTGGTATAATAGGAACCAACTTTTAGTCTTTTATTTTGGCGTGTTTCGTGCCTATTAGTTCTTATGAATGGTAATTATTTAATGATTGCAAAACTGCTCTCTTTAAGAACATTATACAACGTAAATTTTTACTTAGCTTTATAGTTTGAATAAAAATTATAGAATGAAAACAACAGTACATTTTTTAATGTATTAAAATATTAATTGTTGAGTGGGAAGATAGGCCTATTAGAGAGTTTTTTCAACATACGGTAGCTAAATCTTACGGTAAACGCTAAACGCTATTTTTAAGTTGGCAAATTTACGTATATTACGTTACACAGGATAGTTCAACTGTATGAATAGTGTCTAATGGTTACTATTGATCACTTTTCAACGAGCCTTTGAACATTCAAGCAAAAAAAGTACCTAAATCCATCATTATTTAAATGTCGTTTAGCGTTTACCGTATTCATTTACCGTATGTGCAAAAACTCTCTATTGGATTTTGTAAGAAATGTAGATCTATTACTTCGCCCTTGTTGTGTCAAGCAAAGCAAAATTAAAGAGTACATAAAAATTCAGTAAATTAAAATTTTACAATACTTAAATCATAGGCATTATAAATAAGAGTAAGAAGATGATTACGATTTCATGAATAAATGTATACGATTAAGCAAAAAATGTAAACTATATTATATACGTACACAAGCAAAGCAGATTTAAATGTAAAAATAAGAATCTGCTTTGTAATGTTTGTATTAGTTATGTAGTAAGGAGTTCCACCAGGTCGCAGATGAGGTGCGAGTGGTGCGACATGGACGTGTTACTCACGCTCCAATGACCGCGATCACCGCTCATGCGCAGTGCCAAGGTAAACACTGCGCCTGGACGCACGCTGCGTAATGACCGTCCCGTTGCGATGCGCGTTCGCGCTCGTTTATTATAATGTTATACAATTTATGCGCGCCGTCGCCGTCGCCGTCCGCTCGGTGTGCGACCACGGTTGTCCATTGACACGTCGTTCATCCGCGTCCGAGTCGGTAATTCACGTAATGAATCACGTCTGACTGGTAACTGGTAACTGGTAATGGTAACTGGTCCACGGCGACGACTGTCCCAACCGCTCGTGTAGCGGGTCGCTGCTGGTGGACGATAACGACCAATGATTAAGAACGATAACAATAAACCATCAAAAGGTCTCCAAACTTAAACTTTTCATTGTTAAAAGAAATTATCTTCACTTACCAGTGAGAGCAATGGTTAATTGTGACTTTAGTCGAGGGCTAACAATATTAGCAGTTGCTGCTATACAACAAGCTAGCCTATACTGTATAGCCTAACCATCCTCGTGCACTGTCAGATAGGTTTCTTGAGATCACAGGATCGAATATTTCTAGGGTGTACTTTATAGTTATCACAAACACAGGTGATATTTTTTAAATTTTATTCACAATTAAATACGATTATGGAGGACGTTACTCAAATATTGAAGTAGATCGACTCCTCTTGTAACCAACGAAAGATTTTGCAATTGGTACTTTATTGTTTTACCCTTGAAACTACAGCAGGTTTCTACTTGATGGATTTGTTATTCGATGTTATATAAAAGGAGCAATAACTCTTCATACTAATGTAGATGTGCATTTTTTTTTTCAAATGTTACATAAGGCCATAATATAATTTTACATCACCATTTAAATACTAAGAATATACTATAGGAAAAATTGAATATAAGATTGTAAAATGACACTCTTATCAAGGCAAGAACAATGTATTGAATTCTAATATGGATGTTAGATCGTTTTGTCATTTATTCATGTTATTCCACAATGTTATTAATCTTCGTAATCAAAAGCGAAACGGGAATGGAATATGCTTTAGAGCAATTGATCAGAACACTGTAGAGGCGGAAGAGTAGTAGATTATGTCAAGCCGCAAAAGTAAATTGGAGCGAGCGCGAGGTTAACAAGATGCTACATATCCTCTGGTGGAGGCCCGGGCCCAGCAGGGGCCTGAGTGCCGAACAAGCCATTCGTTACTCCCGCCGCGCCGCGCCGCGTTACAGCGTTAATGCATGCGCCTACACCTGCCACCGCAGCGGTTGTACCTCTCAAATCTAATTATGAAATGGTTTTGAATTCATAATTTGAAAAAGTAGTCTCTAATACAAAAGTTGTATTCTTCAAAATGTTCTGTCAATGTAGACATTATATGAAAACCGCAGATGTTCAGTATAAAACAAAACATGACACGTTAAAAACGTTTTGATTGTTTACAAATTATACGTGAGAAACACAACATTAATTTGGCATTTTTCAAAAGCTGCAAGGAAAATGTCCGAACGTTAAACGTAGGACGTAGAACATGTTAGACGTTATGTTTCATATTCATTAACTTAAAAGATGTGTTAAGGTCACTAACAAAATTTGTTCTCGGCGGATATTGCATAATCTGAATAGTATACAACACACAGTACAGGTCTATTCGAGCTCCTGTGAAAAACAACCTCTTAAAATCAGAAGTCATCGATATTTTTATTAAAATTTCTTCCGATTACAGACGAATATTTATAGCCGATATGGTATTCTTGTCTACGATGGAAAGAGTGCTAACTTTCTTTGAAAATTCATTACTACATTTTTTGTTATGTGTGATTTGCTGCTGACCGACCATTAAAACATTAAAATTTTGCAGTTTAGATTAAACTTTCCTACCAGTGACCTTGTATTCTAGTGTTCGAAGAAAATCTATAATCTGTACACTAGGGTAGAGTTTTTAGAGTTTAATAAAGTTTGAAAGATAAGATGTGGTATTTCATACTTGAGCAACCCCTGAAAAATTGAACTGTAGGCTTATATGGTATATGACTCAACAACATGTACTTAAAACCAGTTTATCGATAGTTTCAGAGCATCACGTTATAAAATTCAGTTTCATGTTAATTTTTCACTCATTATAGAAAAAAAATATATTGAAAATCTTAAACTTATAGTAATAAAACCCAGGACATCAGGGAAAAATAAATAAAGACTGTCATTTCAGATTACAACGCCCCCATCCTGGGTAACGAAATACAACCTAGTTTAGCCTTCCAGATGCTTGAGTTTCAGATGATGAAAATTTCAGTTATAACAGTTATTTCAGTCCCCGTGGCTCCCAATGTGACTGAGAAATATTTCCAAAAAAATGTGCTCTCATAACAGTTTGCTCATATAGTACAAATACACAAATGCAGTACAAATGTATTTAAAAACACCTGACCTCATTCACAAGCATGCTTGTATTTGATTCAAGTCTTTTAATCTCTTATCATCAATCTTAGTGGAATGAGGAGGCCCGAACCTCAATCATCAGTTTACTCAACATACAATGCACGCCGAACACAATGCTCTGTAATAAATCCTCCTCGTGAAATCCGGGCAGGTGTTTTGTCCGACCAGACATCACTGGATTCGACAGTTAACGAGTTGACCGATGACAATTAATTGTCCGCACATATTCAATATAGGGTCTAGACATTGTTTTATCATGAAATACATCCAACTTGTACTAGAAGAGTATACTAAGGTTTAAACTAAGTTCTTTTTGAGCTTATTGGTTTAATTTAGTACAGCTACTAACACTAATTTCCTAAAAGGTATAACGGTATTTATTAATAAATGTTAATGTTATAAGAGAAAATATTAGAACCGTGCATAAAGCAGTTTTTAACTTTTTGAATGAAAAGGACTTTTTTGTAGAGAATATGAACGCCCTATTGCAAAGTAGGGCTCCCAGATCTGTTGCTATCACCTCGTGTTCCTGTAATGGACTAGTGGTGTCGCCTCCCTGCTATGGAGTGATCGGAGGTCAGCATTCCGCCGACCGACGGGCGTGGCGGCCGTCCATGCATTATCACTAGGTACCGTAGGGCATGTCACTTACGATGGTGCCTAAGGAACAAGTACATTGTACTATTCTGTAGTCCAAGATCGTTGTTGGTTAGTAAGTCAACCCTTTGAACCTAAACAGTTTAGAGCTGCGCTCTCGTAGCGAACTCACTTACCAACGGCATAGTTTTCGCCACCATTAGCGTGCATCGTTCCAAACCCTAATTCTTTCAGCCAGATTCGTGACAGCTCAGATGGTCAAGGCATAGACATCTTGGTCTTGATGTCTACACCGGCGCGGGTTCGATTCTCGCTCACTACCTGGTGTGCAACTCTTAGGAGGGTTAGCCGAGCCTGTGGCAACGTTGGTGGGAGGACCCACGTACAATAAACGATTTCAGGCTTGAGTGCATTTTGACTGGATCGGTTGAGAATTGCACTTTGGTCAGCACTGGTTTTGTTACTTTTTACTTACATTTACTGTGTGTGTGGGCTTTGAAATACCAGATAAACATGTTATCACCCCAAGATGCTAATTAAACTGTTTCTAATTCCACTTGTATTTATTTTACGTACGGCAAGTATGTGGTCACGATGCCCCCCGATCTATACTCGAGCTTAGTATGTTTCTCGACCTAGTAGTGTTAATGTTATACTGTTTTTCAAATCTTGTATATTTTATTTGGTCATAATACTGTACGCTACACTTTACGGACAGATGTCTGTTCAGTACTAAGACTTTCTCAAACTAAAAGATTACACAAAAAATCGAATCTCTCCTTAGCCTTCAAGTTATTTTAACACAACATAACTTAGTGATTTTGTCAATTTAATAGTTTCCTTTCGGTGCATAATATATTTCTATAACAATTGTTTTAAGATGAAAAATAATAGTAAGTAAGAAAGTATATGAGACATGTAATTTTATTTTTCGATTTGAGTTTATTTGTTTTGCTTAACTAGTAAATTTTTCTACTTACCATATGATCGCCGCCTTTGATTAACCTTGTTCAAATTATTCTAGAGAGTCCACGCCAGACACAATATTTCCGCCTTCTTTCTTGCGACCTGACCCAACATTTGGCGGAGGAGAATCATAACAATCAAAAGAGCGTGTTGCGTGTACACAGTAATTCGGCGTGGGACTGGCGTGGTCACCTCCACCCCCTGAGGTCTCGGGATTAAGAAATTAAGGGGCAGAAAAACAAACGGACGCTTAGCAAATTACACGGTGTGACGCATCACACAATCTTCCCACTACATTCACCACTCCCGCCCGCGTCGCGTCGTAGGTTCCAAGTTGGGATGGTGTATTACGAGAAATAAAAACTTGTCATGTTTGATCATGACAACACGAAAAATAGGATTCGGCTAAATCTCTAGTCAACCTTAGTAAAAAGAATCAATGCATACACATCATAAATTTGTAATCAACATACAATATACCAATGAACAGTATTTATGTTTTATTTTAAACATTTTGAAAACATATTACACACATACAACATAACAAATTCAACAATGTTGGTTTGACATGTAATCTGTTTAACGGTACCAAATTGTTTACTTATAAGTAAAGTAATTCGGGTTTTGTAATAATTTACAAGTGTGTATGAACAATCTAAATTAGATGTAATTGCTAATTGGGTTAAATCACTTAAAACGAGTCATATATATTTTTTTTTATTTACCTAAAAGTTGTAGGGCAAAAATGTTTTACCTGTAGGCAGGTAAATAATTAGAACCGTTAACAGAATGTAGGTTAATATTTAACAAAAGAAT
The DNA here is from genome assembly GCA_030545055.2 of Neoaliturus tenellus. Lineage (NCBI taxonomy): Eukaryota > Metazoa > Arthropoda > Insecta > Hemiptera > Cicadellidae > Neoaliturus > Neoaliturus tenellus. The sequence continues at coordinate 115,780,521 of CM061532.1, forward strand.
CATTAATAAACGGTATCAGATAACTGACACATACTTTCTCCCAAGAATATGAAAAGGTGTTAAAAGCCTCAAAACATTAATGTCTTGATGGCTCAGTCGGATAGCCAGCACCAGGTGAGCAGCACGAGTTTTGCATCCAAAAATTGAGTTTTTTAACACATTTTGCTCTATAACTTTTGAACGCGCATTTTCCCGGAGATGCGGGTGGTGTCATTTTATTCAGCATTTTAATCTTAATAAACCACAAAATTTTAATCAAAATCGTTAGAGCCGTTTTTGAGAAATATTGATTTTTCACGTTTTTTGGGGGGTTTTGGGGGGTAAACTACACTTAAAAATCAAAAATTGAAAAAAATGAAAAAAACGCCTGGAATTATCGTGGGTTTGAACCTACATACCAAGTTTCACCAAAATCGGACCATTGGGGAATTCTCTAGCTCTGTTTACATCCAGACACACAGACACACACACACACACACACACACACACACACACACACACACACACACACACACACACACACACACACACACACACACACACAGTCCTGTTCACCTATATTTGTGGGGCCTTGGGATTACACACCTATTTGGGGGCCCATGTGTGTGCATTTGACAGGTACTGTGGGGCCATTTGGAATTGTGGGGCCGTACAAAAAACCTAACCTAACCTAACCTAAACTAACCTAACCTAACCTAACTTAACCTAACCTACTAAACTATCCATTATTGACTTTTCCAACAGTAAAAAGTAGAATTTTAGCTCAAAATAAATTATGGGGCCGTGTGTATGGCCCCGCAATTTCAGAAGGCCCCACACTCACGTGAAATTCACACACTTGGCCCCACAAATATAGGGGACACTGTCCACACACACACACACACACACACACACACACACACACACACACACACACACACACACACACACACACACACACACACACACACACACACACACACACACACAGGCATCACTCGAAAACCACTTTTTTGGACTCTGAAGGCACCAAAACGGATAAATTTACCAACAACTCAAATTTAAAAATTTTGACGAAACCAATACTTTCTCAATATATACATTTATAGGGGGGAAAGGGGCTCCAAAATGGATTTATACATCATCAAACTAATGCGAAGTGTTTTACGAAAACAATACTTTCTCCATATACTATGGTATAGGGGGAGAAAGTAAAAATTACAGCGGGTTATAAAAACTAAGTATGGCGATAAGCCAAGATGGAGGTCAAGGCCAGGTTAATAATTTAATACAACAAATTAATTTTTTTTATCAACGCTACTGGAAGATCTTTGGGAACAGAGGCTTCCCGGTAGTACATTCAGTAGCCTATGTTAATCAATTCTCAGCTAATCATTTTTAGTGGCAAGTTAAATGTGTGGAAGATATAAAGGAATAAAAGAATAAATAGATTATAAAATGTATTCAATTAAATTTTTTACAAAAACATTAAAGTATCATTTTAGTTCACTTAAAAACTAAAACTAACGTTCAAACCCATATACCAATGGAGAGATATGGGTATTAAGGTAAGAGCCGCCCAGTAGGATGCTCCGAAGCTTTGTTATATTATTACGACCACTGGGGCCGACATGGCTGGTCAGTGGTCAGGTACCAACACTGGGCCTCGCCTCGGGCAGTGCTCATGTAATTTAATAGTGTAGTTTGTGCGGCTACCGCATATACCGCCGGCCGCATATATCGCCGCATAACGACCACAACACACAAACCCATAAACACACATACATACACACGCACATACACACGTACGCCTACACGACTGGGGGCAGCGTTGGCCGTTGTAATGGACATCCGCTCGCCCTCAACGATCTGGAAACGCTCGTGCAAAAATTTCAAAATCATATTTTACTTATTATGAGCCTGAGCTTCGATGGTTGTAGAAAGTACCTCGGAAATTTCACGGGTTTATTGTACTTACAAAAGGCTACAAAGTTATAAGCTGTTCACTCTCCAAGCCGTCCACTGTAGAAATCTGTCTGTATATATGTTAGGCTGAATAAAATCTTAAAAACTTGTAACAAACTAAAATAATGATTTCAAACTTAAAATTTGGTTTTGCGATATTGTAACAATATACATAAAGTTGTCACAAAATGAAAAAATGCCTTTAGTCGGATATATTCACAACACTTGATTCGTAACAGTTTTACCCTCGTATCTCAGAGGCTAACGACAGGCCCCGCATTTGTGACAGTTGGTTGGATGTCCCCTGATTCACAGGAGGATATCGCGGAAGATCGGCACACCAATGGGTTCCCTGGAGGATATCGCGGAAGATCGGCACCACCAGTGGGTGGTCCTGCGACCGTAATGACCGACTTCCTTAATTAATTGTCCCAGCCCAGTTTAAACCACTGGTTTCCTTCCGAATGATTCATTTTGGCCAGAAAATATACGATCCCAGTAGTGTCAAATTGTTGGTGCTGGCCCAGTTCAAGGTCACCTGAGGGATGACGTCATCGAGGTCAATGACCTCACCGATGACGTCATCGATGACGTCATCGATTGCGTCATCGATGACGTCATCACTAATGACGTCATTTCTATGACGTCACACCCATGACGTCACAGAAATGACGTGCTGATGACGTCATCACCCCTTACGTCATCAAAATGACGTCACCGACGCCACTGAGGTCAAGGTCACGCCGAAACTTAAAATTTTTTGGCACTTTTGCCGTTTCTCGCACTACGCTCCGAGTTTCAGTCAGAGTCCCCGTGACCTTGACCACTTGGAGCGAATTTTCGACGAGAAACGGCAAAAGTGCCAAGTTAAACTCGAGTTTCTGACATGACCCTGCCTAAATGGGCAATTGGTTATCCCTCAGGTGACCTTGAACCAGCACAACACCAACAATTTGATATTACTGTGACCTTGAAAAACCTAACAACGGAGCGCCGACACCGATGCGCACCCCACGACAGCCACCGAGTGACTGACTGTCAGGCTCTGTGTACTCTAGGTATATTGGCTTGAGAGACTAAGACTCTAAACTGTCAGGAATGGGAGTAACTAACTGAATTTTGCAAGGAAAAGTCATTTCATCCAATATATTAAACAAATCTTCATCAGTAAAACTGACATTAGTCTGTTTGGTATAAAACTTAGGGTGTCCGCGCAACAGTTTGCGCCACTTAGCTAAAGTTGAAACTCTCTTAACTTTGAGTGGTGGGCAGTGAGCAACTAATAAAGTCTTAACACGGCTAAGTTTCTTACCTAAAGTGTCCTGCGACATGGCTTCACCTCACAAAAGTCCGCACAATACTGAGAGACTGCTTGTAGCGCATGAGTCAAGGGAAAAGAGGTGGGGGAAACAGCAGGAGTGGGGGAAGGTCACAGTGGTGGGGGAAGGTGAGGTGGTACGCTGGAGTATCGCATCACTTCACCATGAGCTGTCCTACAGTCAACACACTGTTCTCTTGGCCCGAGTTGGCACTAGAAGAAACATTTCTGTACAGCTTAGGCTGTGAGAGCCGAGGAAGCAAAGTCAAAGTGGAAATTGTGTTAAACTCCAAGATGAAGAGTCTCCTAAATAAACTAATTGTATCCCTGCAATCTCCTATAACTTTAGAGAAATACCACTTTATTAAGCGACACCTTATACTTTGGCAAAACGAAGCGGAAATGGAAAAGATTACAGTAAAATTAATCTAACTTAAAACTTGGACTGGACACTCATGGCGATACCACGTGGCGTGCAAACGCCACCCTAAACATTACAAGTTAGGTTATTGAGCACCTCTGGTACGATAACCGATGTGTTAGAGTTAAAGTGTGATGACCTTGAGTCAAAACACTGAAATACTACAAGTCGATATCGTCCCAGAGTTAAAGTGTAGCGACCTACATTCAGAACTTGTAAAATTACTTACATATAGAGAGCTAGAGAACAGCGAGACGCACCGCATGGAAGCCGGAGACATACTGGCGAAGCGGTGTTGTGCAGCCTAAAGACCCAGTTGTGGTGGGGGTATAGCCAACACTTAGAGTACAAGTGTTGTGGGTGACCTTGACCCACTTAACTTACCTGACCCCCCCCCCCCCCCGACAAAAGTGCGACCCCCCCCCCCCCCGACAAAAGTGCGAACCCCCCCCCCCCCCCGACAAAAGTGCGAACCCCCCCCCCCCCCGACAAAAGTGCGAACCCCCCCCCCCCCCTTCACCCCCACCCCCACCCCCACCCCCACCCCCACCCCCTCCCCTGATATCCTGGGCGTGGCAGCCCCGGTGGGGATATAAGGGGGTCCGGCCAGAGCCAGCTCGCAGTCCGCTCCCGCGCGTTGAACGTGAACGACCGGGACGGACCGCCATAGGCATCACTAAACATTGAATGGCGCCTTCAGTGTTTAGCGAAATCTACTCTAACTTTAAGACTTGTATTAGTTGTAAGATATTGCGCTTGCGTTTGGGTATTGCGAATTGTTTTATATGAGAGTGTTTTACTTGTACCCTATGTCTCCTGTGTCTTTTATCCTTTGTGTCCTGTTTGTTATATGTGTTTAATGTGTATGTGCTTGTTCCAGCATTGACTACGTTGAGCTCAATTGTGTGTGTTGTAAGTGTGTTATATGTTTCTAAAGTGTATACGCTTGTTTTAGCAATCCCCCCTTGAGCTTTTTCAATGCTCAAAGTAAATTGTAAAGTCAGGGAACGGGAGTAGGCCCCCGTGTAAAGCCACTTTTAATAATTGGTAGGCTCCTTGCCAGGCATGCAAAAGGTTGCGGATGGCATTTGGGGAGCATGTCCGTTTGTAAGCTGGCAAGCAAAAGGTTGTGGCGGCCTCTGCACTCGGACCGAGGACGTAAGCCATTAGGGTGTCCTCAGTATGTTTCCCTTCTGGAAACTCAAAATTATGTAAATGAATCTTTGTTAGCTATTTGTGTTTTTAGTCCCCAAGGCCCCCGAACATTCGTGGTTCGCCATGGATGTACGGGGGCCGAAATTTTTTAATGTCCGTGTGGCCTTGACCTACAAAGACTTGTAAAAATTCAATGCATTTTAAATGAAAAATATTAAAGATAGGTTACGGGAGTAGGCCCCCGTGTAAAGCCTATTTTAATTATCGGTAGGCTCCTGCCAGGCATGCAAAAGGTTGCGGATGGCATTTGGGAGCATGTCCGTTTGTACGCTGGCATGCAAAAGGTTGCGGCGGCCTCTGCACTCGGACGAGGACGTAAGCCACTAGGGTGTCCTCAGTTTGTTTCCTTCTGGAAACACAAAATCATGTAAATGAATCTTTGTTAACTACTGAAAAGACAATGCAGTAAATGTTTACAAGTCTTGCGTGGCGAAGGGTACACGACATTGGATGTTGCCTTGTTGTCATAGTTGGGTCTCTTCGGAGGCTACAGCGATGACAACCCAAGTGCCTCACACCCCCAAAGGGGGGTGTGGGGCTTAATTTTTTTAAAGTTTTTTGGTGACCTTGACCTAAATATGTAAAATCTTTCAAAGTGTTTAACAGTCAGGTCTTATTAACACAGTTAATACATTAATGTCTGTTAAAAAAGTTTTTTGGTGACCGTGACCTAAATATGTAAAATCTTACAAAGTGTTTAACAGTCAGGTCTTATTAACACAGTTAATACATTAATGTCTGTTAAAAAAATATAACAGTTAGGTATTTGTAACCCACAAGTTTGGAGTTGTTAATAGTTGGGTCCCTTGGGAGGCTTCAGCTATGGAAACATAAATGCCTCAAGTGGGGCTTATTTTTTAAAAGTGCGAACCCCCCCCCCCCCAAAAGTGCGAACCCCCCCCCCCCCCGCAAAAAGTGCGACCCCCCCCCCACCCCCACCCCCACCCCCACCCCCACCCCCACCCCCACCCCCACCCCCACCCCTAATATCCTGGGCGTGGCAGCCCCGGTGGGGATATAAGGCGGCCGGGCTGCACGCACTTCTCATTCCGGTCCAAGCTCCCATACGGACAGGTACTCTCTCTCGCTCTTGAGACTTTTGTTTTACACGTTCAATTCTTTCTTTACATCTCTTCTTTTCATTTATTACAATGGGTAAAATGGGTCTGAAGCTAAAAAACTACCCATCAACTTCAACCTCGACCGACGCGTCTCGACCCTCATCATCCTCGACTTCGATCCTGGAATACCTGATGACTGCGAACATCCTGAGCTGCCTGACGATGCCGCCACCGCCGCCGCCGCCACCACAGCCCGCCTCAATGCCCAGCCTGTCGCCATTGCCGGCGACAGTGGAAGAGGCTGGTGCACAGCCATCGTCAGGAGAACTCGTCAAGTCGTCAGGCCGAGTCCCGGTAGCCTCTCCAGCACTCTCGCTGCTATCGGACTCAGGATCGGAGTCTGCGGCTTTTGAAGAGACGTCTAGGTCGAGGATCACCCCATACAGCAGAACCCGGAAAATCCTCTCATACACTACATCCCAATGTCCTTCACCTATATCCCCCATGCCACCTACACCAACCAAACCACCCCGTAAATCCATCTTCTCCCCTGATCTTCCCACCATAGACCTAACACGCTCTCCTACCCCGCCCAAAATTGTTTGCTCCATCCCGCTTGAACAATCTTTGCCCCTTCTACCTCCTTCCAACCCCATCCCTTCTAGCCAGCCTAATTCAGAGAAGCTCCAAGACACTCCGCTAAAGAGTCCAACACAGAAACGTAAACGCGTTAAAGCCCCTGCTGGCAAGGGTAAGAAATGCGATTACGCTTGGATGTCTAGTAAGTTTGGGGTTTTGTGTTGCCAGAAACTTGCTTGTGCAGAAGGGGATCGCTGCCAACGACACCTCAAAAGTACAGTCAAATTTCGGCAATTCAAACCCTATACTCTGTACATTAAGCCTAAAACGTTCAAGTTCAGACATCCCCACGGTCCGCAACCGCGGGATATTAGAAGGCTAAAGGTTGATGAAAAATACTATTTCATTGGTCAGACATATGGAGCAGGTAATAAGAAAGTAGAAATCGTTGTAAAAGGTGAAGGCCGCCTTTGTACAATGCAAGTACCACCTCGTATGGTACAAAGAGAATTTTTCATACCTAAAGCCTATCTAATACGAAGGAAAGGATGTGAAACCGTGTGGGAAATGGACTAGGACATGGGCCCACCAAAAAAAAAACAAAATTGTTAGGCTGTGTTGGACAATATTTAAAAAGTCTTTTTCCAAATTATTTTTCCAAATTTAGTCTTAACCCTCTTAAAGTAAGGGAGAGGGGTATTATACAAGTCAACTAATAAAAAAAAAAAAATACTTGACTTGTATAATACTTTAACCTGGCGGTGATGTAAAGTCACTGGGACAATCTCAAACCGTGTCCTTGAGGGTGAAGACTAAGTTACAAATAAATCATTAACAAATAAAAACTTACCTCCAAACACTTGTAGCTTGCTACAAGTGTTTGGAGGTAAAAATTTTTCAAAGTTTGAATGACCTTGACCCATATAAATTACTTACAACTAATGTTGTGTATCACGTGATACCCCCACTCTAACGCTCTTACTAAGCTTGTATGAGCCGTTCATTTGCTTCAGTCTGTTTCTGTGCTCCGTGTAAACATGTCACGGTACAATTACAAAGGTGGTGACTTCTTGATAGATCAACACAATGCTTGGGAAGTACTAAACCAGCATAGAATGGAAGTTGAGTATTGTATAAGACAAGACGGGTCTACATTTTATCTATGTATTATAAACAACCAAACTCATAAGTATGAACACTGGACAAAAATTAATTATAACAACATAGATGAGCTGTTTGCTTGGGTGTTTGAGGTGTGTAAAGTTATTGAAGAAACCAAAATAATGGGTGTGCTAAAGGTATGTAAAACTGATGAAAGGGAAGACTAAGCAAAATTTCTTTTAACCCCCCCCCCCCCCCAGTGTTATCCCCACCACTAAAAATGGGTATATATAGGAGTGGTGATCAACCGTCCTCTCATTCTGCTTTACACCGTTAAGCTGAACACCACCATGTCTGCTATGAACGTCCCAGCCTCTACCTCTGGCCCGGTCGCCTCCAACTCCAGCCCGAGCATTGGACCAATCCGATCGGCGCCTTCGTCAAGAAGTCGTGTCCGATTCTCCGGCTTTGGTCCTGTGAGGAAGGAGTTGCGGAGCAGCGGAGCGTCTCAACCAACCACGACGGATGCATCAACTCAGACTCCACCAAACATCATCGAGTGGTACGACGAAGTGATAGAGCAAAGGGACAGAATGCTAGAGAATACTCGCAGGGAGCTACTTTATGTCAGGAGTAAATGGGAAAAACTGATTAAGAAGTGTGAAAGCCTGTTGGACAGTGATGATAGTGAGGATGAGAGTGGATAGGTGTGTGGGTAAAGACTTGGACTGGGACTTGTGTGTATGTATGAATGTGTGCGTGAATGTGAAATACAGAGCGGGGGATAGATCACTCTGTGGCAATGGACTAACATGCCACTTAGTGATCTATCCCCCGTTCTGGTAATGTTTTTGGATGGCCTTGACCCACTTTACCAAGGCTAGCTAGTACCCCCACCACTGATAAGTGTATATATACGGGTATTGATGTGCAGTTTGGTTATTCTGCTTTGTATCGCTTAGCTGAATACCTCACTTCAACATGGCTTCCAACTGCAAAACTTCTCAGGCTTCCTCTTCTTCTTCAAGAAGGCGTGCTGCCAACGTCCTGCCTGCTACTCGTGGACCTGCTCGACCATTCCACAGCATAACTGTTGCTCGGGCAAACGCCTGCAAAGCTCCAATGCTACGGACCTTGCTGGAGGTGAGCCAAGACGGGCAAGGCTTGCTCAGTCCTGGTCAACGGCAGGAGCAAGAAAGGCGTATGGCGTACTACAGGCTGCAGGGTGTAGTTCCCAGCTTGAAGTTAGGCGATCCGAGAGTAGCAAGCATCAACGAGGCAGCGGACTACATATCACACCTTCACAGTGTTTTAGAAGTAAAGGACCAACAAATTGAAAACTTAAAAGAACAATTGAAACAATTTAACTTTAATCCTGTGGAGTTTGTGGAAGCAGTGATGAGTGATAGTGATGATGAAGGAACTGAATATATATTGGGTATGTAATGAAAGACTTGGACAGGGACATGTGTGTGTGTGTGTAGAATACAGAGCGGGGGATAGACTACTTTGCGGCAATGGACTAGCATGCTGCTTAGTGGTCTATCCCCCGCTCAAAGGGTAGCATTGGATGACCTTGACCCACTTTACAGCAAGGACAACCGGTTAACTGGTATAAAAGAGGGGGGTCTGTACATCCCGACTTCATTCTGCTTTGAACCTTCCAGTGGAACGCTAGAAAATGAGTGGATCACTGATCATTGGTAAGGAGTGGGAGTATGTAACCATAAACTATTTAAACTGTAGAGGGATGTTGAAGAAGGTGTATGATAATGTTAAAAAAATGGTTGTTGAAGAAGGTAGGGTAGTGATTGTAGCGTGGAAGAAGAAGCAGTATACAGGACAACAAGTGAGAGCAAGTGACTTTGGGGGGAATAGTGTGTTTCAAATTGGACGAGCGAACTTGGTTAATTTGGACATTGTGTTTTGGGACTTGGAAAGGTTAATTGAAAATAGTGGCAAACATGGGGAACTCTTAATTGGCAGGGAGGACAGAGTATATGAGTAAGTGTAAAAGACTGGGGGGCTTATGTGTGTGTAAAGACTAGGACTTGTGTGGAATACAGAGCGGGGGATAGATCACTTTGCGGCAATGGACTAGCATGCTGCTTAGTGGTCTATTCCCCGCTCAAAGGGTATTATTGGATGGCCTTGACCTATATAAAGGTAGAGGGGGAATAGGTAATAGGAGGGGGAAATTGGTATATATGTAGGACTAATGAATAAAGTATTTAGTCAAGCATTTGTCTAGACACTATCAACAACAACAATGGAGAGCTTCAGTGTTGAGTTCATCCTCTTGGAAGAAGACATCAACGAAGTGGTGGAACTTATAGAGGATAAGACCAGCCAGGGCACATTGGAACTTGTGAATTGCGAACCGTTGGACAATGCCGCAATCGATAAGATTGCATATTTCATGATGCATTTGTATAACGAACAAACAACCAATATGGAGTTTGTGCAGTACCTTTATCAAAACCAAGTAAATGTGCGAGTGACAATTACTTGGTGGCAGTAATAATAAAGTGTAACATATGGATGTGGACTTGGATGTGGACTTGGACTTGAGTGTGGTCTGCGGAATAGAGCGGGGGATAGATCACTTTGCGGCAATGGACTAGCATGCTGCTTAGTGGTCTATCCCCCGCTCAAAGGGTATCTTTACGTGACCTTGACCCACATAAATTGTATAGTTGGTGGGGGTATAAAAAGGGTAAGCAAATTGGATGGATACAACACTTCCATACCATGGCTCCACTTGACAACACCGTGTTCCATCGCAACAGGATTGTCTCTATTCTGGAGGTAATACCTCTAGAAATTATAGAAGTAGAGGACCAACTACCTGCGGTTGATCAAGAAGAGGAGGAGGAAGAGATAATGGATATTGAAACGGACTCTGACGAAGCTGGTTCAACGGACAATGAGGTGGACTTGCACGCCTACGAAACATTAGAGTCGTCATCTGAGTCGGAAATGGAATTCCAATTGGAAATCGAAGAAGAAGAACAAGAACAAGACACTCCCCATCGTCCAATGGATAGGATGTTAGTTGCCAGAAGAATTATGTATTGTCATCGCTGCCTATTCCGTGATGAGGATGATTCCGACTCTGATGGTGATGTTTCACCCTTGTAAAAAGTTTAAACAAAAAGTTAAAAAAGAATGTGAGCGGGGGATAGAGCACTTTGTAGTAAATGATGCTGCTTAGTGCTCTATCCCCCGCTCAAAATAATAATTCCAAATGACCTTGACCTATATAAACTTGCTCAAACAGACATCTTTGAAAAAACTTGTACAAATTATTGAATCTAGACCAAATATCATCAATTTATCAAGCCTACTGATAAATGTATTACAAACGGTTGTGTAAAGGCTAAATTTAGCACATGAGTGATAACCTGTTTCCATATGACGTCACTTTCCCCACCTATCTGCCTCGGATATAAAGGGTCCCGGTGGAGTGCGCTGCTCATTATTGCGTGGACATTCACAGAGTGTGCATTCAAAGCCAAACTGTTTGAAATGGCTCTTTGCGACATTTGTGGGGAAATCTTTCAAGACGAAGATCTTTTCATCATACACAGAGAATTACATGAAGACGAAGATAGAAAAGAAGATATTACCATGGATGAAATAGACTTAGACTCAATTGACCTGTTTTTGGAAGAGCATCAGAAGCAGATGGACTACTACGACAGCTATCTACAGCAAATGCAAAGAAGAAGACCTAGTGTGATCCAATTTGCTGGTGCTGGACCATCTACTGCTACAAGACCTATTGAAGAAGAGGACACCGAAGAAGAGGACACCGAAGAAGAGGATATGGAAGAAGAAGAACTGGAAGATGTAAGACAACTGCGCACCACAGCCTTGCCAGGACGAGTTGTAACACATTTCAAAATTAATAACGTTCAATTGGAATTGGAAACATTCATAACCCAGGCTAAGGAACTTGTTGGTCAAACGTTGAGGGAAGAATTACAAAGGCTAAATTTTATTAAATTTGGAATGGTGTTAGAGGCTATGTTTAACAATACTGATGGTGAAACAGCATTGAGAGCATTCATTACCAAAAACCGAACCCTTACCTTCACCTCCGACATTGATGATATTATTGAAGAATGCTTGGAGGAACTTATAACCAAACTCCAAGAACATGAAGGAAGAGGATCTGGATGGACTTTGTCATCAATCGAAGGTATGGATGTTAGGGTTCATAAACATGGATATGGTTTAAGAGGTAGTAGTTTTATCCCTCTACCAAAGAAAATCCAAAACACTAACTCGTGTAGAAATGTTCAAAATGAGGGTAATGAATGTTTCAAGTATGCAATGTTAACCAAGTATGTTAAAGATCATCCTGAAAGAGTTGGTAGAGAATATTACGAAAATGAACACCGCTACAACTTTCAAGGTCTTACTTACCCAGTTACTTTAAAAGATATTGACAAATTTGAAAAGAAAAATCCTGGCGTTTCAGTCAATGTTTTTGGTCTGGATGATTCCAACAACGTTTATCCTTTGCGGGTAGTAAAGGTTGAGCAAAGAAACCATACGGATTTGCTATTGATAACCAAGGGTGAAATTTCCCATTATGTATGGATAAAAGACTTTGAAGCGTTAGTTGTAAAACAATTGACCAAAAGAGTAAATAGGATTACAGTTTGCAAGAGATGTTTCTGCTTTTCTTGGAAAGATTCAAGACGTGGAGGATTGGACTGGTTATTGGAACATAAAAGACTTTGCAACGAGAACTATGAAGTAAAGATAAGTCTTCCACCGCCTACCCGAGCTTCAATACAATTTAACAAGACAGTTCACCAATACCGAATTCCAATAGTGGTCTATGCAGATTTTGAATCAACGTTAGTACCACAGGAGCTGCCGGACGGCGAAGTGACTAGAAGAACAAAATATCAGTTGCATCAGCCCAACAGTTTTTGTTTACTAGTTAAATCAACCTTGTCTGAAAACCAATTGCAAGACTATGGTTTAACATCCACTCCAATACTCTACCGTGGTGAAGAAGCCGCTAAGTATTTTGTAGACCAACTGTACGATATTGCTGGAAAGGTTCAACGCTTGTTCGGTAATATTGTACCTATGGAACCTTTAAACCAAAATCAACAAGAAGAATACAACTTAGCGACAAGATGCTATTTATGCAAGAAGATGTTCAGTGAAGAAAACCCAAAAGTAAGAGATCACGATCACCTGACAGGGTTATACAGAGGAGCTGCTTGTAATTCATGCAATATAAATTACAAACTGCCAAACTTTATTCCTGTCGTTTTACACAATCTTAGCGGCTACGACTCCCACTTTATTATCCCGGAGTTAGGAAGAGATGATGGTAAAATTGATGTTCTTGCTACAACATTGGAAAAGTACATCAGCTTTTCAAAAACAGTAGGTAAAATTAAACTTCGCTTCGTAGACTCTTACAGATTTATGGCATCTAGTTTAGCCAAATTGTCAGAAAACCTAAGAAGAGAAGACCTAAAAGAAACCAGAAAAATTGTACCTGAAGATAAATTAGACCTAGTATTACGGAAAGGAGTGTTCCCCTACGATTACATAACTTCTACAGAAAAATTTGAAGAAACCAGTCTACCGCCGATTGAAGCCTTCAACAGCAAATTAAACGAAAGTGAAATCTCCGTTGAAGACTACAATCATGCATGTAATGTTTGGAACCAACTAAACATTCAAACCTTAGGGGAATATTCTGACTTTTATATAAAATTGGACGTAACTCTGCTGTGCGATGTGATGGAAGAATTCAGAAACACCTGCTTCTCCGCCTATGGACTGGACCCTCTACACTCGTACACATCTCCAGGATTAGCATGGCAAGCTATGCTAAAGTCAACCAACTGTCGACTGGAACTTCTAACGGATATTGATATGGTGCTCATGATGGAATCTGGTGTACGGGGCGGTTTGACACAAGCTGTAACACGTCATGTCAAAGCCAACAACAAGTACATCCCCGGCTTCGACGAGCAACAACCATCGGTCTACCTAGGCTATTTTGATGCAAACAACCTTTATGGTTGGGCAATGTCAAATCCGCTTCCCTACGCTGACTTCAAGTGGATCGACCCGGCCACCATCGGAGACATCTCACAGATTCCAAAGGATGGTCCAAAAGGCTATATTTTGGACTGTGATTTTGAATACCCGTAGCACCTTCATGACCATCACTACGACTTGCCTCTCCTAGCCAAGACTGAAGTTTCACCGACAGGAAGATGGCCAAAATTGATGATGACCTTGGAGAATAAGGATCGCTATGTGGCTCACTACTGGGTAGTTCAACAGGCTCTTGAATTGGGTCTACGTATAGTGAGAATTCATAGAGCAATTGAATTCACCCAGTCTTGTTGGTTGAAACCATATATTGATTCCAACACTGCAAGAAGAGCTGCAGCGACAACAGCATTTGAAAAGGACTTCTATAAATTAATGAACAATGCCATCTTTGGGAAGACCTTGGAGAACAAAAGAAAACACAAAAATGTAAAATTAGTGAGTGATCCTAGGAAATTGGAAAAATTAGTGCAAAAACCAAATTTCGGAACATCCATGATTATAAACGAAAATCTAGTCGCTGTCAGTATGAAGAAAACAACAATAGTCATGGACCGTCCGTTATACATAGGTATGTCGATTTTGGATATAAGTAAAACCCTGATGTATGATTTCCATTATAACAAAATGGTTAAACATTACGGAAGGGAAAACATTGGAGTCGCATACATGGATACGGACGCGTTTATCTACTGGATAAAGACGTTGGACATGTATGAAGACCTAAGGACTTTTCCATACAAAGAAGATTTCGATTTTTCTGACTATCCGAAAAACCATCCAAATTTTAATGAAAAATATAAAAAAGTAATTGGAAAATTCAAAGATGAAGCAAATGGAATGCCTTTAGAAGAAATAGTGGCGCTGATGGCGAAATTGTATTCATTTAAGATGTACCACGAGAACAACACACCGACAGTGAAGAAAGCAAAAGGAGTGAAGACATCTTATTTGAAAAAACACGTGACATTTGACCACTACAAGACTTGTTTGTTTGAAGATACTACGATATCAGCAACATTCAACAATATCCGAAGCTTCAAGCATCAAGTCTACAGTGTCACCGAAATTAAAAAAGCGTTGTCAGCTCGGGATGATAAAAGACACATTATGCCCGACAAAATCCACACTCTTCCTTTTGGCCACTACTCTCTAAACCCTATCAACTAGTAACCTATTCTTCGTCCTTCTACAACTACGACCTTATTCCTTTCTCCTTCCGTAAAAAAATGGGGAACACGGCAAGTCCAACGCCGTGTTCCCCATTTTTTTACACAAGTTTGGATGACCTTGACCCATATAAATGATGTGAATATTTAAAACAACATTCATTGTGATTATACATGTGATACAACAAACATTGAAACCTGCAATATGAAGGACTTAAAGCAACAAATTGTCAACGAACTTCATAAACCTGCAAGAAGAAAGTTTCCACGAAGAAATACGGTGATAAAAGGAATTAATGATTTATATCAAGCGGATTTAATCGAAATGATTCCTTATAGCAAACAAAATAAAGGATATAAATACATATTGACTGTTATTAACTGTTTTTCAAAAATGGCAGATGCTTTACCACTAAAAGATAAAAGTGGCAAAAGTGTTACAAAAGCAATGGAAACAGCTATACAAAGAGACAAACATACTATTAAACATTTACAAACAGATGATGGAAAAGAATATTTTAATAAGGAATTTGCAAATTTAATGAAAAAACACAATATAAACCATTATTCAACCAATTCAGAATCAAAAGCCTCAATAATCGAAAGATTCAACAGAACTTTAAAAAGTGCAATGTATAAAATGTTTTCCAACAGAGGATCGCACATATGGATTGATATGTTACCAAAACTTATAAACGATTACAATAACAAATTTCATAGGACTATCGGGATGAAACCAAACCAAGTAACTAGTAAAAATGAAAACCTTGTATTAAAACGTATAAAAACGAATACTAAACCAAAAGTTGAAAAACTAAAGCCTAAAAAATTTAATGTGGGTGATAAAGTGCGAATAAGTAAATATAAAGGTGTATTCAGTAAAAGATACCTGCCAAATTGGACCAATGAGGTTTTTACTGTATTCAAAGTACAACCTACAGTACCTGAGACATATATTTTAAAAGATAATAAAGGACAATTGCTTGAAGGAGGGTTTTATGGACATGAAATGTTAAAATCAACAGTAGGCGATGTATATTTAGTTGAAAAGGTGTTGCAACGGAAAAAAGATAAGGTCAAAGTACGATGGTTAGGATTTAATAAGACGGAAGATTCTTGGATACCTAAAAAGGATTTGATATAACGATAGAGAATCATTTTAGGTTGAACCATTACAAAGGATGGAGATAGTACCACAAAAAGAGAGTTTTACTATTAATAATATAGATGAACTCACAGTGGATAATTCAGAATTCAATAGTGGGAAGCATGGCGATTTGTTACCAAACACCGTTCGTTGTCTGGTTACCGGACCTTCCAACTGTGGAAAAACTAATGTAGTATTCAATTTGATTACAAACCCTAAAGGATTACGATTTAACAATCTATATGTATTTTCAAAATCACTACAACAACCAAAGTATCAATTATTGGAAAAAATACTGACTAATGTGCCTGAAGTTAAATATTTAAAGTTTAATGCAAGCGAGAGTGTCATGCAGCCACAAGAAGCTAAACCATTCTCCGTGTTTATATTCGACGATGTATCTTGTGAAAACCAAAACACAATAAGGAATTACTTCGCTATGGGTCGACATAACAACATAGATAGCATTTATATTGGCCAAACTTACAGCAAAATACCTAAACAACTCATTAGAGACAATGCAAACATGTTAATTGTATTTAAACAGGACGAAACCAACCTAAAACATATATATTTTGATCATGTAAATGCGGATATGACATTTGAACGATTTAAAGAGTTGTGTGGAAAGGCTTGGGCTGAAAAGTATGGGTTCGTAACAATTATGAAGGAACAACCGCTAAACAATGGTCGATACAGGATAGGATTTGATAAATTTATATTAATACATTAAACGTGGTATAACACGTTCATTGTTGTACAACACGTCTTGCTACAAACATGGTTAACCAAGAAAAATTAGTAAAAGAAATAAAATCACTTAGTGATTCTATTCGGGCTAAAAACAGAGCATTGAAACTAGGTATTAGCGAGAGGGAGAAATTCCTTGAATCTACTTTTAAACCTATTACTGAACCCTTGAAACAATTAAACAAAAAATTTGCTAAACCCGTATTGGAAGGAGATGCGATTGCACCTATTACGAAGTTTGAAAGAGAAAATGTAAAATCAGAAGAGTTTAGTGATGAAGACCCGGAATCCTCTACGTATAGTGGTTTTACCGGTGGAGAACCCGAAAGAGAGCTAGAATCACCGGACTATAGCGGAATAAAAGAATTATATGAAGTAAAAGCCAAAAGAGGACATGAAGTTGTATCAACTGCTAGTGAAGAGGAAAAAGAAGAAGAGACAAGGGAAGGTCCGTCAAACATAAGCTTGTTGGGTGAAAACATTCATAACAAAGGACCTTTAGGAAGGAAATACATGGTAAAAATGTTACTCGGAACAATTCCTAATAAGGATTACCATAGTTATGGAGCGAGATTAACAGAAGACGGTTTAATGATAGGTAATAGCCCGTTAAACGTTGACGAACATGATAATATTGTCATTGGTGATCAAAGGTATAAGGGCACAAAAGGATTATTTGAATTATTATTTGAAAATAAGCCTTCAGTATCGGTAGTGAAAGAAAAAGACATGGAAGCATATAAAAATATTTTGGAACAGACAAATGCATATAGGAGAAAGTATTTACCTGACCAGCCTCCTTTTAGATCTAAGTCTTTAAAGTATAAACAATTTGTATCCAAGTTAATACCAACTAGAAGACAAACAATGCCGTTAACACAAAGAAAACCTGTAAAACGAAGATTTATGGCATCCACTTTGGATGTAAGTGCTCAGGAACGAAGAAAAAGAAGTAAGTCCGTTACGGGTACAGGTTTAATGAAGAAACTATATAACACAAATGTGATTTATTACAATAATATCAATAAATTGGTGGATAGAATGAAACTAATACATGAAGCTAAAGAAGCGGGTCATACTGGATTGGAAAACGAATGGGTGGCTTTAGTGGATGAACTCCGAAACCGTGGGGTAATCTCATAAAAATGCGTTACTCCCTAGAATACTATTCAGTTGCACCATGAGTGTCGACAAGTTCGGACGTTACTCCTCGGATGGGTTATATTATGCCAATAGTTTAAAAAGAAGTGCTGGTTTACCACAAACACCTGATGGAGATTATGATATGAGTAATAAAAGGTTAAAAAACATAAAAGATCCTACGGATGAAAACGATGCAATAAATCTAAAAATATTAAAGGAAAAGATATCGCCAACATTAAAACTACAAAATAACACATATGACGCGGAAAATCATAGAATTATCAACGTTGGTAAACCAAATGAAAATGGTGATGCGATAAACAAAGGTTATTTGTCATCTGAATTAAAAAATACGTTAAAATTCAATGGGAAAACGTATAGTGCCAACAATAAACGTATATCCAACGTAGATGACCCTAAAGATGCAAAAGACAGCGTAAATAGACGCTATTTACATTCTTTGATACCTGAAAAGACAAAAGATGGATTTTCTTTTTATAAATTTGTTATTAATGATATAGGCTATCCAAAAACTGAAAACGATGCTGTAAATCTAAAATATATTAAAGATCATTGCATCATACGTGATGTAGGGGTTATAGATTGTTTTAATAATTGTTTAGCAAATGTTAAAGATGGTTCGGCGCCATCAGATGGTGCAACAGTGGGTCAAATGATGGAAACCTTAAAACAAGAAACAACCTCTTTTGTAAAACAAGATCAAGTAGTATCGAAGCAAGGGGATGAATTTGTTCAAGGTAATGAAAAATTTAATTTATTAACATACAAAAATGATGCTTGGGATTGCATGGATAAAAAGTTATCAAATATGGGATGGGGTTATGAAAAACAAGATGCAGCTGCTTTATCACAAACCGTACATCTAGATCCAGATCGATATTTTAGATGGTTTACATGTAAAAATAGAGTGATAAGAGACTTGGCACAAGGAAGAGAAGCAAATGATGCTGCAACTGTAGGACAGACTATTACAACATCATTAAAGGATAGTAAAGTGTATAATTGTAATAATAAACGTATAACAAACCTTAAAGACCCTGAACATGTAGATAATGCTGTCACTGTTAATTTTCTTGTAAAAGTTTTAGGTAATGCGATATTTGATTTACACAATCATTTTACACCAGATATTCTTCAAGGAAAATCAGGTCATAATACTTATGCTGAATCCATGAGAGGTGAGTATATTAAACGAGAAATTTATAATAAATACTTTATTAACCCTAAAACGAAACAGTTTAGATCATCAGATTGGGGTGATATTGATATTTAAGTAAATAACTCAATAAATGACTTCATTTATGTGCAACCTGTCATAGAGTTAACACATGAGTTGCACATTGCCATTATAAAAGGACAATAATGACGTTCAAGTACATCAGTCCATATCGAGACACTGCAAGAAAAGGAGGTGGGATCACGTCCACAGCGGTTTCTCTGTTAAGTAAAGCTTTAAAACAAATTCCAGTAGGATCCATAGTAAATAGAGCAATAGACGCATTACCATACGAATTTCATATACCAGGAGGTTATCAGTATTGCGGACCAGGAACTAAATTGAAAAAACGACTGGAAAGAGGCGATCCTGGCATAAACAAGTTAGATCAGGCTTGTAAAGAACACGATATCGCATATTCCACGTTTGCCGATTCAAAAAATAGATCAATAGCTGACAAAAAGCTTGCGGACATAGCTTGGCAACGAGTAAAATCAAGTGACGCTAGCATAGCAGAAAAAGCAGCAGCTTTAGCAGTAACAGCAGGTATGAAGGCTAAAACAGCAGTAGGAGGTGGAAGAAGGAGGAGAAGGAGAGTAAAAAGGAGGTCAACCACAAGAAAACATGGAGGAAATATAAAAAGAAGACGACGATCTACAAGAAAAGGCAGGAAGAAGCCCACCGTATGGTCAATGGTAAAAAACGGGGCAGGTCTTTACCTAAGACCTTATCGTGCATATTAAATGAAAGAAATCAATTGGTCATACCACATAAAGCATTAACCAATATTGAATTATTTAAATATATTTCCTGTTTAAAAATACCATTTTTCCGCGGTGTGTTTATGAAAGACAGTTTACCAAAGAAAATGTGGCAAAATGAGACTGGAATTGTAAATTTGGATAATACTGAAGGGCCTGGCACCCATTGGGTTTGTTATAAGAAACTAAATAACAATGTATATTATTTTGATAGTTTCGGTAATTTGCCACCACCAAAAGAACTTCAAAATTACTTTAAATCTGCTAAAAACATATATTATAACTATAAAAGAGAACAACCTGATAATACTTCAATATGCGGCCATTTATGTTTGGAATTTCTAGCTAGAAGTATCAGTCACTATTGAGATGTCTTCCTATACGGTATCATTAACAGGAAAATCGTCCACTTTACGAAGTATCCTTTTTCCAGCGTTACGCTTGCAAAAAGGAAGGTTTTGGGAGGCGGCACTATTGGATTTTACAACTTACAACTCTATCCCCAATGTTACGGAAGGTAAAAATAACGTATTGCATTATTATAAGGGAAAGGATGCCAGTGGAAAATTTACAGACTTACAAGAGTGCAGGTTACCCACAGGTTCTTATGAAATTGATCATATAAATGAATTTTTGCAAACTAAAATGGGAAAAGACAATATAACATTAAAAGGTAATAATAATACGATGAAAGCTGAAATTACTTCCAAATATTATATAGATTTCACTCAACCAAACTCAATTGGTGATTTATTAGGATTTTCCAACGATGGGCCTGTATTAGAACCAGATGTAACACATTCCGGTAAGAAAACAGTAACAATATTAAAAGTCAATAGTATAGACATAACTTGTAACATTATACAAGGTGCTTACAGGGATGGGGCTAACACCCACATCATACATACTTTTTACCCAAGTGTACCACCTGGATTTAAAATTGTTGAAAAGCCACAAAACCTGGTATATCTACCGTTGAACACCACTTTCATTTCAGACATCGTGTTGAGCGTATTGGATCAAGACGGTAACTTGGTAGACTTCAGAGAAGAGCCTATTACGATTAGATTACATTTAAAATCGACACTTTAATACAAAACCATGGGTTTAACATTTAAAAGCGAACAACCTACGGGAAACCGCATTAGTAGCTCTTCAGCTGTGGAGGAGTTAACACGCGAGAACATTCGTTTCTTAGAGAGAATTGGATTAAAATTAACCGAGTATGGATATACTGGATATAGCGCAGGGTCCAACATTCGACGAAACCCTATGGGAAAAAGAATATCACACCCACAACCCTTACACTTCATCGAAATTAAACAATAACGATGAAATTCGTATTCCTATACAAAATCAAGACATTTACACACTACCATGTGAAAGTTACTTATATATTGAAGGACAAGTTACTAAAAAGGACGGTACTACTGTTGGTACAACAGTTCCATTTATAAATAATCCTATGGCTTTCCTATTTGATGAAATTAGATATGAAATATCAGGTGTAACAGTTGATTCCACTAAAAAAGTAGGTATTACGACAACTTTAAAAGGATTAACATCTATAACACCCAATGAAACCAATTTACTTAAACCTGCCGGATGGGTATTACCTACGATTGACACGATCACTCCAAATCCAAATGGATATTTTGATTTTCATATTCCATTACGTTTGCTGCTTGGTTTTGCTGAAGATTATAGGAAAATAATATTAAACGTTAAACAAGAATTAGTTTTGTTGAGATCGTCTAACGATAAAGACATTATTAAAGCTGCAGATGCTACTACAGATGCGACTTTAGAATGGAAATTAAAATTAGACAAAATTGTATGGAGGGTTCCACATGTTAAATTGGCTGACGAGCATAGAATGCTACTTTTAAGAAAATTAAAAGCCGATCGTGATATTGTTATTCCATTTAGAAGTTGGGAATTTCATGAGCATCCCAGTTTACCTACTACGGATCGACACACTTGGACTGTTAAAACATCGAATTATGTAGAACGAGCCAGGTATATTATATTTGGTTTACAAACAGGTAGAAGAGACGCCATTACTAAACATGCAGGACAATTTGATCATTGTGACTTGAAAAATATTAAAGTTTATTTAAATTCACAATTCTTTCCATACGACAATTTAAATGTGTCATTCACTAAGAAGAAATACAGTATATTGTACGATATGTACGCGAGATTCCAAAGTTCATATTACGGTAAAACAAATACACCTTTATTACCACCTGACAAATATTTCGATGCCTACCCAATAGTTGTAATCGATTGTTCTAAACAAAATGAATCAGTAAAGTCTTCAAGTGTGGATATAAAAATAGAAATGGAATTCAACGATGCTATACCGGCTAATACAACTGCATACTGTTTAATTCTACATGATAAAATCGTAACATACACACCTTTAACTGGAATTGTTAAAAATGTATTGTAAGAACCGGTTTTGTTTCATTCCGCGAGTATAAAAGCAGAGCGTACAGACCGCTCCTCATCAGTTTGTTGCCTACTGTTGTATGGGTAGCATCGTATTCAATATGGCTTCTCCTAGTGGTACACCTGAAAATGTGGTAGATATTGAGAAGGAGATATCTGAGTTTTTAGATCCTCAAGGTCACCAGGAAGGAGGTGAACAAAACGTTTGCGGACAACTTCACGCCAGTAATAATGTTGAAGAAAAAGGTAAAAGAAGAAAGACTATACAAAAGAGAAAAAGGGATATTGAAGATAATATTTCTCCAAACATATTGAGTGAGGTATTTTTGCGAATATTTTACCCAATCTCTTCCAGTTTGGATAAAAGTGTTTTAATCGGTGTTATGAAATCTACAGATTATTCCCCTACTGTAATTTTAACTCATGGACCCAAAATGATTTTGTTTACGGACAGTGCTTGGGAATCGTTTATGAAACATTTGCATCTACTAGAATGCTATTTAAGTAGTAACATGTTTGGAAGAAAGACAAGAGTAGGACTTTTGGATTCAAATGTGGAAATTGATATCATTAAACAACGTGGTGATCATCAGCTACGGTTTAGAGACACAACAAGACATGATAACAAAATTCAACTTAATCGAGAGGAGTTTTTTATTTTAACTTGTGCTACTGAACCTATAACAAGATACTTGAGACAACTGGTGTTTTCAAGTTCGATTATTAAAGATTATCTGGAAGACACTTTGGACAAACAACCGGACGCACCTATATTATACGGACCTGTGGATACTTCTATATTTAATAGAGTTCCTCATGAAGTACAGATGTGGAGACAATTGGAAAAGTACGCTCAACTACATAAGAAATCAGTAAAACAGGAAGAAGAGGAAGATGGAGGAGAAGAATCAAGTGTTAGTGATGAAAATGAAAATAAGGAAAATATAAAGATGGAAACTTAAATGACAATGGTTAGTTTTTTAAAACAATAACCAACATTTTGTGGGGTTAGGCCTATTGGGGACGGTGCCCACGTTAAATATACACCAACGCGCCAACAACTGTACGGCCTGGTATAAAAGTAGTACCTACCGTGGTGTGGAAATCAGTTGACCTCCTGACTTCGTAATGAGCAGACGTGTGACCTTCAAAATGGACAAGGGAGAAGAACAACAAGTAAAGTCCAAGCCTGGTATTATTGAGTTTCAAGCGTTTCGTGGTAATGATGATAGATTCATTATAAAAGAACTTGTGTTTTTGGACATGAATACAAGTGTTCCTTATTCGTTTTTATTTAAACCACCATGTTCTTATTCGTCTTTAACTAGTAAAGCCGCTACTACCAACAGATGGATTTCAAAACACTTCCATCATATCGATTGGTATGATGGTTTTACAAGTTACACGGACTTGTATCACATTATGCATCACTTTTCAGACAAGTTTACCAATATTTACACAAAGGGGCTGGAAAAGAAAAGATGGATCGAAGGATTTACTCATGTTCCGGTTAATGATGTGGAATTGGATAAGAATTATCAATACATGCTGGAAACCATATGTATTTGTACAAAAAGCCCAGAACATGATAAAGATAGACATTGCGCTTTGAAAAATGCCTATAAACTCGCCTCTTACCTTCAAAGTGGGGAATTGGGGAGTGGTGGGGGTAACAGAGAGTATATAAGTGGGGAGCAGACAGGGACCTGGCATGAGTATTACTCGAGATTCCGAGACGACAACATCTCCGAGCAAGAAGACGATCTGTAACCTGACCATGGCATCTCACCAGTTCCTTCAGACTTTGGTCGAGCAGTTCAATGCTCACTCCAAGTCAACAATATTACCTGTAAAGAAGTGCTCGGAACTAAAAGACGAGAAGCACTACATAATCCATGCTATGAAGAAGATGGAGACTACAGTTGGGGAGGCCATCTGCTGCAGTCTCAGCGAGGCACCGTTTACTCCGGGGGATGAACCAAAGTTCCAGGTGTACCTGCCCAAGAGATTCGTCCATCTTCTACAAAACGAGGATCTTCGCTCTATTCAACCCGGGTGTCTATACCTGGTGTCCCACGGCTGCACGGGTAGCAATTCTACAGAGTTGACCATCCACATCGCTGACAAGCAGCAGTGTTAGATTTAAGTTTTAATGTTGTACATATGTTGTTGTTGTAATGTTTTATAAATAAACGAATCATAAAAGACAAAAATAATAAAAAAAACAAAAAATGCAACATATCAATATGTGACAGACTTCACGTATTGATATGTTGCATTTTTTTTTTTAAACTTCGCGGGTGACCTTGACCTTTGACCTTTGCATTTCACAATTACCCCCACTACTGTAATTACCCCCACTACCGCACTAGGATTCAAACCTGCTTGGATGCGAAAAACGGTCAGTCTGTTGCCAACTAGCAAACGATGAGCACCTTGTACGAGCTTTGCATACAACGAGTTATAACTCACAAGGACTTGTTCCCAACATGTTTACAAGACAACATCCCACTAACAATAAAAGAAGATGTCAAACGCTACAGGAGGGAAAATAAAGGGTATTCGGAATACTCCTGGTATAAGTTCCACGACGGGGAAAAGTTTTGTAGGCCTTGTGGCGAGGCCGCCGTCAGAGACCTTCGGCGATTCGTACAGGATGGTGGTATAAAACAATTCGGATTTCTAGCGCCACTGTTTCGATTTGAAAATTACAAGGACACCTGCGCTATTTGTTCCATTCCATTGTATCGATGGAAAAAGTTTAGAACTGTTTAGTTGGATTTTCTATACCCCCACCACTATTACCCCCACCACTTTTTCATGTACCTCCAAGCGCTGTGCCTCGGCTTCATTTCTACTCCAGCAGCCAACCTAGCAACATCAAGATGTCTCTGAACGTTAGTTGCGCAAGTTACGAGGAGGTGAGCATCAAGACTCAGCAGGAGCTAAACGACTTATACAAGGAGTTGCAGCTGATGGTGGCACGAGGCTACCGTATAAATGTGCAAGTTTACGCTTGCAATATACGGAACACCCGGCAGTCAAAGGAAGAGCCTGGACACTCCTCGACGGCTTCCTCACCAGCGTCCATGAAGACCGAGCCAGACAACTTGGACTACTTCAGCTGACTAGCAGTTGTATTTCTTATCCTAACCATTGTAGAATATGTATATTTTTTCATTATATTAAAGAAGTAAAAGAGCAGAAACACCTATCTTGTTACTGACATATAAGCTCAGTAACAAGATGGGTTTTTTTAAAACACAATTTGGATGACCTTGAAACTTCCCCCTCCACTGCTTTGTTACCCCCACCACTTGACTATTGGTGTACATGGCACATCGCGATTGGAAACCTCATTCCATCTTCAACAGCCACACCGACAACATCAACAATGGCAAACCTACCAACAGATGAAAGATGTCCTCACGCATGTTGTGACTTCGTCCACGAGTTGGAGAAGAGGATGCAGGAGAGGGCGATAAGAAGAAAACAGATCCACTCAGAAAATATCATGATAGTCAACGGCTATCTTTTATTGTTCGGCCTTATTATGGTTGTACTTTTCATACTGTACGGCATAGTCACATGTGTCGGCAAGGTTGCAGAAGAAAACGCTCGCCACCATCAATTGGAAAGTTTCAATGTTACTTTGTAAGTTTTCCTTTTTTTTAAAACTCCGTTTGGATGACCTTGAAAATTCCCCCACTACTCCACCACACCCCCCACCACTTCACCATGTTCCTGCATGAGCATCACATCAACCGTCATTCCTTGTCCGACAAGCAACCATGGCAGACAACAACACCATCAGCCAAGCTGACTCCACTACTGATGTCGGTACAAGTACGGGTTGGACACTGTCGATCGATAGTGTACACTATTTGGAAACAATTTGCGAACGGATGAAGGAAATACTGCGGGACAACCCTGGAATCATAATACAAATGAATTTAAATTATGATTGGTCCCAAGTCAGAATGCAAGGGGACGATAATAACGGTCAACAATCACCACAATATTCGCCCATGTCCCCGATCTACCCTTACGGCGAGTCTGACGTCGATGAAGATGAGGCTAATGAGGATGTGGGGGACAACGAGGCTGAAGAGGAGTAACCTTCATTCCTTTTTTTTTTTAAAACCCAAATTGGATGACCTTGAGAATTCCCCCTCCACTATTTCCTTTTTTTTAAAACCCAAATTAAATGACCTTGAAAATACCCCCTCCACATACTTTTGGTTTACCCCCTCTACTTTTCAATACTGTTACCACAGTCTGTAGCTCACATCATTCCTTGCTTAGCTATCATGGCGGACAGCACTCTTTCTCGAGTTGACTCCACTACGGATGAAGAATGGCCATTTTCCTGGAATGTTCATCTGCAAGACTCGGCAGAAGTGGATATGTTGCATGAGAAATTGGTGTATGTATTAAACGAAAACCCCAACATTGAATGTAGAATGACTATGGATTTCGATGCGACAGGGGTCCACACTCAACCTTCTACTTCCAGCCAGCCTGAACCTCAGCTACAGCCGAAGAACTTTACACATCTTTACACTCCAATACGGCCGGAGGATGTGGTTATCAGCGAGGCAGACTCTACTACAAGTTATATTGAACCAACGAATTGGAAGCTTGTTGTTGACACCTTACACAAGGTCGACTTAGTATGTGACAAATTAAAGGAATTGATGATGCAAGATCCTGGTCTTCGTTTTAAAATTGATTTGTTTTTCATCTGGGGAGCACCTGCACGGGGCTCTTCGTCTGACAGCTCTCTAAGTACAACGGATGAGGAGGAGGAGGAGGACGACTAGTTATCTTTTTTAAAACTCCGTTTGGATGGCCTTGACCTTTCCCCCTCCACTGAGTTTATTTAACGTGCACTCTCAATGACTGCAACATCATTTCATCGCGCACCTTCACCACAGCAACATGGAGAGTCAACTCAACTACTGTTGCGAACGGAAATGTTTTTCATGGCCGAATGACATTGATGTTGCGGATGGCCTGGCGTGTAGAAAATGTGAAGCTTTTGGTCAATGCATGTGTAAGTGCAAGTCTTGGAAGAAGCCGAAACCGGAGTTGAAGACATTCCATGTGTACCAGATGAGAGGGCATAAGTACACTTGTTGCCCTGAACGTTGCATTGAATTCACATTAAAACAGCTAACTGGCTGCAAATTGTGCAACAATCATTTTGCAGGTTTTTGCAAACATTATTTAGGAGCCTGTCAGTACAGATCAACTTGGCATACAGAAGCATTCACTATCAATGAAATCGCTATAGATACACAAGAGTAGTCTTTCTACTCTTTTCTTTTTTTAAAACTCCATTTGGATGACCTTGACCTTTCCCCCTCCACTCACCTTAGTTTATATAAGCTCCATTCCTGCTGACCACGGCATCACTTCATCTTGCTCCCTCGCCAAAGCAACATCAAGTATGGAAACTAAGCGTGTCTCATGTTGCGAGCATAAGTGTTTAGAGATACAAGGCGTCGTCCATTGTGCAAAGAAGCTTTGGGAGGAAGAGACAGGGACAACCTATTGCTGCGAGGGCAAGTGTTTCCTACTACCAAGATGGCAAGTGGACGGGCTGGCCTGCCGGCAATGTGAATGCTTTGGATGTTGCAGGTGTAGATGCAAGAACCAACAGCTGCCACCACCGGTACTACAAACTTTCAAAATCTACAAATCCAACTACTTTTACACTTGTTGTCCGCAGCGGTGTATTAAATTTCATTTCTCCAATCTTACCAATTGTCGGAAGTGCTACGGACAACCTGATGGGTGGTGCACCTGTTTTCTGGACTCCTGCCGCTACAGATCGGATTGGTTTACAGATCCGTTGGAAATTGATGAGGTCGCCCAGGAAGCACAAGAGTAGTCTTTCTACTCTTCAACTTTTTTAAAACTCCATTTGGATGACCTTGAGATTTCCCCCTCCACTTCCCCATATACCTAGAGTACACAGAGCCTGACAGTCAGTCACTCGGTGGCTGTCGTGGGGTGCGCATCGGTGTCGGCGCTCCGTTGTTAGGTTTTTCAAGGTCACAGTAATATCAAATTGTTGGTGTTGTGCTGGTTCAAGGTCACCTGAGGGATAACCGATTGCCCATTTAGGCAGGGTCATGTCAGAAACTCGAGTTTAACTTGGCACTTTTGCCGCTTCTCGTCGAAAATTCGCTCCAAGTGGTCAAGGTCACGGGGACTCTGACTGAAACTCGGAGCGTAGTGCGAGAAACGGCAAAAGTGCCAAAAAATTTTAAGTTTCGGCGTGACCTTGACCTCAGTGGCGTCGGTGACGTCATTTTGATGACGTAAGGGGTGATGACGTCATCAGCACGTCATTTCTGTGACGTCATGGGTGTGACGTCATAGAAATGACGTCATTAGTGATGACGTCATCGATGACGCAATCGATGACGTCATCGATGACGTCATCGGTGAGGTCATTGACCTCGATGACGTCATCCCTCAGGTGACCTTGAACTGGGCCAGCACCAACAATTTGACACTACTTACGAACTAAGACAAATCTTTTGACATCTCAAACGTTGAAATTAGTCCAGAAATAAGAGAGGAGTAGTGTTCACAAAAAACTGCTTCACGTATTACAGTAGAAATCCCCAAAACACAGTTTTGTTTACAATTTAGGAGCAGTGCTGAATAATTAATATAATCCACTGAAATTGTAAATACGTAATATTCATATTCAATCATGTTCCCAATAGATGACGCCACCAACGACGAGCGACGGCGCGGCGGCTCAAGTGGCTTGTTCACGTCCAGTCGCCTCCATACCGCACGCTTTCCAAACACTGTGAACAACCTCGTTCCTTTAAACTGTCGTATTTAAATTTTGGTTTATTTTTAGCGAATGCCCCTATAGCGAAATAGTATATTTCGTCACAAGGGCCAAAAGTGGCGTTTTGCCGGCCCCGAGATCATGTTGAAACGATCGAGGGTTGGCAAAACGCTTTCGGCCCGAGTTATGAACGATATTTTTCATCACACTACACAATTCAATAAATTCTAAACAAGTGAAAAAATTACTTTTTTGTTCATAATAAACAAAACATAAGCTTAACTTCAACTAACCTAGCGAGATGTACTGCTTGAGTTTCTGGTTGCTAGGCAACCACTTCACTTCAGCTAAGGCCACCAAAACTAATACTCTAACGGTAAGTGACTACAGCTGATTCCAATTGAAAAGCACTATTTCCCATCTAAGTCACAGTTAAATATACTGATATATATTAACAGTTGATATCAGCTGAACTACTAACTACGTCGCTGATTTGATATTTGTTGTTGTTGTTGTTAAATACCTTCTAATATTCTAGATTTCTCAGCTACCGTTTTCATTACCGCCCTAGGCCGGAAAAATTTGCGGGCCTAGGCCTGCAAAACAGATGTTTCGTTGGTAGAAGTGAGGGTCGAAAACAGGTGATATCGATGCAGTGTGATGAAAACGCTATTACAGTAGTATGGTAAGACCTAAGCCCGGGACTATGTAGATTTTTTCGTTTTGAGTTCCCAATAAGCTAATAACCTCTGTTTGTTCAAATTAATGTGTGTGTGACCGTTTGCACGATGACTTTTGAAAGAAACCTAATTCGATAAAAATTTATTTGAAGGTGTAGTTCAGCGTTATTCAGGTTGTTCGAAAACCAGTTTGATCGGAACGGTGATTATGGGGTTTCAAAAGAGTCAACATAAGATCCTTGTCATTTTTCACCCTTAATTTTTTAATTCACAAATTGTTTACGTAGTAATTAGAAAGAACTTTTAAAAATAAACAATAGGGTTTATCAGCTTAACTGGTTAGACGGGGAAAATACAAAACAGGTTTTCCATGTCATACTAATATCGGAGAAATCGTCTAAACCTTATTTATAGCTAATTGTTAACAAGGTTCAATAACATTTGGCACACTGTGTACCTTCATTATGCAATGAGTAACTAATATTTGGTCAAAACTCAACTTGGCCTAAATCCCATTGTATATTTTATTGGTAGTTAATTAATAACATTATTAATTTATCACATGAGGGAGTGAGATAGAGAGAGGTGTCTGCAACTATTCAGAACTGATTTTTTTAACCATACATCAATAATTTTTGTTAATACAATGTAGTGAGTTTTTATTTTTATATTACTCCAACATACAAGTTTTTTTTATCAAATAACAACAATCTTTGGTAATTCACTTAGTACGTTGGTCTACTGCGGCGGTGGTATTTTAATATTTAGCGTAATATTTGTAATATTAAGCATTTTAATTATAATCGTATTACTTTTTGTTATCGTTTACAATTTGCTTAGCTACAACATAATAACCACACAAAACAACAATTTTCTGTAAATTTGGTTTTGACTAATTGAGATTTTATAAGACAACTATTTGTTATTAGTTATCGTATAAATAGTTTAAATGTAAATATTTAATATACCAGCATTAAATATGATTATAGAATTATACCTCATGAGATAGATTTAACACTCCAATGGTCGCGCGGGGTAGTCCCATACCCCAGTGATTTTGTTTTGCTGATCATTGACAAATTGGCAACACTCCTGACCTTGAGCAGGTCAATACCTTCCCCTCAACTCTTCATCAAGACGTCAGTGTCATTTCAGATGTCTGACTCAACTGTGCGGCTGCTCACACTGTTTTTAAAATACTACTGCATGGCATGGGGTAGCGGCATACCCCACGCGACCAACTGTGCTACACTTTGAACAATAGTTTGCATATTTTTCGTCCGTGTTAGTTCGGTTCTATGACAAACATGAGTGAAGGTGCTCCTGCTCAGTTGCGAATGTGGTTATAGGAAACCGATAGTGACAATGAAAGTGAGTTGGGAGTTGAAGATCCGGAAGAAGTAGAAGAGGATCATCTAGAAATAAACATTGCTAGGGATGACGTATTATTAAATAATATATATATATATATATATATATATATATATATATATATATATACATAGGCCTATATATGTATTTATATTATATACATATGTATATATATATATATGTAGTTATATATATATATATTATTATTAAATAATACAGGTGTATGTCATTAATTATACTTATTCTCTAAAATTAAAATTATTTGTGTGCATTTCCGCGTTTTCTTTTTTATCAAAACCCTATTCACATGTTTGTAACATTTTTTCTCCATAAACTAGACCCAAACTGTGATTTTTGCAAACAGAAATATGCAAAGATGTATTAAATAACATATAACAACATAAATTAAAGAAAAAGTAACGTAAGATTATTTTTAAAATAAAAAACACACGTGGGGTACGACACTACCCCACGCGACCATTGGTGTCACAGTAAGGGGCGCGACCAACGGAGTGTTAAAAGAAATGCATGTTTCCAAGAAGGAACAATGTGTTACGTAAACAAACGCTTTATTAAAAAGTTTAAAATCTTTAAAAACAATATGAAATAAAACTATTTTTATGAGATTGTGGTCGAAAGACTTATTGAAATTTTAAACGGACTCTATATATTACAGTAAAATCAGAATTTTACGATTTATACTAAGAACACAGATCGTCAGCTCCTCATGCATTATGGATATCTGTTACATGTCGGGGTCAACGAGTGTATGTATGACGGGATCAGCTGCGTAAACCAAGGGAAAGCGAATTGCTTATGTTACACGACCTGCCCTTCCTTGTACGTACGGGGAGATCAGCTGTGTAAACCAGAGTAACACGAACTGCTTATATTACAACCCAGCCCTTACTTGTACGTACGGGGAGATCAGCTGCGTAAACCAGAGTAACACGAACTGCTTATATTACAACCCAGCCCTTACTTGTACGTACGGGGAGATCAGCTGCGTAAACCAGAGTAACACGAACTGCTTATATTACAACCCAGCCCTTACTTGTACGTACGGGGAGATCAGCTGCGTAAATCAGAGTAACACGAACTGCTTATATTACAACCCAGCCCTTACTTGTACGTACGGGGAGATCAGCTGCGTAAACCAGAGTAACACGAACTGCTTATATTACAACCCAGCCCTAACTTGTACGTACGGGGAGATCAGCTGCGTAAACCAGAGTAACACGAACTGCTTATATTACAACCCAGCCCTAACTTGTACGTACGGGGAGATCAGCTGCGTAAACCAGAGTAACACGAACTGCTTATATTACAACCCAGCCCTAACTTGTACGTACGGGGAGATCAGCTGCGTAAACGAGTGTAAAATGAACTGCTTATGATACACGCCCTGCAGTTACTTGTGCGTTTGTGGATATCAGCTGCGTAGACCAGGTTAACACGAACTGCCTATGTTACATGCAATGGCCTTACTTATGCGTTTGTGGAGATCAGCTGCCTAAACCAGCGTAACACTAACTGCTTAACCTTACACTACCTGCCCTTTTTTGTATATTATGTAAAGGTCACATGTTTAAACCTTGGTAACAACATCTACTCATGTTACCGCACATACCCTACTGTTTCTTTTATGTCGTAGGGATTAGCTGTGTAAACCAAAGATGAAAAATTGTTTAAAATGTTTGAAATATATTATTTTTTTATTGTTACCAATAGATTTATACCATCATAATTTGAGGTACAAATCCTTAATTTAGGTAAGGTCCTTAATAAGGTAACACTAATACCTAGATTATTTCTGCAATTCCTTGATATTTATATTTAAATAAGTAATGGAAGTACCTCAATGTAGCTTAGGTGCTATGCTCTTTTATTTGTATGTAAGTTTTTGTAAAACTAGTTCTTTTAAGTTTGATTATAAAAAGAGTACTAGGTAATATTGGTCTTTATATATAATATGTTTTGATGTTTTATCCAGGCCTAAGTACACAAACTGTAAAACTTGTATGAAATCATTTTTTGGCAACAGAGATATTTCTGATTTATGATTTTCTGATAATTATTGTTTATGAACAGTGAATTCTAATTATAAAAATACTTCATGTTAATTTGAGGATATTATTTTTCTAACTTTCTATTTTTATTAGGCTAACTTTTCCGGTATATTTTGAATAAGCTTATGAATGTTCTTGTATACGAATCTTGTAAGGATGTGACCGTACGTACTTGTATACGAACTAATATTGCCGAAGAGCTACATTCTAGTAATTCTCATCAATTTTAGTAATAGAAAATTGTAAGATAATTACACGTTCAAGTCTGTCCTTAAAGAAGTAGCCTACTAAGTGTATATTTTTATTTGCGATTAGGGTATGGGCGAAATTAAGTAATTTATGGACAACTCTACTTTAATGATGCATATAATATGTTAAAAGTCAGTCTATTACAGCGAAACTATAACACTTCTAGACGTAGGAGGTCAAATAGCGGAGAATAGAAATGGTTGTATAACTTATTGACCATTTTTCAGTACTTAGTGTTAATAATTGTACCATAAATAAAATTAGCAGTTGACCTCCAGAGGACGTATTGAGAAAGAAAAATAGCGACACTTTATAAAACGGAAATAACAAAGCGATGGTCATCAACGGTCCATGCGACATTCCGCTGACTGGAGCACTAAATGACATCATTTGCGGGGATACAAGCTTAAGCGGGCCCCCACTGCATGGTAAAATGTGGTTCATCAACGCTCAGAATTACATAGTCCATCTGCTGCACTCTGTCACTGCGTCGGTTATAATAGAAAGTAGTCATGATTTACCCATCTTTATATTTATTTCAAAATCAACATGATGTAAGATTCAAAGTTGGCTATAAAATAAAACTATTTAAATTTTACACTATTATTATCGGTAAAAACCCAACTAAATGTAAACTACGTAACTTTATTGTGAATTTTCGGAATTCATGATGTAGTTTTATTCTAACAACACATTTACTTAAATATGTATTTTTCGTTATATAACTAAACTTGTAAAACACCCGTTTTCACCTTTATTTTTTTAATACACTATGATTTTTTATTAGCATTCACAACAGTATGGACAGATAAATTTATATTCAATCGACCATTGTGTAGAATGCACAACCAACCAAAATTGAAAAGTATACAGTAAAGCAATTTTAATCCAATTGAGCTATTGAAATAATTGAAAGGGTTAGTTTTAACACAGTTTCATCAGACAATCGGGGTTTTAATAATTTATATCCGCAGGTGTCCGAATTTACAATGCAGATGAAGCTGCTGATGCGTTCGCCGTGATTAAGCGCTGGGCTTGTGAAAGGGTTTTGCTTCAAACGAAAGAAGATTGAATAGAAAATGTTGTATGAATATTCTTTGTTTTAATCCCCACCACTGTTAATATTGTTAGCATGTATTTTCACAAATTTGTGAGGACATTTTTAATTATTCGTTAATAAATTGAGCTGAAAAGTTTAGGTATATGAGCTGATAGTGTGGAAAAATTTCATTGAGAAACCTATAAAATTGACATTTGCGTTATAAGTATATAACGCAGTGCCTTGTAATATTTCTTCGGTGTTCATCATGGATCCGACTGTAAAATAATCTATACTTATTTAATACGCTACGGGTTTTTTTTTGTCTAGAGAACTCCTCCTACAATTTTCAACCGATTTTCAAGTTTTTTGTGTCGTTGGATTATTCTGTAGTTGTTTCCGCCAAAAACTTATGATAATCGGACGGGAAATAAAGGCGCAATCCTCCCTTGAAATCTCAAAATTTAACATTTAAATAACAGTACCAGGTTAACCGAGCCTTGCTCGTTGGTTTTTATTCACTTTTGTTATAGTGTCAAGGTAAAAAAGCAATTAAATTTCCAACAACAACCAACTATACCTCTTCACAGTTAACAGCTGTTTCAAAAAGTCTGCATAACATTAATGTTTCTTTCTTTTTGTTTACATTTCGTTGTTATTTCGTTACCAAAATAGCAACCCATAAGACTAATGTTAAAAATTACAATTTTAAAACTTAATTTTAGACCAAATTTGATTTTTTCTGGGGTTGAGGCTGTTTCTAAACTTATTTTTGGGCCAAAACACTCTTTAATGCAAACTTTAAGCAAAATCTAACAGCTAGATTTCGAGATCGTGGAACACACATCCCTTCAGATATTCCTCGTATTATAGTATAGGATTGGGATTGAATAAAGCATTTTAAACATGTGTTAATAATCAGCTGTAAATACGTGTTGTTTTGATGATTACTGATGCTCACAATATTGGATTGGTCGGATGTCATTGATTTAGAGCTAAAAGTTACATTTGTATTGTATTAAAATAAATTGCTCGATTTCGAGCAACACGTACACTAGTAAATATAAAATGTGCTATTGGAGCAAAACCAAAATAT
Source organism: Neoaliturus tenellus (assembly GCA_030545055.2). Taxonomy (NCBI): domain Eukaryota; kingdom Metazoa; phylum Arthropoda; class Insecta; order Hemiptera; family Cicadellidae; genus Neoaliturus; species Neoaliturus tenellus. The sequence continues at coordinate 115,816,241 of CM061532.1, forward strand.
AGTTAAAGGGTGATTCTTTACGTAGCAGGAATGGTTAATTATTGAGGCGTTACGTTGCTCATTTGTATGTAAATTGATAGCTTTAGGAATTATCCCTGGTTCTAAAATTTAACGCCTTGTTGTATTGTTGGTATTACTCCAGATACCATTCTGTCTTACGAAATAGTAGGCCTACTTTTGGTATCTAAACAAACCTACGGAATGCGCTTAATCTCCTCGCGGTCTCAAATAAACTAATACTGTACGAAATTTCTAATTGAAAAAACGCAAAATCACACAAAATAAACAACAGACTGTTTATACATTGACATGCTTCAATTCCTAGTAGGGAAAAGACTTTTGGAAATTAAAAGTATGCTTTTTACAAGGGTTGTGGTGTAATTAATTCCCAGTTATTTAACTATGAAATATAAAACGAAAAAAAAGTCTACAACACTCGAAAATACATTTACACTTGTACTACAAAGAATATAGAAGGTAAATATATGAAAAGGTGGAAAATGGCAGTCGATTTCGACCGGACACACCGATCATCATCAGGCCCGGAGATTACCAAATTAACAAATCAACTAAACCCGGTGATGTGTTGTAACACTTATTGTAGTCTGTTTGTTGCTCAAAATCGAGCATTTTATTTTGATACAGTACAAAAGTAACATTTAGTTCCAAATCAACGGCATCTCACTAATCCAATATTGTGAATATCAGTAATCACAAAAAACTACATACGACAACGTATTTACAGCTGTACATGAACATTTGTTTAAAATATTCAACCCAAACCCAATGTTATTCTAATGAGAAGATTTCAAATTTAATTTGTGTATAGCGCCCTTGTTTTTTGTCCAATTTTCTTCAATTGTTGGCGGAAACAACTACAGACCAAGCTCTATCCAACGACGCCAAAAACTTGAATATCGGTTGAAAATTTTGGGAGGAGTTCTCAACACAAAAACACCCTTAACGTATTAAATAAGCATAGATTATTTATTTTGTATTTAGTCACTTGTATTTTATTTCTGAAAGTTTTTGTATTGATTTAATATTGTTTAAATGTATTTTATTTGGTCATTTGGTATTTATTTTTTTCTGTACGTACATTTTAATTCTCCATTGGTACAACTGTCGGCCAATATCAGGGAAGAAGGAAATCATGTAAGTATGCCGCCATTTGTCTCTTGTATTATTGTCCGCCATGTTGGTTCTGTCATTCTCTCTTTGGGCGTGATGATGATCGGTGTGTCCTGTCGAAATCGATTGCCATTTTCATCTTTTCGTATATTTACCTTCTGTATTCTTTGCAATATAAGTATAAACATATTTTTGAGTGTTGTAGACGTTTGTTTTTCATTTATGATTACAAACAGTAATTTGTATTATAATGCTAATAAAAAGTGAAATATAAAATTTATATTTCGTTAAGATAAAAAAAAATACTTTTACATATGCCTCATCGATAAAAATTTGCATTTTTATATTTCTCAAAAATATTAAAGGAATATCCGTAGGCAATTAGTAGCTTGGCAATTTAAATTTATTTTTAAGACTGACTATAAAATACAAGCTCAAAAAATAATGCAGACTTTTGTTTTTCCTCTTTTCTGACATAATATGCAATGCAAAGTTCCTAACGTTGTATTAAATTATCAAAATGTAATATTTATTTATTAAAACACATTTAAATGTGCAAAAATAAAGTATGGTGGCATCACAAAATATTTGTATAAAATACAAATCTTCGAGATATCTTTAAAAATTAAAAACAATCAAACACTTGCCTTTATAAACAGTTTACGCCTGGTTTCACTTCGTTAAACTTTTATAAAAGATATCTTTTTGTTTGAGAAAATGTTATACTTCAGGTAACAAAGTGAACAATTCAAGTCAATTTGTCAAATTTCTTGATAACTGATCAATATAAAAACATAAACATAATAAGTACATGAGGAGTGATTTGAATGGCTGAGTCTCTTATAAATAGTGTTCTATTTAATAATTTTCTATACTATGTTGAATTAAAAATATATATTCTATATTTTCAACTGCATTTTAATTAATTAATTAATTATAATTAAACTGGCTGGTTAGCTGAGTGGTTATAGTGTTCACCTTTAAATCTAAAGGTTGCCGGTTCGATCCTGAGAAATTTTAGTAGCTTTTTAAGGGATCGATTCCAGACCCAGTTGCCATTTGTTATTGGGCTATTAATTAATGATACTTTCTAATAACTGGTCGATGTTAGATACTATGGCTCGGGTTTGGACCGTTCCCCGTCAATACGTTAAAAAATGGCACCAACGTAGAGAGACACGAAAATTAATTGAAATTGGATAGAGAATAATGTTTTTCTGCCAAAGTGTAAAAACTTTATTTATAGTAATAAATCTGCATAGAAAAAATACACAAAAAAATTCTTGTGTAATGATTTATTTAACGTTGTTCCCTGTCAATATTCAAATAATTAGGTGTGGTTATGTGGTACATAACTTAGTAATGTGGTACCTATGTGGCTATGATAGGTACATATAGCTATGTGATATGTATGTCACATAGCTATATAAAAATGTGCAAAATAATCACCATGATACTATTCTAGTTGTATTACCTTACCTACGAGGTGGATCAAAAGTCACACAACATTCATGTGTGCATTTACGGCTCCTCACAGTTTGTTGTACGCGAGGAGACGAATGTGCAATACACCCTAATGGACCTGCCCTACATTGCACATCCTCCCTCACTTGCCATGTAAATGGATTGACACTTCCTCGCCGAATCGCCCTGCACCGGTGTCCGTGGCCGAGGCCTTCTCAGTTTGTTGTACCGAGGAGACGAATGTGCAATACACCCTAATGGACCTGCCCTAAATTGCACATTTCCTTCACTTGCCATGTAAATGGATTGACACTTCCTCGCCGAATCGCCCTGCACCGGTGTCCGTGGCCGAGGCCTTCTCAGTTTGTTGTACCGAGGAGACGAATGTGCAATACACCCTAATGGACCTGCCCTACATTGCACATCCTCCCTCACTTGCCATGTAAATGGATTGACACTTCCTCGCCGAATCGCCCTGCACCGGAGTCCGTGGCCGAGGCCTTCACAGTTTGTTGTACGCGAGGAGACGAATGTGCAATACACCCTAATGGACCTGCCCTACATTGCACATCCTCCCTCACTTGCCATGTAAATGGATTGACACTTCCTCGCCGAATCGCCCTGCACCGGAGTCCGTGGCCGAGGCCTTCACAGTTTGTTGTACGCGAGGAGACGAATGTGCAATACACCCTAATGGACCTGCCCTACATTGCACATCCTCCCTCACTTGCCATGTAAATGGATTGACACTTCCTCGCCGAATCGCCCTGCACCGGAGTCCGTGGCCGAGGCCTTCACAGTTTGTTGTACGCGAGGAGACGAATGTGCAATACACCCTAATGGACCTGCCCTACATTGCACATCCTCCCTCACTTGCCATGTAAATGGATTGACACTTCCTCGCCGAATCGCCCTGCACCGGAGTCCGTGGCCGAGGCCTTCACAGTTTGTTGTACGCGAGGAGACGAATGTGCAATACACCCTAATGGACCTGCCCTACATTGCACATCCTCCCTCACTTGCCATGTAAATGGATTGACACTTCCTCGCCGAATCGCCCTGCACCGGAGTCCGTGGCTGAGGCCTTCACAGTTTGTTGTACGCGAGGAGACGAATGTGCAATACACCCTAATGGACCTGCCCTACATTGCACATCCTCCCTCACTTGCCATGTAAATGGATTGACACTTCCTCGCCGAATCGCCCTGCACCGGAGTCCGTGGCCGAGGCCTTCACAGTTTGTTGTACGCGAGGAGACGAATGTGCAATACACCCTAATGGACCTGCCCTACATTGCACATCCTCCCTCACTTGCCATGTAAATGGATTGACACTTCCTCGCCGAATCGCCCTGCACCGGAGTCCGTGGCCGAGGCCTTCACAGTTTGTTGTACGCGAGGAGACGAATGTGCAATACACCCTAATGGACCTGCCCTACATTGCACATCCTCCCTCACTTGCCATGTAAATGGATTGACACTTCCTCGCCGAATCGCCCTGCACCGGAGTCCGTGGCCGAGGCCTTCACAGTTTGTTGTACGCGAGGAGACGAATGTGCAATACACCCTAATGGACCTGCCCTACATTGCACATCCTCCCTCACTTGCCATGTAAATGGATTGACACTTCCTCGCCGAATCGCCCTGCACCGGAGTCCGTGGCCGAGGCCTTCACAGTTTGTTGTACGCGAGGAGACGAATGTGCAATACACCCTAATGGACCTGCCCTACATTGCACATTTCCTTCACTTGCCATGTAAATGGATTGACACTTCCTCGCCGAATCGCCCTGCACCGGTGTCCGTGGCCGAGGCCTTCACAGTTTGTTGTACCGAGGAGACGAATGTGCAATACACCCTAATGGACCTGCCCTACATTGCACATCCTCCCTCTCTTGTCATATAAATGGATTGACCCTTCCTCGCCGGGGCCCCCTTCACCGGTGTCCGTGGCCGAGGCCTTTACAGTTTGTTGTACGGGGGAGAATAGAGTGCAATACACCCTAATGGACCTGCCCATGCGAAATGTTAACAATTACGTACACTGCTGACAGAATGGCTTATGCTATACAGCTGCTATTAGTAAACAAAGAACAACGAAACAAATACATGTGGCATCTGACGTGACTCGCGTTCTTTTTAATCTCTCTTTCAATGTTATTCTTATGTAACTAACTTAAGTCCCATGGTACGAAAAAAGTTAAGTTTTCCCTAGGTAAAAAAAATAGTATTCAAGTCACATGGGATGGAAAGTAGTACTTAAGTGATCTATTTCAATTAGTAAAATACGGCTTTATATTGTAGGTGGAGGAAAAATAAATTTTCATGAGTGGGATACTCGAACACCTAATTTAAAAATTATAATGTAGCTTCCCTAAACAGTTACCGCCCAAAACACCTGAAGTGGTTAAAAGGAAGTTTAGTTGAGCAGTTTAACAAAGTTACTTTAGTTATTACACCGGACTGTGTAGAAGACTTAACATTAGTTTAAGGTTACTGTCCTAGGTAGCAGAAGGTGTTCAATGAGCCATGAGACACCTGGATAAATTCTAACGTGAATTGGATTCATTAATCTCTTTTGGAGTGTACTCTATTTCTACTAACTTCTAATTGTACATTCAATCGTACTCTAAGACTAACTGGTTTAAGGTACTTTATTTCTTTGTTTAGTGAACTTGGACATGTTTTATTATTTTTTTTATGAAACACAAATTAATTTTCAACTTATTTAATTTAATACAATTTATTGAGCATGAATATTTATGAAAAGTTTTAAAAATACGTAATAAAATTAAACAAAACAATTCAACAAAGTTTGAAACATTGATTTAAATCTTAAGTAGAAGCTATTTATTTCTTCTTAATTCAATTCAAAAGTTGTTTTCTAGATAGAACCTTGAATGTATATCATATCTGCGTTATTAAATTATTTTTTATTCCAAATCTAAAGCTGCTGTGTCTTGGATACGTAAATTACGAAGACAACAGGATTATATTTTATAATGTTTGAACATAATGCTAGTTAATTATAGTTGATAGTTTGAACATAATTCATAATGATAGTTGAACATTATGCTAGTTAGTTAAATATGGTTTTATAACAGAGAAGGAGTGAAGGTTTAAGTAGACTGTTGTAAGACATGACCGAGGGACAGGGCCGAATTGTTTATCCTCTCTGTGACTGGATAAATAACTATACAAAATACTAATCACACTTCTGCGGGTTTCACTCCCTCAACTCGATTGGTGTTTCCCCTTCACAGTCCAATCTATGACCGCGTGCTGGGTTTGAAGAGTGATATAGTAACCTGCCTTTCTGATGGTATAGAAAAATGTTATGGCTGTTATTTGTGTTCTTTCAGAGTTACGTAAATTGTAAAATATTTTCCGTCCACCTTAATATATAGTATATTTCTATAGGACAGATAATATAATATTACAAAAAAAACTCAGCAAATATCAATATATACAAGTTATTTACTTTCGTAAATGCGATTATTTTTGATTTGTATAAACACGGATACAAACTAGATTGGGGTTTTAAGATTGTTATATTCATATTACGTAATACATTTGTATTTTACATTGAATTTATTTTGGTAAAAAATCTGCTGTTTCGTACCAATATGATTCATAATGTATAGGACAAAACAAAGTACATAACAAACACGCGAGTAGTGGCAAATTGCGGGTGCTGGCCCAGTTCAAGGTCACCTGAGGGATGACGTCATCGAGGTCAATGACCTCACCGATGACGTCATCGATGACGCAATCGATGACGCAATCGATGACGTCATCACCAATGACGTCACTTCCATGACGTCACACCCATGACGTCACAGAAATGACGTGCTGATGACGTCATCACCCCTTACGTCATCAATATGACGTCATCGACGCCACTGAGGTCAAGGTCATGCCGAAACTTAAAATTTTTTGGCACTTTTGCCGTTTCTCGCACTACGCTCCGAGTTTCAGTCACATTCCCCGTGACCTTGACGACTTGGAGCGAATTTGCGACGAGAAACGGCAAAAGTGCCAAGTTAAACTTGAGTTTGCAACATGACCTTGCCTATATGGCCAATAGGTGATCCCTCAGGTGACCTTGAACCAGCACAACACCCCCAAATTTAATATTACCGTTACTTTGAAAACTTAACAACGGAGAGCCGACACCGACACGCACCCTACGACAGTCACCGAGCGACTGACCGTCCGGCCCCGCGCACTGTAGGTATATGGGAAGTGGTGAGGGGAACTGCAATGACCTTGGGAAACTTGAAAATGTCAAGCCAGGTAGCACCGTTTTAGTGCTACCTCAAATTTACGTGTTTAAGTGTAATGACCTTGAGGTTGACTGTGAATCTGGGACTTAGGATTGTCTTTTAACAGTTTGACGTTTTTGCCAGAGTTTAACTGTGGTGACCTTGAACTGGTTAAAATCAAAACTGCACAGCAGACTGCACAACACTGATGTGCACCCTACGACAGCCGCCGAGCGACTGACCTCCAGGCCCCTCGTACTCTAGGTATATGGGGAAGTGGTGGGGGAAATTTCAAGGTCATTCAAACGGAGTTTTAAAAAAGTGAAAGAGTAGAAAAACTACTCTTGTGATTCTATAGTAATTTCATTGATAGTGAGTGCTTCGGTATGCCAAGTTGATCTGTACCGACATCCTGCTAAATAATGTTTGCAAAAGCCCGCGAAATTATCGTTGCAAACTTTGCAGCCGGTTAGAAGTTTTAGTGGAAATTTAAGGCAACGTTCAGGGCAACAAGTGTACATATGCCCTCTCATCTGGTACACATGGAATGTCTTCAACTCTGGTTTCGGCTTCTTCCATGACTTGCACTTACACATGCACTGACCAAAAGCTTCACATTTCCTACAAGCCAGGCCATCCACCACATCAATGTCATTCGGCCATGAAAAACATTTAAGTTCACAACAGTAGTTGAGTTGACTCTCCATGTTGCTGTGATGAAGGTGCACGATGAAATGATGCTGTAGTCAGTGAGAGTGCAGCTTACATAAATAAACTAAGGTGAGTGGAGGGGGAAATTTCAAGGTTATTCAAATTGTGTTTTAAAAAAGATGACTAGTCGTCCTCGTCGTCCGTACTACTTTCCGATGAAGAAGATGGAGAGTCGTCTGAGTCCCGCTCTGATGCTCCCCAGATGAAATGTATGTCTATTTTAAAGCGCAGGCCGGGATCTTGTACCATCAACTCCTTTAATCTATTACATACCAATTCCACTTTGTACACATTGTTAATAATCAACACCCAAGGCTTTGGCTGAACATAACGTGTAGTTGAGTCAGCCTCGCAGACAGTTACATCTTCCGGTGATATTGGAGTGTATAAATGTGTAAAATTCCGTTGCTGAGGCTGGCTTGAAGTTGAAGGTTCTGTGCCGACCCTGATGCATCAAAATTCAAATCCATTCTACATTCAAGAGGTCCAGGGTTCCCGTTGAATACATAGAGTAATTTTTGATACAAGACTTCCACTTCTGTCCCATCTTGTAAATGAACGGTCCACCGCAAGGGAAACGCTTCGTCCGTAGTGGAGTCAACTTGTGAAAGAGTCCTGTCCGCCATGGTAGCTAAGCATGGAATGAGGTGAGCTGCAGTCAGTTGTAACATTATCGAAAAGTAGAGGGGGAAATCTCAAGGTCATTTAATTTGTGTTTTAAAAAAAGGTTATTCCGCATTAGCCTCGTTATCTACGTTCTCCCCCACATCTTAATTTGCGTTGTCTCCCACACCTTCATCCACATCAGATTCATCATATGGGTAGATAGGCGACATCGGTGAATATTGTGGTGAGTGCTGGCTGCCGTAGTCCTGCTGCAGTTGAACTTGTGACCAATCATAGTTTAAATTCATCTGAATTATAATCCCAGGGTTGTCCCGGAGTATCTCCTTCATCCTTTCACATATAGCTTCTAAATAGTGCACACTGTCGATCGACAGTGTCCAACCCGTACTTGTTCCAACATCAGTAGTGGAATCGGCTTGGGTGATGGTGTTGTCCGCCATGGTTGCCAGTGGAATAAGGAATGATGCTAAATGTGAGACCCATACAGGAACCTAGTGAAGTAGTGGGGGTATGGTGGAGTAGTGGGGGCGTGGTGGAGTAGTGGGGGAAAGTTCAAGGTCATCCAAATGGAGTTTTAAAAAAAAGAAAACCTACAGAGTAACATTAAAATTTTCCAACTGACGGTGGTGAGCGTTTTCTTCCACAACCTTGCCGACAGATGTAACTATGCCGTACAGTATGAAAAATACAACCATAGTAAGACCAAACAATAAAAGATAGCCGTTGAGTATTATGATATTTTCTGAGTGGATCTGCTTTCTTCTTATCGCCCTCTCTTGCATTCTCTTTTCTAACTCGTGTATGAAATCACAGCATGTGTGAGGACATCTTTCATCTGTTGGTAGGTTTGCCATTGTTGAAGTTGTAAGTTTGACTGTTAAAGATGGAATGAGGTATCCAATTGCGGTGTCTCATGTATACCAATAGTCAAGTGGTGGGGGTAACAAAGCAGTGGAGGGGGAAGTTTCAAGGTCATTCAAATTGTGTTTTAAAAAATCCTATCTTGTTACTGAGCTCATATGTCAGTAACAAGTATTTCAGTACTCAGTATTTCAAAATACTGAGTATGTCAGTATTTTGTTTTCTCTTTTACTTCTTTAATATAATGAAAAAATAAACATATTGTACAACGGTTAGAATAAGAAATACAACTGCTAGTCAGCTGAAGTAATCCAAGTTGTCCGGCTCTGTCTTCATCGATGTTGGTGAGGAGTGTCCAGACTCTTCTTTATGCTGCCGAATATTCTTTATATTGCAAGCGTAAACTTGCACGTTTATACGGTAGCCTCGTGCCACCATCAGCTGCAGCTCTTTGTACAGCTCGTTGAGCTCCTGCTGAGTCTTGATTGTAACTTCCTCATAACTGGCGCAGCTTACATTGAGAGACATCTTGATGTTGACTGGTCGACTGTTGGAGTTGAAATGAAGCCGAGGCATAGCGCTTGGAGGTATATGAAAAAGTGGTGGGGGTAAAAGTGGTGGGGGTATGGAAGGTCTAATTAAATCGTTCTAAACTTTTTCCATTGGTACAATGGAATTGAACAAACAGCACAGGTGTCTTTGATGTTCTCAAACTTAAACACCGGTGCTAGAAAACCAAACTGCCTTATACCTCCATCCAGTACAAATTGGCGAAGGTCACCAATAGCTGCGTCACCACAAGGTTTACAAAACTTTTCCCCATCGTTGAACTTATACCAAGAGTACTCCGAGTAGCCTCTATTTTCCCTCTTGTAGTCTTTGATATCTTCTTTTATTGTCAGTGGGATATTTTCTTGTAAACAAGTTGGGAACAAATCTTTGTGAGTTATAACTCGTTGTAAGCAAAGCTCGTACAAGGTGCTCATCGTTTGCTAGTTGGCAACGGACTGACCGTTTTCCGCATCCAAGCAGGTTTGAATTCTAGTGTGGTAGTGGGGGCAATCTTTAAATGCAAAGGTCAAAGGTCAAGGTCACTCGTGAAGTTTAAAAAAATGCAACATACCAATATGTGACAAACTTCACATATTGATATGTTGCATTTTTTTTTCTTTTTTTTTAATTTTTTTTGTCCTTTATGATTTATTTATAAAACATTACAATACAATATGTACAACAGTAAAACTTAAATCTAACACTGCTGCTTGTCGGCGATGTGGATGGTCAACTCGGTGGAATTGCTACCCGTGGAACCGTGGGAAACCAAGTAGAGAGAGCCGGGTTGGATGGAGCGTAGATCCTCGTTCTGTAGGAGATGGACGAACCGTTTCGGCAGGTACACCTGGAACTTGGGCTCATCCCCCGGAGTGAACGGTGCCTCGCTGAGACTGCAGCAGATAGCCTCTCCAACTGTAGTCTCCATCTTCTTCATCTCATGGATGATATAGTGCTTCTCGTCTTTTAGTTCAGAGCACTTCTTAACCGGTAGTATAGTAGACTTTGAGTGAGCATTGAACTGCTCAACCAAGGTTTGAAGGAACTGGTTAGATGCCATGGTTGAGTCAAAGATTGTCTTCTTCGTCTTCTTGCTGGGAGATGTTGTCGTCTCGGAATCTCGAGTAATACTCATGCCAGGTCCCGGTCTGCTCCTCACTTATATAGCCCCCGTTACCCCCACCACTTTCCACTTCCCCATTTTGAAGGTAAGAGGCGAGTTTATAGGCGTTTTTCAAAGCGCAATGCCTATCTTTGTAATGTTCTGGGCTTTTTGTACAAATACATAAGTTTTCTAGCATATATTGGTAATCCTTATCTAATTCCACGTCATTAACCGGAACATAGGTAAATTCTTCGATCCATCTTTTCTTTTCAAGCCCCTTCGTGTAAATATTGGTAAACCTGTTTGAAAAGTGATGCATAATGTGATGCAAGTCCGTGTAACTTGTAAAACCATCATACCAATCGATATGATGAAAGTATTTTGAAATCCATCTGTTGGTAGTAGCGGCTTTGCTAGTTAAAGACGAATAAGAACATGGTGGTTTAAATAAAAACGAATACGGAACACTTGTATTCATGTCCAAAAACACAAGTTCTTTTATAATAAATCTATCATCATTACCACGAAACGCTTGAAACTCAATAATACCAGGGTTGGACTTTACTTGTTCTTCTCCCTTGTCCATCTTGAAGGTCACACGTCTGCTCATTATGAAGTCAGGAGGTCAACTGATTTCCACACCACGGTAGGTACCACTTTTATACCAGGCCGTACAGTTGTTAGCGCGTTGGTGTATATTTAACGTGGGCACCGTCCCCAATAGGCCTAACCCCACAAAGTTTTGGATATTGTTTTAGAAACTAACCATTGTTATCTATGTTTCCATCTTTATATTTTCCTTGTTTTCGTTTTCATCACTAACACTTGATTCTTCTCCTCCTTCTTCCTCTTCTTCTTGTATTACTGATGTTTTATGTAGTTGAGCGTATTTTTCCAATTGTCTCCACATTTGTACTTCATGAGGAACCCTATTGAATATAGAAGTATCCACAGGTCCGTATAATATAGGTGCGTCCGGTTGTTTGTCCAAAGTGTCTTCCAGATAGTCTTTAATAATCGAACTTGAAAATACCAGTTGTCTCAAGTATCTTGTTATAGGTTCGGTTGCACAAGTTAAAATGAAAAACTCCTCTCGACTAAGTTGAATCTTGTTATCATGTCTTGTTGTGTCTCTAAACCGCAGCTGATGATCACCACGATGTTTAATTATATCGATTTCCACATTTGAATCCAAAAGTCCTACTCTTGTCTTTCTTCCAAACATGTTACTACTTAAATAGCATTCTAGAAGATGCAAGTGTTTCATAAACGATTCCCAAGCACTGTCCGTAAACAAAATCATTTTGGGTCCATGAGTTAAAATTACAGTAGGGGAATAACCTGTTGATTTCATAACACCGATTAAAACACTTTTGTCCAAACTGGAAGAGATTGGGTAAAATATTCGCAAGAATACCTCACTCAATATGTTTGGAGAAATATTATTTTCAATATCCCTTTTCCTCTTTTGTGCATTCTTTCTTCTTTTACCTTTTTCCTCAACATCATTACTGGCATGAAGTTGTCCACAAACGTTTTGTTCACCTCCTTCCTGGTGACCTTGAAGATCTAAAAACTCAGATATCTCCTTCTCAATATCTACCACATTTTCAGGTGTACCACTAGGAGAAGCCATATTCAATATGATGCTACCCATACAACAGTCGGCAACAAACTGATGAGGAGCGGCCTGTACGCTCTGCTTTTATACTCGCGGAATGGAACAAAACCGGTTTTTACAGTACATTTTTAACAATTCCAGTTAGAGGTGTGTATGTTACAATTTTATCATGTAGAATTAAACAGTATGCAGTTGTATTTGCAGGTATAGGTGCATTAAACTCCATTTCAATCTTTATGTCAACACTTGATGACTTTACTGATTCATTTTGTTTAGAACAATCAATTACAACTATTGTGTAACCATCTAAGTATTCTTCTAGTGATAGTAAAGGTGTATTCGTTTTACCGTAATATGAATTTTGGAATCTTGCATACGTATCGTATAATATACTGTACTTTTTATTAGCGAATGACACATTCAAATTGTCGTAGGGGAAAAATTGTGAATTCAAATAAACTTTAATATTTTTTAAGTTGCAATGATCAAATTTGCCTGCATGTTTTGTGATGCTGTCTCTCCTACCTGTTTGTAAACCAAATATAATATACCTGGCTCGTTCTACGTAATTAGATGTTTTAACAGTCCAAGTGTGACGATCCGTAGCTGGCAAGCTTGGATGTTCATGGAATTCCCAACTTCTAAAAGGAATTACAATATCACGGTCAGCCTTTAACTTCCTTAATAGTAGCATTCTATGCTCGTCAGCTAATTTAACATGTGGAACTCTCCATACAATTTTGTCTAATATTAATTTCCATTCTAAAGTTGCATCTGTTGTACCATCTGGAGCTTTAATAATGTCTTTATCGTTAGAAGATCTCAACAAAACTAATTCTTGTTTAACATTTAATATTATTTTTCTATAATCTTCAGCAAATCCAAGCAACAAACGTAATGGGATATGAAAATCAAAATATCCATTTGTATTTGGAGTGATTGTGTCATGTTCAGGTAAAACCCATCCGGCAGGTTGAAGTAAATTTGTTTCATTAGGTGATATAGATGTTATCCCCTTTAAAGTTGTTGTAATACCTACTTTTTTAGTAGAATCAACTGTTACACCTGATATTTCATATCTAATTTCATCAAAAAGGAAAGCCATAGGATTATTTATAAATGGAACTGTTGTACCAGTAGTAGTACCGTCCTTTTTAGTAACTTTTCCTTCAATATACAAGTAACTTTCACATGGTAGTGTGTAAATGTCTTGATGTTGGATAGGGATACGAATTTCATCGTTATTGTTTAATTTCGATGAAGTGTAAGGGTTGTGGGTGTGATATTCTTTTTCCCATAGGGTTTCGTCGAATGTTGGACCCTGCGCTATATCCAGTATATCCATAATCGGTTAATTTTAATCCAATTCTCTCTAAGAAACGAATGTTCTCGCGTGTTAACTCCTCCACAGCTGAAGAGCTACTAATGCGGTTTCCCGTAGGTTGTTCGCTTTTAAATGTTAAACCCATGGTTTTGTATTAAAGTATCGATTTTAAATGTAATCTAATCGTAATAGGCTCTTCTCTGAAGTCTACCAAGTTACCGTCTTGATCCAATACGTTCAACACGATGTCTGAAATGAAAGTGGTGTTCAACGGTAGATATACCAGGTTTTGTGGCTTTTCAACAATTTTAAATCCAGGTGGTACACTTGGGTAAAAAGTATGTATTATATGGGTGTTAGCCCCATCCCTGTAAGCTCCTTGTATAATGTTACAAGTTATGTCTATACTATTGACTTTTAATATTGTTACTGTTTTCTTACCGGAATGTGTTACATCTGGTTTTAATATTGGCTCATCTTTGGAAAATCCTAATAAATCACCAATTGAGTTTGGTTGAGTAAAATCTATATAATATTTGGAAGTAATTTCAGCTTTCATTGTATTATTATTACCTTTTAATGTTATATTGTCTTTTCCCATTTTAGTTTGTAAAAATTCATTTATATGATCAATTTCATAAGAACCTGTGGGTAACCAGCACTCTTGTAAGTCTGTATACTTCCCACTGGCATCTTTTCCTTTATAATAATGCAATACGTTATTTTTACCTTCCGTAACATTGGGAATAGAGTTGTAAGTTGTAAAATCCAATAGTGCCGCCTCCCAAAATCTTCCTTTTTGCAAGCGTAACGCTGGAAAAAGGATACTTCGTAAAGTGGACGATTTTCCTGTTAATGATACCGTATAGGAAGACATCTCAATAGTGACTGATACTTTTAGCTAGGAATTCCAAACATAAATGGCCGCATATTGAAGTATTATCAGGTTGTTCTCTTTTATAGTTATAATATATGTTTTTAGCAGATTTAAAGTAATTTTGAAGTTCTTTTGGTGGTGGCAAATTACCGAAACTATCAAAATAATATACATTGTTATTTAGTTTCTTATAACAAACCCAATGGGTGCCAGGCCCTTCAGTATTATCCAAATTTACAATTCCAGTCTCATTTTGCCACATTTCCTTTGGTAAACTGTCTTTCATGAATACACCGCGGAAAAATGGTATTTTTAAACAGGAAATATATTTAAATAAATCAACATTGGTTAACGCTTTATGTGGTATAACTAATTGATTTCTTTTATTTAATACGCACGATAAGGTCTTAGGTAGAGACCTGCCCCGTTTTTTACCATAGACCACACGGTGGGCTTCTTCCTGCCTTTTCTTGTAGATCGTCGTGTTCTTCTTATATTTCCTCCATGTTTTCTTGTGGTTGACCTCTTTTTTACCCTCCTTCTTCCACCTCCAACTGCTGTTTTAGCCTTCATACCTGCTGTTACTGCTAAAGCTGCTGCTTTTTCTGCTATGCTAGCGTCACTTGATTTTACTCGTTGCCAAGCTATGTCCGCAAGTTTTCTGTCTGCTATCGAACTATTTTTTGAATCGGCAAACGTGGAATATGCGATATCGTGTTCTTTACAAGCCTGATCTAACTTATTTATGCCTGGATCGCCTCTTTCCAGTCGTTTTTTCAATTTAGTTCCTGGTCCGCAATACTGATAACCTCCCGGTATATGAAATTCGTATGGTAATGCGTCTATTGCTCTATTTACTATGGATCCTACTGGAATTCGATTTAAGGCTTTACTTAATAGAGAAACCGCTGTGGACGTGATCCCACCTCCTTTCCTTACAGTGTCTCGATATGGACTGATATATTGAAATGTCATAATGCACTTTTATAATTGAATTTCGCAACTTATGTGTTACCTCTACGACAAGTTGAACACAAATGACTTTATTTATGCTTTTGATCAATTAAATACTAAAAGGACCCTAAAATGTGGATCCTTAAGGTTGTGGTGTTTTATTAAAGAAATACTTATAAAGGATGTCTTGTTTTATCCATGAATTTCTCATTTTTTCATCAACACGATTATATTGTCCGCTTGCGATATAATTATGCATATCAAACATTATATTACCTATCACTTTAACAAGAAAATTAACATTTACAGCGTCATCTACATAATCAGGGTCTGCAACTCTTGTTAATCGTTTGTTATTGCAATTCCACCATCTATGTCCAGTTGGCTCTAATTGTATTATCTGTTCAAAAGTAACAACATTACCAGGCAATGTCGCGGGAGCTATATGTATCATTTGTTTTCCTTTACCATCACAAACATTATTCCTTAATACATATCCATCAAGAACTTTATTCTTTTCTTCAAGTAATGTAAACTTTTCATTTCCTTGTACAAACACATCCCCCTGCCGTGATACCACTTGGTCTTGTTTTACAAATCCAGATGTCTCTTGTTTTAAAGTCTCTTTCATTTGACCCACTGTTGCACCATCTGATGGCGCCGAACCATCTTTAACATTTGCTAAACAATTATTAAAACAATCTATAACCCCTACATCACGTATGATACAATGATCTTTAATATATTTTAGATTTACAGCATCGTTTTCAGTTTTTGGATAACCTATATCATTAATAACAAATTTATAAAAAGAAAATCCATCTTTTGTCTTTTCAGGTATCAAGGAATGTAAATAGCGTCTATTTACGCTGTCTTTTGCATCTTTAGAGTCATCTACGTTGGATATACGTTTATTGTTGGCACTATACGTTTTCCCATTGAATTTTAACGTATTTTTTAATTCAGATGACAAATAACCTTTGTTTATCGCATCACCGTTTTGATTTGGTTTACCAACGTTGATAATTCTATGATCTTCTGCGTCATATGTGTTATTTTGTAGTCTTAATGTTGGCGATATCTTTTCCTTTAACATTTTTAAATTTATTGCATCGTTTTCATCCGAAGGATCTTTTATGTTTTTTAACCTTTTATTACTCATATCATAATCTCCATCAGGTGTTTGTGGTAAACCAGCACTTCTTTTTAAACTATTCGCATAATATAACCCATCCGAGGAGTAACGTCCGAACTTGTCGACACTCATGGTGCAACTGAATAGTACTCTAGGGAGTAACGCATTTTTATGAGATTACCCCACGGTTTCGGAGTTCATCCACTAAAGCCACCCATTCGTTTTCCAATCCAGTATGTCCCGCTTCTTAAGCCTCATGTATTAGTTTCATTCTATCCACCAATTTATTGATATTATTGTAATAAATTACATTTGTGTTATATAATTTCTTCATTAAACCTGTACCCGTAACAGACTTACTTCTTTTTCTTCGTTCCTGAGCACTTACATCCAAAGTGGATGCCATAAATCTTCGTTTTACAGGTTTCCTTTGTGTTAACGGCATTGTTTGTCTTCTAGTTGGTATTAACTTGGATACAAATTCTCTATATTTTAAAGACTTAGATCTAAAAGGAAGCTGGTCAGGTAAATACTTTCTCCTATACGCATTTGTCTGTTCCAAAATCTTTTTATATGCTTCCATGTCTTTTTCTTTCACTAACGATACTGAAGGCTTATTTTCAAATAATAATTCAAATAATCCTTTTGTACCCTTATATCTTTGATCACCAACAACAATATTATCATGTTCATCAACGTTTAACGGGCTATTACCTATCATTAAACCATCTTCTGTTAATCTCGCTCCATAACTATGGTAATTCTTATTAGGAATTGTTCCGAGTAACATTTTTACCATGTATTTCCTTCCTAAAGGTCCTTTGTTATGAATGTTTTCACCCAACAAGCTTATGTTTGACGGTCCTTCTCTTGCCTCTTCTCTTTTTTCCTCTTCACTAGCAGTTGGTACATCTTCAGGTCCCCTTTCACTATATCCTGGTGATTCTAGCTCTCTTTCAGATTCTGCACCGGTAAAGCCACTATATGTAGAGGATTCCGGGTCTTCATCACTAAAACCTTCATATTTTACACTTTCTCTTTCAAACTTTGTGATAGGTGCAATCGCATCTCCTTCCAATACAGGTTTAGCGAATTTTTTGTTTAATTGTTTCAAGGGTTCAGTAATAGGTTTAAAAGTAGATTCAAGGAATTTCTCCTTCTCGCTAATACCTAGTTTTAATGCTCTGTTTTTAGCCCGAATAGAATCACTAAGTGATTTTATTTCTTTTAATAATTTTTCTTGGTTAACCATGTTTGTAGCAAGACGTGTTGTACAACAATGAATGTTTTATACCATGTTCAATGTATTAATATAAATTTATCAAATCCTATCCTGTATCGACCATTGTTTAGCGGTTGTTCCTTCATAATTGTTAGGAACCCATACTTTTCAGCCCAAGCCTTTCCACATAACTCTTTAAATCGTTCAAATGTCATATCCGCATTTACATGATCAAAATATATATGTTTTAGGTTGGTTTCGTCCTGTTTAAATACAATTAACATGTTTGCATTGTCTCTAATGAGTTGTTTCGGTATTTTGCTGTAAGTTTGGCCAATATAAATACTATCTATGTTGTTATGTCGACCCATAGCGAAGTAATTTCTTATTGTGTTTTGGTTTTCACAAGATACATCGTCAAATATGAACACGGAGAATGGTTTAGCTTCTTGTGGTTGCATGACACTCTCACTTGCATTAAATTTTAGGTATTTAACTTCAGGCACATTACTTAGTATCTTTTCCAATAATTGATACTTTGGTTGTTGTAGTGATTTTGAAAATACATATAGATTATTAAAACGTAATCCTTTAGGGTTTGTAATTAAATTGAATACTACATTAGTTTTTCCACAGTTGGAAGGTCCGGTAACCAGACAGCGCACGGTGTTTGGTAACAAATTGCCATGTTTCCCACTATTGAATTCTGAATTATCCACTGTGAGTTCATCTATATTATTAATAGTAAAACTCTCTTTTTGTGGTACTATCTCCATCCTTTGTAATGGTTCAACCTAAAATGATTCTCTATCGTTATATCAAATCCTTTTTAGGTATCCAAGAATCTTCCGTCTTATTAAATCCTAACCATCTTACTTTAACCTTATCTTTTTTCCGTTGCAACACCTTTTCAACTAAATATACATCACCTACTGTTGATTTTAACATTTCATGTCCATAAAACCCTCCTTCAAGCAATTGTCCTTTATTATCTTTTAAAATATATGTCTCGGGTACAGTAGGTTGTACTTTAAATACAGTAAAGACCTCATTGGTCCAATTTGGCAGATATCTTTTACTAAAAACACCTTTATATTTACTTATCCGCACTTTATCACCAACATTAAATTTTTTAGGCTTTAGTTTTTCAACTTTTGGTTTAGTATTCATTTTTATACGTTTTAATACCAGTTTTTCATTTTTGCTAGTCACCTGGTTTGGTTTCATTTCAATAGTTCTATGAAACTTGTTATTGTAATCGTTTATATGTTTTGGTAATATATCAATCCATATGTGCGATCCTCTGTTGGAAAACATTTTATACATCGCACTTTTTAAAGTTCTGTTGAATCTTTCAATTATTGAAGCTTTTACCTCAGAATTTGTTGAATAATGGTTTATATTGTGTTTTTTCATTAAATTTGCAAATTCTTTATTAAAATATTCTTTTCCATCATCGGTTTGTAAATGTTTAATAGTATGTTTGTCTTTTTCTATAGCTATTTCCATTGCTTTTGTAACACTTTTGCCGCTTTTATCTTTTAGCGGTAAAGCATCTGCCATTTTAGAAAAACAGTTAATAATAGTCAATATGTATTTATATCCTTTATTTTGTTTGCTATAAGGAATCATTTCGATTAAATCCGCTTGATATAAATCATTAATTCCTTTTATCACCGTATTTCTTCGTGGAAACTTTCTTCTTGCAGGTTTATGAAGTTCGTTGACAATTTGTTGTTTCAAGTCCTTCATATTGCAGGTTTGAATGTTGCTTGTGTCACATGTATAATCACAATGAATGTTGTCTTAAATATTCACATAATTTATATAGGTCAAGGCCATCCA
Source organism: Neoaliturus tenellus (assembly GCA_030545055.2). NCBI lineage: Eukaryota > Metazoa > Arthropoda > Insecta > Hemiptera > Cicadellidae > Neoaliturus > Neoaliturus tenellus. The sequence continues at coordinate 115,835,933 of CM061532.1, forward strand.
GACTTGTGTAAAAAAATGGGGAACACGGCATTAGACTTGCCGTGTTCCCCATTTTTTTACGGAAGGAAAAAGGAATAAGGTCGAAGTTGTAGAAGGACGAAGAATAGGTTACTAGTCGATAGGGTTTAGAGAGTAGTGGCCAAAAGGAAGAGTGTGAATTTTGTCGGGCATAATGTGTCTTTTATCATCCCGAGCTGACAGTGCTTTTTTAATTTCAGTCACACTGTAGACTTGATGTTTAAAGCTTCGGATATTGTTGAATGTGGCCGAGATGGTAGTATCTTCAAACAAACAGGTCTTGTAGTGGTCAAATGTCACATGTTTTTTTTAAATAAGATGTCTTCACTCCTTTTGCTTTCTTGACTGTCGGTGTGTTGTTTTCATTGTACATCTTAAATGAATACAATTTTGACATTAGTGCTACTATTTCTTCTAATGGCATTCCGTTTGCTTCATCTTTAAATTTTCCAATTACTTTTTTATTCTTTTCATTATAATTTGGGTGGTTCTTTGGATATTCAGAAAAGTCGAAATCTTCTTTGTATGGAAAAGTCCTTAGGTCTTCATACATGTCTAAGGTCTTTATCCAGTAGATAAATGCGTCAGTATCCATGTATGCGACTCCGATGTTGTCCCTTCCGTAGTGTTTAACCATTTTGTTATAATGGAAATCATACATCAGGGTTTTACTTATATCCAAAATCGACATACCGATGTACAACGGACGATCCATCACTATTGTTGTTTTCTTCATACTGACAGCAACTAGATTTTCGTTTATAATCATGGATGTTCCGAAATTTGGTTTTTGAACTAACTTTTCCAATTTTCTAGGGTCACTTACTAATTTTACATTTTTGTGTTTTCTCTTGTTTTCCAAAGTCTTTTCAAAGATGGCGTTGTTCATTAATTTGTAGAAGTCCTTTTCAAACGCTGTTGTCGCTGCAGCTCTTCTTGTAGTGTTAGAATCGATGTATGGTTTCAACCAACAAGACTGGGTGAATTCAATCGCTCTGTGAATTCTCACTATACGTAGACCTAATTCAAGAGCTTGTTGAACTACCCAGTAGTGAGCCACATACCGATCTTTATTCTTCAAGGTCATCATCAATTTTGGCCATCTTCCTGTCGGTGAAACTTCAGTCTTTGCTAGGAGAGGCAAGTCGTAGTGATGGTCATGAAGGTGCTCAGGATATTCGAAATCACAGTCCAAGATATAGCCTTTTGGACCATCCTTTGGAATCTGTAAGATGTCACCGATGGTGGCCGGGTCAATCCATTTGAAGTCAGCGTAGGGAAGCGGATTTGACATTGCCCAACCATAAAGGTTGTTTGCGTCAAAGTAGCCAAGGTAGACCGATGGTTGTTGCTCGTCAAAGCCGGGGATGTACTTGTTGTTGGCTTTGACATGACGTGTTAAAGCTTGTGTCAAACCACCCCGTACACCAGATTCCATCATGAGCACCATATCTATATCTGTTAAAAGTTCCAATCGACAGTTGGTTGACTTTAGCATAGCTTGCCATGCTAATCCTGGAGATGTGTACGAGTGTAGAGGGTCCAGTCCATAGGCGGAGAAGCAGGTGTTTCGAAATTCTTCCATCACATCGCACAGCAGAGTTACGTCCAATTTTATATAAAAGTCTGAATATTAACCTAAGGTTTGAATGTTTAGTTGGTTCCAAACATTACAAGCATGATTGTAGTCTTCAATGGAGATTTCACTTTCGTTTAGTTTGCTATTGAAGGCTTCAATCGGTGGCAGACTGGTTTCTTCAAACTTTTCTGTAGAAGTTATATAATCATAGGGGAAAACTCCTTTCCTCAATACTAGGTCCAATTTATCTTCAGGTACAATTTTGCTTGTTTCTTTTAAGTCTTCTCTTCTTAGGTTCTCTGACAATTTGGCTAAACTAGATGGCATAAATCTGTAAGAGTCTACGAAGCGAACTTTAATTTTACCTACTGTTTTTGAAAAACTGATGTACTTTTCCAATGTTGTAGCAAGAACATCAATTTTACCATCATCTCTTCCTAACTCTGGGATAATAAAGTGGGAGTCGTAGCCGCTAAGATTGTGTAAAACAACAGGAATAAAGTTTGGCAGTTTGTAATTTATATTGCATGAATTACAAGCAGCTCCTCTGTATAACCCTGTCAGATGATCATGGTCTCTTACTTTTTGGTTTTCTTCACTAAAGGTCTTCTTGCATAAATAGCATCTCGACGCTACGTTGTATTCTTCTTGTTGATTTTGGTTTAAAGGTTCCATAGGTACCACATTACCGTATAAGCGTTGCGCCTTTTCAGCAATGTCATACAACAGGTCTACAAAATACTTAGCGGCTTCTTCCCCACGGTAGAGTATTGGAGTGGATGTTAAACCATAGTCTTGCAATTGGGTTTCAGACAAGGTCGACTTCACCAGTAGGCAAAAACTATTGGGCTGGTGCAGCTGGTATTTTGTTCTTCTAGTCACCTCACCGTTTGGCAGCTCCTGTGGTACTAACGTAGATTCAAAATCTGCGTAGATGACCAGTGGAATACGATATTGGTGGACTGTTTTGTTGAATCGGATAAACGCACGAGATGGTGGCGGCAGACTAACCTTCACTTCATAATTCTCGTTACAAAGTCTTTTGTGTTCCGTCAACCATTCAGATCCTCCACGTCTTAGTTCTTTATATGTGAAACAGAAACATCTTTTACACACTGTTAACCTACGTTTCTGTTTTGATAATTGTGTTTGAACCAAGGCTGCAAAGTCCTTTATCCATACATAATGAGAAGTTTCACCCTTATTTATCAATAGCAAATCCGTGTGGTTTCTCTGCTCCACTTTTACTACCCGCAAAGGATAAACGTTGTTTGAATCATCCAAACCAAAAACATTGACTGAAACGCCAGGATTTCTCTTTTCAAATTTGTCAATGTCTTTCAAAGTAACTGGGTAGGTGAGGCCTTGAAAGTTGTAGCGGTGTTCATTTTCGTAATATTCTCTACCAACTCTTTCAGGATGATCTTTAACATACTTGGTTAACATTGCATACTTGAAACATTCATTACCTTCATTTTGCACATTCCTACATGAGTTAGTGTTTTGGATTTTCTTTGGTAAAGGGATAAAACTACTACCCCTTAAACCATATCCATGCTTGTGAACCCTTACATCCATACCTTCGATTGATGACAGTCCATCCAGATCCTCTTCCTTCATGTTCTTGAAGTTTTGTTATAAGTTCTTCCAAGCATTCTTCAATAATATCATCGATGTTGGAGGTGAAGTTAAGGGTTCGGTTTTTGGTAATGAATGCTCTCAATGCTGTTTCACCATCAGTATTGTTAAACATAGCCTCTAACACCATTCCAAATTTAATAAAATTTAATCTTTGTAGTTCTTCCCTCAAGGTTCGACCAACAAGTTCCTTAGCCTGGGTTATAAATGTTTCCAGTTCCAATTGAACATTATTAATTTTGAAATGTGTTACAACTCGTCCTGGCAAGGCCGTGGTGCGCAGTTGTTTCACATCTTCCAGTTCTTCTTCAGTGTCCTCTTCTTCAGTGTCTTCTTCTTCTTGCATATAATTTTCTTCTTCAAAAGGTCTTCTAGCAGTAGATGGTCCATCACCAGCAAATTGGATCACACTAGGTCTTTTTCTTTGCATTTGCTGTAGATAGCTGTCCCAGTAGTCCATCTGCTTCTGGTGCTCTTCCAAAAACCGGTCAATTGAGTCTAAGTCTATTTCATCAATGATAATATCTTCTTTTCCATCTTCTTTTTCATGCAATTCTTTGTGTAGGGTAAAAAGATCTTCGTCTTGAAAGATTTCCCCACAAATGTCGCAAAGAGCCATTTCAAACAGTTTGACTTTGAATGTACACTCTGCGAATGTCCACGCAATAATGAGCAGCGCGCTCACAGGGTCCCTTTATATCCTAGGCATAAAGGTGGGGGAAAGTGACGTCATGTAGATCCGGGTTATCAATCATGTGGTAAATTTGGCTTTTACATAACCATTTTTAATACATTTATCAGCAGGCTTGATAAATCGATGATATTTGGTCTTAATCCACTAGTTTGTACAAGTTTTTTCAAAGACGTCTGTTTGAACATGTTTATGTAGGTCAAGATCATTTGGAATTATTATTTTGAGCGGGGGATAGAGCACTAAGCAGCATGCTAGTCCATTGCTGCAAAGTGATCTATCCCCCGCTCTGTTCTAAACAACCTCGATCAAATCCAAGTCCTACTTTAACACATTTTATTCCGCCGAACACTCATATACAGCCGTACACAACATGTATTTCAATATGACTTTTCCTTATGAGCTTGGTAGGGAGAATTACATTAATTTGATACTTATTTCTACCGTTACACTTGCTCCATTCTCAAAAAGATGTAAATAATATAGTCCTGGATACTGTTTTGTTTCACGTCCTGCATGTTCCTTAATAAAGTCAAAAGCCATTCTTTTTGAATATTCATTATGAAACACTTCCCTCACACAAACAAGAATTTTGTCTTCCAACAATTTCAGTTGAATTGATGTTAGTTTGCATACATCATCCTTGTCTATCAGGGGTAGCTTGTAGGTGAAAGTATTTGGCGGTAGTTTTTGCGTTCTGTCAAGTAAACAACAAAATTTTTTATACAATTTCTTCTCATTGTCAGTAATACTATTAATACCGATCAGATTATAGTACGAAGGTTTATAAGGTATACGACGAGACATTTTTGGTAACCGGTCTTCTTAAGAATGAGCTCTTGGATAGCCACTTCCAACGAAAGCTGGAGAGTGAATGAGAAGCGCGTGCAACCTGCAAGCTTTATATCCCTACCGGTCGCCCCTTAGGGGTGGGAGCGGGGCGGAGGTGGACTATACTAGGTCTGAGTGTCTCAGAAAAAGTATAATTTTCTAAGCGTTGGCTCAAACCTGTAGGTACTTCATTTACATCTACGAAAATATTCTAAGTCCAGAGGGGCGGGGGTGGGGCTCGCCCCTCGGGGGGGGGTCCGCCCCCAACAAAATGGAGATGGGGGGGGGGTCGCTCTCGGGGTGGTTCAAGGTCACCAACTACACTTCTACTCTAAGTCTGGTTCAAAGTGACCCACTACACTTATACTCTAAGTCTGAGTGTCTCAGAAAAAGGAAAATGTAAAATTTTCTAAGTGTTGGCTCAAACCTGGAGGTACTTCATTTACATCTACGAAAATATTCTAAGTCCAGAGGGGCGGGGCTCGCCCCTCGGGGGGGGGGGTTCAAGGTCACCGACTACACTTCTACTCTAAGTCTGGTTCAAAGTGACCCACTACACTTATACTCTAAGTCTGAGTGTCTCAGAAAAAGTAAAATTTTCTAAGTGTTGGCTCAAACCTGGAGGTACTTCATTTACATCTACGAAAATATTCTAAGTCCAGAGGGGGGGGGGTCACCAACTACACTTCTACTCTAATTCTAAGTGTCTTCCCCAAAAAATTACTATATATTTACTATATTTAGGTCAAGGTCACTAAAAAACTTTAAAAAATAAAGCCCCACCTGGGGCATTTAGGTTGCCATCGCTGTAGCCTCCGAAAAGACCCAACTATGGACAACAGCAGACTTGTATGTTAGTAATACCTAACCATTAAGAATTTTGAAAAGTATTGTATTTAGGTCAAGGTCACGGAAAAACTTTAAAAAAATAAAGCCCCACCTGGGGCATTAGGTTGTCATCGCTGTAGCCTCCAAAGAGACCCAACTATGACAACAGAAAACATTCCAATGTTGTCTGACCTTCACCACGCAATACTTTTAAGCATTTACTGCATTGCTAACAAATAACTTTTTCAAAAGCTAACAAAAGTCATTTACATAATTTTGAGAGAGGTTGAGGACAGCCCTAATGGCTTACGTCCTCGGTCCGAGTGCAGAGGCCGCCGCAACCTTTTGCCTGCCAGCGTACAAACGGACCGGTTCCCAACCCAGCCGCAACCTTTTGCATGCCTGAGAGGACCCATGCTAGCGTTGGTATAAAATGATTTTACACGGGGGCCTACTCCCGTTCCCTGTCTTTATTATTAAGTTTAGCAATGCACTAAATTTGTACAAGTTCTTACTAGGTCAAGGCCGAACGAACATTAAAAAATTTCGGCCCCCGTACATCCATGGCGAACCACGAATGTTCGGGGGCCTTGGGGACAAAAACACAAATAGCTAACAAAGTTTCATTTACATAATTTTGAGAGAGGTTGAGGACAGCCCTAGTGGCTTACGTCCTCGGTCCGAGTGCAGAGGCCGCCGCAACCTTTTGCCTGCCAGCGTACAAACGGACCGGTTCCCAACCCAGCCGCAACCTTTTGCATGCCTGAGAGGACCCATGCTAGCGTTGGTATAAAATGAATTTACACGGGGGCCTACTCCCGTTCCCTGTCTTTACAATTTACTTTGAGCTGTGAAAAAGCTCAAGGGGGAGTGCTAAAACAAGCGTATACACATTAAATAAATAAACACATATAAAGAAATATTACAGAATAAGTTTGGGGACAAAATCTCAAATAGCTAACAAAGTTTCATTTACATAATTTTGAGAGAGGTTGAGGACAGCCCTAGTGGCTTACGTCCTCGGTCCGAGTGCAGAGGCCGCCGCAACCTTTTGCCTGCCAGCGTACAAACGGACCGGTTCCCAACCCAGCCGCAACCTTTTGCATGCCTGAGAGGACCCATGCTAGCGTTGGTATAAAATGATTTTACACGGGGGCCTACTCCCGTTCCCTAACTTTAAAATTTAATTTTGAGCTCAAGAGGGAATACTTATTCTGTAATAACTTTCTATAATATAACACACTTACGGAATAAGTTGAGCTCAACATGGTAAATGCTGGAACATAAACATTAAACACATAGGGTACAATTAAAAACACTCAAATATAAAACAATTCCCAACGCCAAAACCAATATCTTAAAACTAATACAAGTCTTAAAGTTAAAGTTTTAAAACTAATACAAGTCTTAAAGTTAAAGTCTTAAAACTAATACAAGTCTTAAAGTTACGTTAGACTTCGCTAAACAGTGAAGGCGCCTTTCAGTGTTTAGTGATGCCCATGGCGGTCCGTCTCGATCGTTCACGTTCAACGCTCGGGAGCGGACTGCGAGGCGGCTGTGGCCGGGCCGCCTTATATCCCCACCGGTCGCCCCACGTCACTACGTCATGGGGCGGAGGCGGCCGGCATGGGGCGGGGGCGGGGTTCGCCCCTCGGGGGGGGGGGGGGGGTCCGCCCCACGGGGGGGGGTTCCGCCCCCCAAAAAATGGAGACCGGGGGGGGGGTCCGCCCCCCAAAAAATGGAGACCGGGGGGGGTTCCGCCCCCCAAAAAATGGAGACCGGGGGGGGGGTTCCGCCCCCCAAAAAATGGAGACGGGGGGGGGTCCGCCCCTCGGGGGTGGTTCAAGGTCACCGACTACACTTCTACTCTAAGTCTGGTTCAAAGTCACCCACTACACTTATACTCTAAGTATTGGCAGTACCCCCACCATAGTCGAGTCCCTATGCTACACGACGGTGCTCAACCAGTGTGTCTCAGGCTTGCATGCGGTAAGCATCGCTGTTCTCCAACTCTATACATGTAAGTATTTTTACAAGTTTTGAATCTAGGTCAATACACTTTAACTCTGGGACAATATCGACTTGTAGTATTTCTGTGTTTTGACTCAAGGTCATCACACTTTAACTCTAGCACGTCGGTTATCGTACCAGAGGTGCTCACTATCCTAACTTGTAATGTTTAGGGTGGCGTTTTCACGCCACGTAGTATCGCCATGAGTGTCCGGTCCAGATTTTAAGTTAAATTAATTCTACTGTGATCTTTTCCATTTCCAATTCGTTTTGCCAAAGAGTTAGGTGTCGTTTTATAAAGTGGTATTTCTCTAAAGTTATTGGGGATTGCAGGGATACAATTAGTTTATTTAGACGACTTTTCATCTTGGAGTTTAACACAACTTCCACTTTAACTTTGCTTCCTCGGCCCTCGCAGCCTAAGCTGTACAGAAATGTTTCTTCTAGTGCCAACTCGGGCCAAGAGAACAGTGTGTTGACTGTAGGACAGCTCATGGTGAAGTGATGCTATACTCCAGCATACAACCTCACCTTCCCCCACCACTGTGACCTTCCCCCACTCCTGCTGTTTCCCCCGCCACTTTTCCCTTGGCTCATGCTCTACCAACAGTCTCTCAGTATTGTGCAAACTTTTGTGAGGGGAAGCCATGTCGCAGGACGCTTTAGGTAAGAAACTTAGCCGTGTTATTACTTTATTAGTTGCACACTGTCCACCACTCAAAGTCAAAAGGGTTTCGACTTTAGCTAAGTGGCGCAAACTGTTGCGCGGACACCCTACGTTTTATACCAAACAGACTAATATAAGTTTTACTGATGAGGATTTGTTTAAAATATTGGATGAAATGACTTTTCCTTGCAAAGTTCAGTTAGTTACACCCATTCCTAACAGTTTAGAATCTTAGTCTCATGAGCTGATATACCTAGAGTACACAGAGCCTGACAATCAGTCGCTCGGTGACTGTCGTGGGGTGCGCGTCGGTGTCGGCTCTCCGTTGTTAAGTTTTCAAAGTAACGGTAATATTAAATTTGGGGGTGTTGTGCTGGTTCAAGGTCACCTGAGGGATCACCGATTGGCCATATAGGCAAGGTCATGTCAGAAACTCGAGTTTAACTTGGCACTTTTGCCGTTTCTCGTCGAATATTCGCTCCAAGTGGTCAAGGTCACGGGGACTCTGACTTTAACTCGGAGCGTAGTGCGAGAAACGGCAAAAGTGCCAAAAAATTTTAAGTTTCGGCGTGACCTTGACCTCAATGGCGTCGATGACGTCATATTGATGACGTAAGGGGTGATGACGTCATCAGCACGTCATTTCTGTGACGTCATGGGTGTGACGTCATGGAAGTGACGTCATTGGTGATGACGTCATCGATTGCGTCATCGATTGCGTCATCGATGACGTCATCGGTGAGGTCATTGACCTCGATGACGTCATCCCTCAGGTGACCTTGAACTGGGCCAGCACCCGCATATTGCCAATACTCACGCGGATTGTTTGGGACTACTTCCACAAGCGATTTTGTTGTTTTATGTTTAAATACAATAAACAGTGTTAAGAAATACACTCAACCAACTGGTATGCATAAATTTTAAAACACAACCCTGAGATTGAACCCATCGTTGAACGTGATGGGTTGTGTACATTGTAACTTTGTAGTATTTTCAAAATTTTGATAGGTTAAAACTAGTTTGAAGTTCAGGGCGTTATGCAAGTGTTTGTCAACAGAGGCTGCTGTGTCTCTGTGAGGTTTAGAAATATTTTACGTATGTAAAAAGTATTGTGTAATAAAATTTAAATACTTCTTTATTGAGATGAACTTAAGATCACAAATCATTTAGACTTATCGTTGTTAATGTTTAAAAGGGCTGTTTCAGTGCTGTGAAATTTACGGATGTTTGGCTGAAACGGGCCAAATTTATTTTGTGAAAGAAGTTGAGAAAATCAGTCTAACAAACACACCCATTATTACACAGATCGATTATTGGAGAGTCGTAAGAAAAGTTGTTATTCCGAGAATTCATCAAATCGGCTACAGTGAAAATTTATCGTCATTAGGATAAATGAAGGGAGCAGCGTAATCCGGTTTGCCGGACTAGCCGGGTTAAACCGCCCCCGAGACCAAGTGCACTGCCATCAACTTCCTGACGTCTCCGGCACTAAAAATACTGATTACATAATATTGTTTTGAAACGTATTCAGTGCACATAATATTAAAGATTAAAGTATTAGAGTGTTTAATAAACGAGTACATTACAAGTATAACCTTGTAATATTTGTAAATTGAACTTTTTTATAATTTGGCCAATCCTTTGAATTTGTCAACTAATTTAAGCCAAATAAAACATTAACTATTTGGTTAGAATATATGGGGAACATTGAGGTTGATAAAAAAATGTAAAATCCCGTCAAGTGACGACGCATCTATAGACGTGCTTGAATAATTTGAATAATCTTCTCCCTCCAAAATGGCAGTTTAAAGAAATTAGGAATATTTCTATTTTTAAAAGATGGAAGAAGAATTTCAGGGTTCTTATTCCACGTTTCATTTCTCAAAACTAAAAAAATAACTCCTAAGTTAAAAAAAAAAGTTTTTTGGGCAATTACAGTACTACTTTAGGCTCAAATATATTTTGGGAATACGAAATACTTGGCGTTTAGCTCAATTGAATTAGAAATCAAAACGAATTAAAGGCAATAATTTCATTACTTAATATTATAATGTTCTGTATTATAAGGTACATTCTAATCATATAAGTGATCCAGCTAAAAGTAGGTAGTCGTTTAATGTAGGGTATAACAACATTATGCAGACTTTTTATACGGAACGATGTGACCAAATCTTCCCAATAAGACTAGCTATGCATCCGCGTTGAAAAGTACATGGTTTCGATTAAAATATGACTTGTCTTTTGAAGCAATGCAACAAAGTTAAGTAAAATAAAAGTACCATAAGTAAACATTCAAATTTACAATTCACTGATTGCATTTTCTTAGCCAATGGAAATATTTTCAACACAAATGTTTGTCTAATAATATTACATTACGTAAAAAAATCTTTAGTGTAAAAGTAAAAATGGTTTTACTTACTTTCGAAAACGAAAACACTTTAAACCCGATATTTCCCGTCGGTGATTGGATCCATGACGTGACAATATCGGAGGCTCCGACACCGTCCCCGATCTGGCGACCTGTCCGGTGCATCGGCGCGGCGTGTCCCTCGTGACACGGGTACTGAGTAGCGGACGCTTTGATGTTCACGTAGCATGTCACATGTCAACTGATGTTAACAACCTTCTACTGTTTTAACTATGGTTGATTTGTTTTTAGCACAAAACTTGTCTAAATTATCTTATTCACAAGAATTTTTCCCTTTATTAAATTTTATAAAAGGTTCATAGGCCTATCATGTTTTACCATATTCAACCGAACACATAGGAAGTAAATCCATTAATCTGCATAGAATGATCTTCATATATTTGACTCAAAAATAATCTGATATATTTCTTAAGCAACTTTAATTAATTGAGTAAAACAGAGTAAACGGGAAGACGTGTAATCGTAAAATGAGTTTAAATACAAAAGCCTGACCTTTTCTACTGAAAAAGGCCATATATTTTTATTGATGGCCTTTAGAAGTGATTTTAAGAAAACACTGAGCCTAAAAAAAAGCAAACTCTATGTTTTATTACTATACAGTAAATCAAGAAAATATACGAACGACAATATTAAAGAATGGAGTGCAGATTGTACTATATCTGCCTCTCTAATCATAGTTTCTACTAAAAAAAGGTTTACCATCTTGACTTACATCAGGTGAATAAATGAATGTATGAATTCAGTAACATAATGTGCTTCTCAATTATAATAAGTTCCTCTAAGCTGTTTTCTGAAGGGAGGGAGCTATAAAATTGCTTTATTTTTTGTTGAAGTAATAATTCTGTCACTTTTTCTTCAGATCTTCTTTATTGCTCATTTGAAATAAATATTGTGATCTGCATAACAGATTATGTAGCAATGTGTATGTTCATCAACCTCCACAGGCGAGGAATTTTGCCAAATTATTAGTGAACTGAGCCGAGAGGCCAAACTTGTCTACAAGCTTATAATCAAGTTACAAACTTTGTCCAAAGAAGTACCATTCAGTTTCACCAGTTACAAAAATATTGTAGATCACTTTTTAGATCGTATAACTCCTCATTGAATTGATTAACTTTTACTTATTCTACTAGTCTAAATGAAGTCTTATTACTTAGTCTAAATGAAGTGTTTTTGTGGAGTTAATTTTAAATGATTTTAGTATGTAGATCAGTCGCCTCAAATTTGGCACGGGAGTGGTGGGCTATTCAAATGGAGGTTGATATTAATTCTTGATGTAAATTATGTGAAGGAGCAGTTTCTTGCACTTAACTTCATAATGCTCATCATCATGCTTTCTTGACTGATTTACTAGCATAAAAGTGTTGGTTTGATACAAGATCTAATCTCTCATAGTCATTTATAGCGAAATATGGTTTTCATATTGTGAAACCAAACCTATAAATATCGGTAAACCACTACAATTACTTTTCACCACTAGTTTTTCTTCCTCTCGAATATCATGATCGTTCCATTCGACCATTCGTGAAAAGTTGATAATCTGGGATTTATTTTTATTGAATATCAATTTCATCTGCAGAATTTATGTAACTGGTGGATCTCAGTAAAGTATAAAATCGGCGCTATCTTTTATCTATAATATATACAGCCGCATGTGTAACTGACTGACTCACTGATGATCTTAAAGTCCTGAAGCGACCTTTTAAGATAGAGACTTGAAATTTGGCATGTACATTCTTTGAGATGTTTCAATTTAGGGAAAATCATAAAACTACAATTTTTTCTACTTTAAAACTATAAAAAGGTAAAAAATATAGATTTGTCGGTAACGTAGTTCAGCCGTATCGGCGTACATCACCGCGTGGTATCGTAGATCACTTTGCAGAATTAGTTCTCGCTCGTTTTTGATGATTTCTTTCAACTACACCCGTGCTTGATACCATCAACGTATTCCTTGAATGATAATCATTAATTAACTTGACCGACGGTAGGTTGCTGTACAGCACTAATGCCCAATCGGTATCTAATGCAGCATGTGCGCTAGCTTGAAAGTTTACCAATGGAAAATTTTCTTTTACTATGGATGAAATTCCCATTTCGGGTGACAGTTTACACAGACATTTTCATTTACTGTTTTAGTGATGATCAGTCAACAGGTTTAGTTCTCGTACTTATATTATTGAACAAATTTAACTACACTCCAGTAAGTTTGAATTATTGTCGCATTCTTGAAGTAAGATGTTATATAAAATATTCTATTTCGTAACGATTCTGGCGTAGCTTTTCTAAGGAAAGGTTTTCGTAGGAATATAATTTTAATCCTATTATGGAAATTTGAAAACCTATTTTTCGACAAATTGGCGTATTTCCTTCCGTCAATTTTCAGGTCATAGTATTGTTATGTTATGTGTTAGATATTTACAGTTGTATTAGCTCATTTTTAGATGTAATTTGGCATGGATATTCTTTGAGATGTTTCAATTTAGGGAAAATCATAAAACTGCAATTTTTTACTTTTAAACTATAAAAAAGGCAAAAAATATAGATTTGTCGGTAACGTAGTTCAGCCATATCAGCATTTATCCCCGCGTGGTATCGTAGATCACATTGCGGGTTTAGTTCTCGCTCGTGTTTAAATGATCTTTTCCAACTACACCCGTGTTCGATGGATACACTCTAATTTAATATGAATTACAGTGTTTTGCTGCATTGAGAGCGGGTCTTTTCACCAGGGACCCAGTGTTATATTCGTTATGATACATACAGTGATTATGCCTAATTTGTAGCTAATGCAGCATATGCGCTATCTTGAATGTTTACCAAAGGTGTATTTTCTTCTCCTACTATGGATTAAATACCCATGGCGGGTGAATAGTCGCTTAGTTTTCGCTTGTATTTAAATCATGTCTTTTAACTACACCTGCTTTCTTGCTGTTGGCAACGTTAGTATCCATCATATTTAACAAACCGTTATCCACTTGACTTCTAAATAGCAATGAGATTGTGCTGCATTGAAAGCTCGTTTCTTTTATATTTTTACACACATCATAAATATGTCTTAGGGAATATTTAAATAACTGCTGAGCAGAACTAACAGATTTAAATGTTAGGTTCTCGTTTTGTTTCAAATTATTTTAGATTACTTATTCAAATTCACACCTAATTATTCTTTCGGCCGAATTTCGCATTGGATGGATTTTCTGTGAAGCTTGAGCCGTGATCTTAACGTAACATACTTCGATTACTTTGTACAATACTTAGTAGTTAATTATTATCTTTCTGTTTGATTTATATTCAGTGTCTTATATTAGATTTTTTCACACTTAAAATTTGTTTTTGAGAATGTTTAAATAAGTGTTGAACAAAAAGAACAGATTTAAATGTTAGGTTCTGGTTTCATTTCAATTTATTTTAGATTACTTATTCAAATTCACCCCATGTGAACCCCACAGCCGAATTTCGCATTCAATGAATTTACTGTGTAGCTCGTGCCGTGATCTTAACGTTATATACTTCTATTACTTAGTACGATACTTAATAGACAGTTAATTATTATCTTTCTGCATTATTTATATTCAGTGTTTTATATTTTATTTTAATACCCACTTAAAATATGTTTTAAGAATTTTTAAACGGCTACTGAACAAAACTAAGAGGTTTTTATGAATAAATTATTATTTCACAGGTCTAGATTTTATATTCTTATAATTAGTAGTTTGTAATAGTAGGGGTTTTTGCGGATCTACCCCGTTTTTATTATTTCCTATGATTTTGTTTTCATGTTATTTAATTCTTGTTTTCGCTTATTGATTTGAATGTTATTTGCTATTTCAGTAATTTAAACAATTTTCTTCCATATCCTGAAATTTACAAGTTTTTATTTTTAATTAGTTTGTATCAGCCGATTCTTTTAATATCGTGGTTGGCGATACTATATTTAGTTCAAATTGTATTTTTAATTTCTTAACTAGCATAGCTTGATTTTTATTATTTTAATAGCAATTTTCACACTTATTATTGGTTATTTTCTATTCTTTAGCATTATTCTTTTACTCTAATGGGCATATTACATTTTTTTAATGTACGAAAATCTCATTTAAAAATACATAATTTGGAATAATTTTGACCCATTGCAATTTTAATGTGACGCATGTTAACTCGTTGACTTTTCAGACTAAGTAGTTGGTGACGTGGAATAGTTAGCATCACACATTTTAGTAGAGTTACAAGTAAATTAATAACTTAGCTTTTCAATACTTCGATTTTTATTAGTTTTTTTTTTCCGATTCTTTTAATATCGTGGTTGGCGATGCTAGATTTGGTTTAAGTGTTACTTTCAATTTCTTTAGTTTATGCATTATTATAGCTTGATTATTTTATTATTTTAATAGTTATTTTCACATAATCAATTATTTCTATTTTTTAGCATTATTGTTTTGCTATAGTGGGCACATTACATTTTTTTTATCTATGAAAATTTAATTTAAAGATACTTAATTTGGATTAATTTTGCCCCATTGAAATTTTTCTGTGCCGCATCTAAAATCGTTGACGTTCCAGACCAAGTGGTTGGTAACATGGAGGAGTTAGTATCACACATTTTTGTAGTAGAGCTACACGTAATTTAAAACTTAGCTTTTCAAAACTTCGATGGAACTAGCGTGTTCAGTACTTTGGTGGAACTAGACAGTTCATTATTTGAGACTTTGTGAATGATTAACGAAATTAGTAAAATCAACTAGAGGGCATGGGGGCTGAGCCCCCTGAAATATTTTCAAAGGATATTATTGTTATTATTGATTGTGAGTAGTGCGTATTAGCCCGTTTTGTTACTGTCTTCGCTGTCCAGTTAGTTGGTGAAACTAGCCTGTTCAATACTTTACTTTAAATTATTCTACAAATTTTGGGCAACTTCTAAGGGGGCATGGGGGCGGAGCCCCCATCGAGCCGAAGGCGAGTCCTAAATATATACTCCCGCATGGGTAACTCACTGATGTACATAAAAGTTTGGACGGAACCGTTCAAGCTAGAGACTTGAAATTTGGCATTCTATTAGCTGACACGATTTACATTCATAAAAAATTCTAAAAACTAGCAATTTTTCACTTTTAATCTATAAAAAAAGTAAAAAATATAGATTTGTCGGTAATGTAGTTCAGCCGTGTTAGCGTATATCACCTTGTGACGGTATCGTAGATCACTTTGCAGTTTTAGTTCTCGCTTGTTTTTAAATGATCTCTTTCAACTACACCCTTGTTTGAAAAAAACTTACTACTCATATATTATTACTATTACATGAGTTGTCATGTAACTGATATTTACAGTAGTGTTTTTTGGAAGTTTTAATTGCGGACCACGTTGGCCTTCTAGAAATGAGAACTTATAGTATTTTTCCGCCATTGCGGCCAAAACAAACATACCTGACACAATCACAACGAACATCTCTCATTTTACTACCACTTTGTTTAAATTATACATAATTCGATATACAGAGTGTGAAGAAGGGAATTTTTCCTAAATTCAAGGGTTTTTATTGATCCACTGCGAAACATTTTATTTAGTTTAGCTGCATGTAGCTGAATTGATCGTTTTGCTTCCCCTCAAGCGTGAAGTTTTGTATTAACTTAGCTTGACAGTGATGTCAAAATTAAATTCATAGTATTTAGAAGTGTAACTCTCTTAAAAAATTGAACTACAAAAAATTCAAAATTATTTTCAGCTAATATTATGTGTTATTCTTTAACGTTTTGTTGCTACTTTTACCCTAAAGTCAGCTTTTAAGTTAACTTGTTTATTTATGTGGGTGGTTTACCAAATGTAGACGTTACATTTAATAACGACTGTAATATTATTTAATTCCTTCAATCTTGGACGGCACCGATATCAATAAAAGTACCAAACATAAAAAATAATTGTGATGAATCTCAGAATTAAGTATTTTTATTTTGCCTGTTAGGCGAAACTGGTTGTTTTACAATTGATTGTTATTCAACTGATTGTTTTGAATATTTTGTTACTTAGTGATGTTTTACATTGTTTGTCACTTACTGACCTAATACTTTGGCCTCCAACTACTAGAGGTAGATTTGCAATTTGTAACTAATATTTTAAATACTTTCGCCAGTAATCATAGTAATAATGTATTTTATATAAGCTTGAAGTTTTGTATTAACTTAGCTAGACAGTGATATTAATGGAAATTGAATATATTTAGAAGTTAACACTCTAAAAATATTGAGCTTAAAAAAATTATAATTAATACCTGCTAATACTCTTATTATGTGTTTTTTTTTATAACCTGTTCAATATGAACGAATTAGTCTATTACATAGATTGTTTGTGAATTAGTAACATAAATCTAACTTATTAACATTGCACTTTTTGTAGTATCTCAAATAGTTATTTTAAGACCGTGTTGCAACTATTATTATTACTAAATTTGATATTCTGCAACTTGTTAATAGGTCTAGCTACAGTTACATTGTATCTGAATTTCGAATTTTGCATTCACTGAACTTAATATCCCTGTAATTTCTACAGGATTTAAGAGTAGTAACTAGAATACGGTAATTATTCTTAAATTATTATTTCATAACAAACATTTTTTTTTTAACGAATAGTATTTTTGTAAATAGTCTTTGGCGGGTTCCAAACCGTTTGTTCATGTTTTCCTATTTTTGGTTTTTGTGAAATCATTTATTTATTCATTGATCTAAAAAATAGTTTATTTAGCTTAGTCATTCTACATTGTCATCTATTTTATCCAGTTAATTTTTTCAATTATTTTATATTATTAATTTTATCTATATTATGGTGAGCTATACGAAGCTTGTGCGAATATTTTTAACATATTATTTTAGTACTGTAAATGATTTTGAGGCAGTAACGCCTGAAAAGATTTTAGGTCTCATTACGTTTTCTAGACTTTTAGTTTACTCATGCTGGAAAATTTCTTGTAGGTTTTCGCTCGTAAAATTACCTAATACAGTAACTATAACTCTTACTATTTGTATGCTGTCCCTCTATCTGGATCCCTAGATGGAATATAGTACTCAGTTGATATTTCTGGCACAGTTTTAATTTGAAGAGTGATGTCCCACACATGTGTCTTCCCTTCTTTTACCTATTTGCTGTTGTCCAATCAGGCTGAGATTTTAGTTTGGGAAACGATTGAATTGAACGTATCAAGTTATTGAACGATTGAACTTTTCTCAGCTGGGACATTACCTTCGCTATCGTTTACCCAATTCCGACGCTTTTCCTTTTTAAACCATTTACATATCTGATTACCTATCAGGCTGAAAATATTATAATAACCCTTTGAATCATATTTAATTAAACTAAAATGTATTTCTTTCGCTGTCACTTTGTCCGTTAGACTTTCTCAATTCAGTGCTCTCACCTAAAGTCTCGATTACTTCAATTATTGTCATAATTTAAAACTATTCAATGCAACTTCATTATTATACTGAATATTTCCCTGTGATTTATTAAATACAACGAGAGCTCTATTTTTATTAATTTTCTTAACCATGATATTTAATATTTAAATTTGTACATTGCTGATTTTATAGGATTAATTTATCATCGTTTCTTTACAATGTAAAATATGGTTCCTGAATTTCTTGGCAACCCTGTGGCGAAACTGAAGCATCATAGCCTACACTAAATAATTTTTATTACAAATGTGTTTCTTTTGTCTTATTTTTCTTCTATTACAAGCAGCGATCCTCCATAAAAAATTATAATTTTATTCCACTTTTATAATTTCAGAATACACCTATTACCTAAATCATGTGCAATCATAATCGTATCTCCAAAATTTTAACACAACAATTTTTAAGGATGACTATTTACAGAGTTCATTAATATTTCACAACCCCATTATATTTCTTTTTACGAATCAAGGGGAACTAGGGAGTGGGATTATAAGTAGTGGGGTTTGCCCACTCCTGGTCCAGGTCAAGGTCAGCGGTTGTAACTGTTGTAGGGGTAGTAGCGGCTGGGGTTTTTTTGACAGTGATGGGTGGGTTTTGGAAGTGGGTCAAGGTCATCCGGAGGGGGTTTTTAAAAATATATTTATTTAATAAAAACTCATCAGTAATTGGAGAATTGCTTTGTCATTATTTGCAGCGGTAATAGTTATTTTATTACTCTGTATGGGTGAATCCCGCTGTGTGTCCATAATTGCAAAAAAGGAGAGGTTCTAGGTGGTTACAGTGTGAGTTGATAGAGCAGAACAAGACATGTGTTTGAGGAAGAATGATTATATAAACCTGGTAATATAGTGAATAAGAATAATTGGATAGGATCGTCAATAGGTGTAACAAGATTGAAATTTTGATATTTCAGCATTTCAGTTAAGACAGAGTGTAAAATAGAATCAGTAGAACAAGTATTACAAAGGTTGGATTTTACAAAGTACAACGGGTGAAAACTGAAGTATTTTTTAAGCTTACTCAATGTAGTATGCGGTTTTGAAATTGTGGAGTTAGATTGTTTCTGTAAAATGTGTTTCGTACGCAAAAGTTTTAAATGTAAAGTGTGTGAATCCATAATAATATTCAAAGGGGAGATGTGTACTCTCCAAAATTCAGCGAGTATATGAGTGGTGCCCGCGAGTGTGTCTGAATATATAGAGACTAATTAGCATAATAAGCGCAAACATATGTTAGAGTAAAAAGAGTAAGTTAAAAAATGTTTGATAGTCTTAGAGACTTACGGATAGATGTTTACTGTTGCCCTATCGCCATTATAATGGCGCACGCGCGAGGTAACAATGCCGCTTATAAAGGGTTGTGTGAACCCCCCTTAACCCCCTCCCCTAAGAGAATGAGATAAAAGGGAAGAACTTCGGAGATTTCAGTTCTTTGTCGGGGCGGCAGCGTCGCGAAAGGTTCTAGTAGGAGGAAAGAAATAGTTAATAAATTTTTGTAAAATTACCGCTAGTGGTAGAAGTTAGTTAATTATTTTATAAGGGTTTAAGAACTGTGTCGTAGACGATTAATCGCAATTACATCTAGCATTTGTACAGGTAAAACTTGCAGTGTAATAATTATATATTAATATATGGGTGTTAACTGTTTATAGTCTAAGTAGTTTAGTCTAGCAGCAGAAGTTAGTTAATTATTCTGTAGGGGTTAACTTGTATAATAAGTATAAACTAAAATAAAAATAGTAACGCGAGATTATTTGATATATTATATATAAAATAAAAGTGCATTTTTATATGTTAAGAAATAAATTACATAAAAAAAAAATAGCAAGCTTAACAGGTGTAAGTTAAAACAAAGCATATGTTACATTACTAGGTGGTAGAGACTTACAGATTAGTTGTTTCAGCTGCGGTACCTGGGGAGTGAATGGCAGACGCGCGACCGCGTTGCGGCTTATATAAGCACAGATAGCGATTATGTTGAATTTGACCCCCCCCCCCCCCCAAGAAAAAAGTGTTGACCCCCCCCCCCCCCCGTCACTTTCACTTATCAAAATGAATTAGGTTGATAGTGGTTACATTTATATAACACCAATTTAGCTTTAATATTGCCAATAGTTTAATAACTATAGTTAAGTGGCAAAAGAGGACAGATAATTTTTTGCCATTACTCAAATAATAACAGGCAACAATTATGGTGTTACGCGATGGGGAAAGCCTCAGTGAAGCTCAACGGCGGATTAAACCAGGTGTTGCCTAACGTTAATTGCAAGGTACAACGCTCCACCTGCATTAGCGGCGACCTACATGTGACGAATAGATCATTGGAAATTTCCACTGACGTTGGACGTTCTATCCCCCTTAAACCCCTACGGCTCTCCCCACCACTTTGTGAGCCGAGAACCTTTTTGGCGACTATCGCTGAGTTAGTTCGGAACAAATCGTCGGACGCGATGGTTGTTCCGAACTCAGAGGGTACCTCAAATATATAAGCGGCCGATATATATTTGAGTTATTCTTGCTGTTAGGGTTTTAATATTAATACTTGTGTGTGTGTGTGTGTGTGTGTGTGTGTGTGTGTGCAAAATGTTATTTTTAGTTTTAAGTTGTGTTAGTTTTAATTTGCGCATTGCGATGTTAGCATTAAGGTGTTATGGTATTGTTGATGTTTGGAAAATGTGTTTTTGATGTTGAGTTTTGGTATAATTATTGTATGTGTGTGTGTACTAATAACCTTTCACAGCTAGCTGTTAGGAGGGTAGATTAAATTTAAATTTAAATTATAGAAGTTCTGTTGAACTTCATTAAATATGGGTGGGACATGCGTGTTGTGCCATAGGCAGCGCATATTTTTATTTTTTTTAAAATTTTTAATTTTTTATTAGGAAATAATTATATTTGGGTGGGTTTAGATTAAGGGTGGGAGGTTAGAGTTGCGTCTTGCATTAACTGTTCCAGACTCCCTATTGTAAAATTGGAATGGTCAGGTCCAGTGCCCAGGCCCGAGGCCGGCCGCCCGTATCACAGCCCACCAAACTGGATCGCCACGTGCGTGCGGGCCAAAAATTGGGATCCCTTGCAAGACGTAACTATAGCGGGTTGGGATTTGGGGAAGTGTTAGGCAAACAGAGTGGTGGGGATGGCTCCGGCCGTCCCCATCACTTTGGTAAATTATAATTTTTTGGTGACCTTGACCTCAATTAGGTTAATTAACCCCCCCCCCCCCCGACAGTAAACTTGGCCTTGGTGACCTTGACCTTGAACTTGAACTTGACGAGCCCCCCCCCCCCCGGACAATAATTCGGATTAGAAAATGGCTAATAATTCAAGAATGGTTTGCCGTAATAGGGCAAGTCATACATCAATGAAAAGCTCTAATTAAGAGCAATATTGTGGTCAAGACAGAATTGTATTATTTTCTTTTACTAAAATTGTACCATAAAAAACACCCCCACCCCACTCAATAACATGGTGATATAAGAGTGGTGTGGTTTGTGTTGAGAACATTCTTCACCTATAATAGCTAGAGTGAACATGTCTCCTTAAGATGCTTCAATATTTTATAACAAATGTACAAAAGTTGAAGGAGTATTGGAGGTGGATGAAGAAAATGATGAAGAAATTGAAGAAATTGAAGTGCCTTTGTTAAGTGAAAATGTTGTAACAAGAATATTTGTGGATCCAAATTCACCAATGGATATTATAGGAAGGTTTTTAATTGAAGTTGTGACATGGATAGAAAATGGAAGATTAGTAAACATAGGATCTCCAATTTTGGTAGATGATAGACACACCTTTGGTGTATATTGGAGAAACATAGATCTGTTATGGCTGTGGGCGGAGGCATATGTGGAGTATTTGCAATTGGAAGAAAATATAGGCTTTAATCATTACTTTTCAGCTTTAGTGTTAAACTACTAATTCTAACATTTCACTAAAAAAAAAAAAACCTTACAAATGTGGTGGGGGAAGCATTATATAAAGGGAATAGAAGGGAGAAGCATTTCATTTCCGTGCTAAATTTCAAAGAGTAAACATCAACACGATGCATCAATGTGAAATTTGCTCAGAAACTTTTCATGATAATATTCTACTAGAAATACATAAAGAATTATTTCATAATAATAATGAAGATGTAACAGAAACAGAATATGAAGATTTAAAACTATATGAAGAAGAAGAACCAAAAGAAGAACAACAAGAAGAAGAACCATTAGCAGGACCATCTAATGAAATATTGCATCAATGTGAAATTTGCTCAGAAACTTTTCATGATAATATTCTACTAGAAATACATAAAGAATTATTCCATAATAATAATGAAGATGTAACAGAAACAGAATATAAAGATTTAAAACTATATGAAGAAGAAGAACCAAAAGAAGAACAACAAGAAGAAGAACCATTAGCAGGACCATCTAATGAAATACCGTGTTTAAAAGTATTTGCTTTAGAAGGTAGAGTAGTAATGCACCACAAAATTCAAAATGAAAATTTGGAATTGGATCAGTTTTTTAAAGAAGTAAGAACAATTGTAAGTAAAACACTCACAGAAGAATTAGGAAGACTAAACTTTATTAAATTTGGCATATTATTAAATGCTATGTTTACTAATGTAGAAGGAGAAATGTCACCAAGAGGATTCATGACAAAAAACCAGACCATCATGGCAAGTTCAGATATTAATTCAATAGTTGAAGATTGTTTGGAAGAAATATTAACAAAAATTCAAGAACATGAAGGAAGAGGATCTGGTTGGAGTTTGGTTAGTATTGAGGGTATGGATATTAGAGTTCATAAACACGGCTATGGATTAAGGGGTAGCAGTTATATTCCACTCCCAAAGAAAATTTCAGACACCAAATCATGTATAAATGTTCAAAATGAAGATATGGAATGTTTTAGATATGCAATGACGGCAAAATTTGTACCACCTAACCATGCAGTTAGACCCAGTGAAGAAT
The DNA here is from genome assembly GCA_030545055.2 of Neoaliturus tenellus. Classification (NCBI taxonomy): domain Eukaryota; kingdom Metazoa; phylum Arthropoda; class Insecta; order Hemiptera; family Cicadellidae; genus Neoaliturus; species Neoaliturus tenellus. Next base: position 115,859,022 of record CM061532.1, read on the forward strand.
ATGAAACACACAGATATAGATATAATTTCCAAGGATTGACTTACCCAGTGGCTTTGAAGGACATCCCAAAGTTCGAAAAACAAAACCCTGGAACATCTGTTAATGTTTTTGGTTTAGACGGTTCGAATAAAGTGTACCCATTGCGTGTGGTGAAGAATGAACTCCCAGATCATACAGACTTATTACTACTTACAACAGGTGATGTTTCCCACTATGTATGGATTAAAAAATTTGAAACTCTTGTAAGTAATCAACTATGTAAAACTAGACATAAGAAGATAGTTTGCAAAAGATGCTTTAATTTTCATGAAGAAAGAAGAGAAGGAAATGAATGGTTACAAGAGCATAAAAAACTATGTAACAACAATTATGAAGCAAAAATTATCTTACCATGTTCAAGTAAAGCAGAGTTAAAATTTGAGAAAATCTCCCATCAATATCGGATTCCCATTGTTGTCTATGCTGATTTTGAATCGACACTAGTGCCTATTGAAAATAATGATGGTGATGTAGCAAGGAAAAGTGTTAAGTATCAGATACATGATCCAAACAGTTTTTGTTTAATGGTTAAATCTACTCTTTCTGAAGAACATCTAAATAGATTTAATTTAACTTCAAAACCTATTGTCTATCGTGGTGTTAATGCTTCTAAAATATTCCTTGATCAGTTGTATATAATAGCGGAAAGTGTTGAAAGATTGTACAGTGATATTATACCGATGATACCTTTGGATGAAGAAGAAGAGATTCAACATGAAAATGCAACTCATTGTTATCTATGTAGAAATGAATTTACTGTGGAAAATCACAAGGTTCATGATCATGACCATCTGACAGGGTATTATAGAGGTGCTGCATGTAACAGCTGTAATATCAATTACAAGATCCCTACAAATATACCTGTAATATTACATAACCTTAGTGCTTATGATGCGCATTTTATCATTCCGGAATTAGGAAGAGATAATGGAGAAATTGATGTCATAGCTGAAACCACGGAGAAGTTTATAAGTTTTACTAAAAAAGTTGGAAATATAAAGCTTCGGTTTTTAGATTCTTACCGTTTTATGCCATCTAGTTTAATGAAGCTTTCTGAAAACCTGAGAACAGAAGATTTAATAGAAACTAAGAAGATTGTAAGTAATGACAAGGTTAATTTAGTTCTTCGCAAAGGTGTTTTCCCGTATGATTATATAGATAGCTTAGAAAGATTTAATGAAACATCCCTTCCACCAAAAGAAGAATTTAAAAGTAAACTATATGACACAGATATATCCCATGAAGATTATGAACATGCGTGTAGAGTATGGAATGAATTAGGATTTAAAACACTTGGAGAATATTCGGACTTTTATGTAAAACTAGATGTAACTTTACTTTGTGATATAATGGAAGAGTTTAGAAATACATGTTTTAAGGCATATGGATTAGACCCTCTGCATTCTTGTACATCACCTGGACTAGCTTGGCAAGCAATGTTAAAGGAAACAAAATGTAAACTCCAACTTCTTACAGATATAGACATGGTGCTGATGTTGGAATCAGGTGTTCGAGGGGGACTAACTCAAAGCGTAACACGACATGTAAAAGCAAATAACAAACATTTGCCCAATTTTGATGCATCAAAACCAAGTACATATTTAGGTTATTTTGATGCAAATAACCTTTATGGATGGGCCATGTCGAATCCTCTCCCATATGGCAACTTCAAATGGGTAGACCCTGATTCTATTGGAAACATCATGAATATAGCGAAACATGGAGACACTGGTTATATTTTGGATGTAGACATTGAGTACCCTGAACATTTGCATGACCACCATTATGATTTACCTCTACTGGCTAAGACGGAAATATCACCAACCGGCAGATGGCCTAAATTAATGATGACTTTAACCAACAAATCAAGATATGTTGCTCATTATTGGGTAATACAACAAGCCCTAGAATTAGGATTGAGAATAACAAAAATTAATAGAGCTTTACAATTTTCTCAATCCTGTTGGTTAAAGTCATACATTGACAACAACACAAAAAGAAGAACTGCAGCTACATCTAATTTTCAAAAGGACTTTTTTAAATTGATGAATAATGCGATATTTGGCAAGACACTGGAAAACAAAAGAAAGCATAAGAATGTGAAACTAGTTAGTGATCCGGTGAAACTACAAAAGCTGGTACAAAAACCTAACTTCGGATCATCCATAATAATCAACGAAAATCTTGTAGCTGTTTCCATGAACAAAATTTCAATTACAATGGATCGTCCTTTATATGTGGGGATGTCTATTCTAGATATTTCAAAGACCCACATGTATGACTTCCATTACAACAAGATGGTTAAATTTTATGGAAGAGAAAACATCGGCATTGTATACATGGATACGGACGCTTTTATTTATTGGATAAGAACTGAAGATATGTATGAAGACCTACGCTGTTTTATCTACAATAACGACTTTGACTTTTCTGATTATCCACAAGACCATCCCAACTACGACAATGGTAAAAATAAAAAGGTATTGGGAAAGTTCAAAGACGAAACAAATAGCGTGCCAATGGAAGAGGTTGTTGCTTTAATGTCTAAATTGTATTCATTTAAATTGTACAAAAATGAAAAAAGAGAACATGAAATCGTGAAGAAGGCCAAAGGTATAAAAACCTCATACCTGAAGAAGAATGTACAGTTTGAAGAATACAAGAGATGCTTATTTGAAAATGTTGAGACAACAGCAACATTTAACACCATAAGAAGCTTCAACCATCGTCTCTTCAGTGTAAAGCAAACCAAATGGGCTTTGAGTTGTAAGGATGATAAGAGGTACATCCTGGAAGATAATATAAAAACTTTACCATTTGGACATTACTCCTTATACCCTATCGACCAATAAACCTATTCTTCGTCCTTTACCTTCTTCCTTTCCGTAAAGAAGAGGGGACATGACAAGCTCAATGTCATGTTCCCTCTTTTTTACACCAATGTAATATGGCCTTGACCTATAATCTAACCATATAAAAGAGGATAAACCATTTTAGAGATCAGTATTTTTACAAGCGGTGTGGAAGACACAACTGAAGATGGAAGATTTAAGGAACAAGATTGTAAATGAACTTCATAAGCCGGCAAGAAGAAAATTTCCTAGAAGAAATACAATTATAAAAGGAATGAATGATCTTTTCCAAGCCGATCTTATTGAAATGATACCACATAGTAAATTAAATAAAGGATTCAAATACATTTTAGCGATTATAGACTGTTTTACTAAAGTGGCTGATGCTTTACCGCTAAAGGACAAGACTGGTAAAAGTGTTACAAAAGCTATGGAAATGGCTATACTAAGAAATAATTTCAACATCAAACATCTACAAACTGATGATGGAAAAGAATATTTTAACAAAGACTTTGCAGCTTTAATGAAGAAGTATAAAATAAATCATTATTCTACAAATTCTGAAGTTAAAGCTTCAATAATAGAAAGATTTAACAGAACGTTAAAAGGAGCAATGTATAAAACATTTTCCAAACGAGGATCATATATTTGGTATGATATATTACCACAACTTATAAAAGAATATAACAATAAGTATCATCGAACCATTGGTATGAAGCCTAATGAAGTAAATAGTGCCAATGCTAAAATGGTATTAAAACGTATTAAAAATAATACTACTCCTAAACGTGAAAAAATGCAGCCCAAAACATTTAAAGTTGATGATAAAGTTCGTATAAGTAAGTACAAAGGAGTATTTAGCAAAAGGTATCTGCCAAACTGGACTAATGAAGTATTTACAATCTATAAAGTGCAACCAACAATACCTGAAACCTACATTTTAAAGGACAACAAGGGTGAATTGCTTGAAGGTGGATTCTACGGACATGAATTGCTAAAATCATCAGTTGGCGATGTATATCTTGTTGAAAAAATTTTACAAAGAAAAAAGGATAAGGTGAAAGTACGTTGGTTGGGATTTGATAAAAGTGAAGACTCTTGGATCCCTACAAAAGACTTAGTGTAGCAATTTATGAAGTCATTACATGTTTAACCTTTACACAAGATGGAGATTGTGCAGCAAAAGGATCGATTTTTTATTGATAATATTGATGAGTTAACAGTTGACAACGACAAGTTAAATCATGGAAAACATGGTGAATTACTGCCAAACACAATAAGATGTTTAATAACTGGACCATCAAATTGTGGAAAGACAAATGTGGTTTTTAAATTAATAACAAATCCTAAGGGATTACGTTTCAACAACATTTATATCTTTTCCAAATCTTTGCAACAACCCAAATACCAATTATTGGATAAGGTACTCGCAAGTGTGCCTGAAGTTAATTTTTACAAGTTTAATGCTAGTGAAACTATAATGGAGCCAAACGAGGCTAAACCATTTTCTATATTTATATTTGATGATGTATCTTGAGAAAATCACGACACTATTAGAAGTTATTTTGCCATGGGAAGACATTACAATATTGATAGCATTTATATTGGTCAAACTTACAGTAAAATTCCAAAACAACTAATAAGAGATAATGCAAATCTACTAATTATCTTTAAGCAAGATGAAACAAATTTAAAGCACATATATTATGATCATGTGAATGCAGACATGTCATTTGATAAATTTAAAGAAATGTGTGGCAAAGCATGGGCTGAAAAATATGGATTTCTTGTTATTATGAAAGAAGAAGCTATAAAAAATGGAAGATATCGTATAGGATTGGATAAATTTGTATTAATTCATTGAACGATTGATGATACGTTTAGTAATAGATTGGACCTCGCTGCGTAAACATGGTGAACCAAGAAAAACTATTAAAAGAAATAAAATCACTGAGTGACTCGATTAGACTTAAAAATCGAGCATTAAGAATGGGTTTGAATGAAAGAGAAGAATTTCTGGAGACTACATTTAAGCCTATTACAGAACCTTTAAAACAGATAACAGAAACAATTGGTAAACCTCATTTTGAAGGAGATGTTTTACTACCTGTTTCTAAATTTGAAGTAAAGACTTTAAAAAAGGAAGAAGATGATGATTCTTACACAAGTGATAGTGAAGTTTCTCAAAAAGGAGAAGAAACAAGACAAGAAGAACCAGAAATAAATGTTCAAAAAGAAGAAGAAGAAGAACAACATATACCTGAAGCAGAACAATCAATTCCAAATCTAACAAAATTAAGTAGTGATATATTGCAACAAGGACCTCTTGGAAGAAAGTATATCATGAAGATGTTACATGAAATAAAAGCTAACCCAAAACTACACAAGTCACATGTATATGGAGCGAGAATTGATGGAAATGAATTAAAAATAGGAGATTCAAAAGTATATTTGACTGAAGATGATGACATTGTTATTGGTGAGCATAAATATAAAGGAACAAAAGGATTATTTGAACTGATTTTTAAAAATATACCTATAAAATATACACTACAAGATTTAAATACTTTTAAAGAAATTTTGCAAAATACTAATGCTCATAAGAAGAATTACTCCAAAGATTCAATGATAAATAGAACACGCGCAACTAAATATTCAGTTGTAATAAAAAGATTGTTTCCCCTGAGAAAACTACCAACATTACGAACTGCGCCTGCTTTGAAGAAACCGCTAAAGAGGAAATCTTTATCACTTATGGACTTATCACTTATGGATGAATATGGTAAAAAGAAAAAAGGAGAATCTTCAACGTCTGGTAAAGGTTTAATGAAAAACCTATATAATACAAATGTGATTTACTATAATGATATAAACAAATTGGTCGATAGAATGAGACTATTACATGAAGCCATGGAAGCTGGTCATACAGGTTTAAATAATGAATGGGTGGCTTTAGTTGACGAAATTCGATATCGTGGAATAGTTGTATAAATCATTATGGATATATAAGAGAGCTGTGAGTATACAGTGGATCAGTTCAATCATGAGTGTCGACAAGTTCGGACGGTACTCCGGGCTAGGAGTACAAGGAGGAGAAAACAGAAAAAGAAGTGGATTGCCGCAAACACCTGAAGGTGACTATGATATGAGTAACAAACGTTTAAAATTTATTAAAGACCCAGAAGAAGATACTGATGGAGCGAATTTAAAGACAGTAAAAGAAGCAACTTCAACATCATTGAAATTAGACAAAAATACTTACGATGTCAAATCACATAGAATAATTAATGTTGGTAAACCAACTGACAGTTCTGATGCAATTAATAAAGAGTATTTATCATCTGAACTTTTAAATACTTTAAAATTGCAGTGGGGTAATAATTTAAAAGATGGACAAACATATGATGCTGGAAATCATAGGATAACCAATGTGGCAAATCCAAAAAATGATAAAGATTCAGTTAATAAAGAATATTTACATTCTATAATACCGGAAAAGACTCAACGAGGATTTTCTTTTTATAAGTTTATTATAAATGACATTGGATACCCAAAGGAAGACGGCGATGCTGTAAACCTGAAATACATCAAGGACAACTGTATTTTACAAGATGGTGATGAAATCGATTGTTATGGGAAAGTGTTGTCAAATGTAAAGTTCGGTTCTCAACCAAAAGACGCTGTTACTATGGAACAACTATCTAAAGAATTAAAAAGGGGAACATCGAATTTTGTAAAACATGAAGATGCCGTGCTAAAGCGAGGAGATACATTTATACATGGAAATGAAAAGTTTGATTTAATGCAAGGAAAAAATGATGAATGGGATGCAGGACATAAAACAATAACAAATGGAAGATTTGGTATAAAAGATTCGGATGTACCTTTGATGGTACAAACATTAATTGCGAGTGGTGGTAGATTAGATACATACAATGGTCGTAATAGAAGAATAAAAAATATTTATCCTGGTTATGAAGATGATGATTGTGTTACATTGAGACAAACAATAACTTGGGATAAACACTTTGGGACCAAATATGATGCAAAAATGAAGAAAATAATTAATATTTTACCAGGAGAAGATTTAAATGATGCTGCTACTATTGGACAAGTCATAACAACATCGAAAAGTGATTCGACCGCTTACACGTGTAATGATAAACGTATTATGCAGTTACATGATCCTCAACATCCGAAAGATGCTGTAACTTTAGATTGTTTAATAAGAATAGTGGGCAATTTACTTATCGATACCCACAATCATATAGCTAGTACAACGAGTCATGTGATGATTCAACCCGATGAACGAGAAGCTTGGATTAAAAATAGAATCATAAATCAGTATATAATTAATTTGAATAATTAAATATTTAAATATAAAACATTGTGCACGAGTTATCCATTTATGTAAAGCAGCTCGTGGAGTAAACACGCTGGTTATATAAGACGACATAATGAAGACCGCACCGCTCAGTCGTCGTCAAGACAGCGTTAAGAAAGGACGTGGTATAACATCAGCTGCGTTTTCCCTGCTCAGACGGATTCCTGTTGGTGCTGTTCTAAATCGAGCAATAGACGCTTTACCATACGAATTTCATCTGCCCGGAGGCTATCAATATTGTGGACCCGGAACTAAGTTGGCAAAACGTTTAGCAAGAGGAGATCCTGGAATTAATAAATTAGATCAAGCTTGCAAAGAACACGATATAGCGTATTCCAAGTTTGCAGATTCAACAAATAGATCAATAGCGGATAGAGCGCTAGCGGAAAAAGCTTGGCAAAGGGTTAAATCAAGTAACGCCAGTATTGCGGAAAAAGCAGCAGCTTGGGCAGTGACAACAGCCATGAAGACGAAAGCTAAGTTTGGTGGTGGCAGACGACGCGGGAAAAAACCTAGTAAAAAAGAAGCTGCAAAAAGAGGCGGGAACATCAAAAGAAGACATCGCACTAACCCTAAAATTAAAGTCAAGAAAACATCCATATGGTCAATGGTAAAAAACGGATCGGGTCTTTACTTAAGACCGTACCGTGTGTATTAAATAAGAAAAATAAATTGATAATTCCAAATGAAGCATTAACAAACTATCAATTGTCAAAATATGTGAAATGTTTAAGAATACCATTCTTCAGAGGAGTTTTTATGAAAGATACATTACCAAATAGAGTGTGGAAAAATGAAACTGGAATAGTAAATTTAGACTCTAATTATGGACCAGGTACTCATTGGGTATGTTATAAAAAACTTGGAGAAAATGTTTACTACTTTGATAGTTTTGGAAATTTACCGCCACCAAAAGAACTTCAACATTATTTTCGGGACTCCAAGAATATATTCTACAACTACAAAAGAGAGCAACCTAGCAATACGGAAATATGCGGACATTTATGTTTAGAGTTCCTAGCGAAGAGCGTCAGTCAGCTTTAAGATGTCATCGTATACAGTATCGCTGAGTGGAAATTCGTCAACATTGAAAAGTACACTTTTCCCAGCGTTACGTTTATCTACGGATAAACTATGGGAAGCAGCATTATTGGATTTGACTACATACAATTCAATTCCCAATGTTACAGAAGGAAAAAATAATTTACTACATTATTATGAGAGTAAAGATGAAAAAGGAAATTATTCACAATTAAAAATAATTCCATTATCTACAGGAGCATATGAAATAGACGATATAAACCAAGTATTACAAAAGAAACTTGGAGAAGAAAATATTTCTATAAAAGGTAATAATAATACATTAAAAGCAGAAATAACTTCAAAGTATTATATAGATTTTAGCTTAGACCACTCAATCGGCAATTTGCTCGGATTTTCAAAGAAGAAAGGAATTTTAGCTCCTGGAAATGATTATACTGGCGATACAACAGTAACAATATTAAAGGTGAACAGTATTGATGTAACGTGTAATATTATACACGGATCATATAGAGATGGAGTAAATCAACATATATTACACACATTTTACCCGACAGTAGCTCCTGGTTTTAAAATAGTTGAGAAGCCACAAAACCTGATATACCTACCGTTAAACACCAGTTTCATTTCAGACATCGTACTGAACATATTGGATCAAGACGGTATTAGTGTTGATTTTAGAGGAGAAACAATAACTATACGGTTACATATCAGAGCGGCAACATAAAGTCAACATGGGATTATCATTTAAACCACAACGGAAGAGTCGGGAGCTCAGTAGCTCCTCAACATTCGACGAGTTAACACCGGACAACATACGCTTCCTACAAAAGATCGGACTAAAACTTGCCAACCATGGATATACTGGATATAGCGCAAGGACCGACATTCAACGAAACCCTATGGGAGAAGGAATATCACACTCACAACCCTTACACTTCATCAAAATTAAATAATAATGATGAAATAAGAATTCCCATTCAACAACAAGATATCTACACATTACCATGTGAAAGTTATTTATATATCGAAGGAAGAGTAACAACATTGGATGGAAAGTCTGGTTCAACTGTTCCTTTTATAAATAACCCTATGGCATATCTGTTTGATGAAATTAGATATGAGATATCTGGAGTAACAATTGATTCAACAAAAAAAGTTGGTATATCAACAACTTTAAAAGGATTGACTTCAATAACACCCAATGAAAAAAATTCTTTAATCTCGGCTGGATGGGTGACTCCTGATAAAGACACTATTACTCCTAATTCAAAAGGTTACTTTGATTTTAATGTACCTTTACGATTGCTTTTGGGATTCGCAGAAGATTACAAGAGAATAATAATAAATGTAAAGCAAGAACTGGTACTGCTCAGATCTTCAACAAATAAGGATGTAATACAAGCGCCAAGTGGAACTAAAGATGCCGATTTGGAATGGCAACTTCAATTGGATAAAGTTGTATGGAGAGTACCTCATGTCAGATTGGCAGATGAACATCGAGTAATATTATTGAAAAAATTAAAATCTGACCGTGATATTGTAATACCATTTAGGAGTTGGGAATTTCATGAATACCCCATATTGCCTCAAACAGAAAGACAAACATGGACTGTTAAAACCTCTACTTATTTAGAACGGGCAAGGTACATAATAGTCGGTTTTCAGACTAAACGAAAAGATGTTATAACCGCGCACGCTGGTCAATTTGACCATTGCAAGATAAAGAATTGCAAAGTTTTTTTAAACTCTCAGTTCTTTCCATATGACAGTTTAAATGTTTCATTTGACAAGAAACGTTATTCCATTCTATATGACATGTATGCAAGATTTCAATCATCATATTATGGTAAGACGAATACACCACTTTTATCACCAGAACAATTTTATTCAAAAGCTCCAATTGTTGTAATCGATTGTTCAAAACAAAATGAATCTGTAAAATCTTCAAGTGTAGATATAAAAGTTGAAATGGAATTTGAAGATAAAATACCAGATGGAACTTCAGCATACTGTTTAATTCTACATGACAAAATAGTTACTTACACACCGCTAACAGGAATCGTGAAGAATGTACTTTAAGAAGGATTAATACAACATCTGCACAATTTGTAAGGTTTTTACAAAAAATCAACAATATCTAGGTCATCTGCGAGTATAAAAGCGAGAAAAAAGAGCTGGAAATTCATTTCATCTTTGATTGTCGTATGGGTAACATCGTCCGCAAGATGAGTTCTACTACATCAACTGCTAATGAAGAAACTACACCTTTTATGGCTGACAATAGTTTGGATATAGAAAGACAAGTTGAACAGGAAATGGATGAGTTCCTCAAGTTTAAACATAAAAAGACAGAAGAAGAGGAAGTTGAAAAAGAAACAAAGAAAAGAAAAATTGAAGATAACATTTCCACCAACATCTTAACGGAAGTATTTCTTCGAATATTTTATCCTATTTCTTCTTGTATGACAAAGACTGTATCTGCTGGAGTGATGAAATCATTGGATTACTCTCCTACTGTTATTTTAAATCATGGATCTAAAATGGTAACCTTCACTGAAACTTCTTGGGAATCTTTTATGAAACATATACATCTTTTGGAATGTTATCTGAGTAACAATACATTTGGAAGAAAAACAAAACTAGGTTTGTTGGAATCAAATATTGAAATCGATATTGTTAAACAACGTGGTCAACAACTAGTTCGATTTAGAGATTTAACTAAATATAATATAAAAATACATTTGACTAAAGAAGAGTTTTACACTTTAACTTGTGCTACTGGTCCTATAACAAGATATTTAAAACAGCTAATATTCTCAAGTGCAATTATCAAAGACTATTTAATTGATGCATTGGATAAACAACCATATGTTCCAATCCTATATGGTCCAGTAGATACTTCAATCTTCAATAGGATACCACATGAAGTAGATATGTGGAGACAGTTACACCACTATCAAACCAACTTTAATTTAGATGAAGAAAAGCAAGAAACCAAGGAAAACGAATCAAGTTTCAACAATCAACAATCGGCAACAAATTGAACAAATAAAGAATATTGTAAGTAAAAAGAAGAATATTGGGGGTATAAAAGGTTGTCAATCTGGATTAACATACCAGTTGCCTACTGAACGTCATCATGGATAAACAAGTTTCATTCTCTAAGAAGATAGAATTAATGGAAGTAAAGCAAGGTATCATAGAGTTTCAAGCATTCCGTGGTAATGATGGAAATTTTATAATTAAAGAGTTAGTGGTACTAGATATGATAACATCTGTTGTTTATCACTTTTTATTTATGCCTCCTTTACCATTCAACAGATTAACAACCAAAGCTAAAGTAACAAACAAATGGTTGATGAAACATTTTCATAATCTAAGATGGGATGAAGGTTTTATAACCTACAATATGATGCCACACATTATGAATCATTTCTGCAAAAAGTTCAAAACTATTTTTACAAGAGGATTGGAAAAAGCAAATTGGATACAAACATATACAAACCATGAAGTAATAAATGTGCAAATGGAGAAAGATTTTTATTGCTACTTTGATAACATCTGTATTTCATCTAAAAACTTTAAACATCAACAGTCTCAATGTGCTTTAAAAAACGCATATCGTTTAAATGTCTATCTCCAGCAAAGTGGTGGGGGAAACGAAGGGTATAAAAGCGAGAGCGGCACTATGACAATGCATCAGTATTACTCGAACCTCCGGGGAGTCAACACCTCTAACACGCAAACACAAGAAGAAGAAGACGAACAATAGCAAGAAGAAGATAATGGCGTCACAAAATTTTCTACAATCGCTTGTTGATCAATTTAACAAACATTCTAAATCTACTATACTACCGACAAAAAAATGTTCAGAATTGAAGGAAGAGAAACATTATATTATTCACACTATTAAGAAAATGGAAACATCAATTGGAGACGCTATCAATTGTACATTAAGTGAAGCACCCTACACACCTGGTGATGAACCAAAATTTCAAGTATTTCTTCCCAAACGCTTTGTTCAACTGCTGCAGAATGAAGATTTACGACTGATTCACCCCGGCACACTCTACTTAGCATCTCACGGTCCTAGCGGAAGCAACTCTACTGAACTTACACTTCATGTTATGCCTACTAGCAACTAATCTGTAGTTTATATATACTGTTGTACATGTGTGTAACTGATTATAAATAAATAAAAAATAAAAAAAAAAATAAGAAAAAGGCAACATATCGATAGTGTTTTTGCACTATCGATATGTTGCTTTTTTAAAAACACGTTTGGGTGACCTTGACCTAGTTTCGAGGGTATATAAAGGCCGTAATTTTCTTGAGGATCTCATCAGTCTCCGACTACCTTTCGTGCTGTACGCATCTCTGTTGGCTCTCCAGTTATTACAAATAACAACATGTCTCTTAAGGTGAAGTGTGCATCATATGATACCACCACCATCACAACTTTTGAAGAACTCGACGATTTTACTAATGAATTGCGAGTATTACTTGCCGGTGGTTATCGTTTAAATATTGATGTTTACGCTAACAACATGAGGATGTTTCCTAAACAAAAATTCTGCAATGAAGAAGTATTTGTTTCCACACAACCTTCAACTACAACACCATCTACTCAAAGTAATGTTAAGTTTCAGAAATATTACTGATGTTGAATAATATTGAGTGGTCGCTGTGGCATCTATAAAAGGAACGCGTAACCTAAACAGAATCATCATTTGCTTCCCAACTGACGCAGCGAAAACAACTACCACTACCATGTTGTACAGAATGATGATTGAATTTAATGGAAAAATCTACGGAAAAGATTATCAAAGTGTAGAACAAATGACATCCGATCTTCAAGTATTGACTAAAGAAGGATTCCAACCAAAATTAATTCTAAAATTTCCAGAAGTACATCCACTATCCACTGAAGATCTCATTGCTATGGCTAAAGAAGAAAAAGAAAAATACAAACAAGATATAAAGAAAGAAAAAGAGGATGAAAACTCACTATCTTAAATAAATACATCTTACACTTGTAAGATGTTCTTTTTTAAAACTCCATTTGGATGACCTTGAGATTACCCCCACCACTTTTTCTAATCTATAAAACATGCTATCCTACACTATACACCTTCATTTCTTGGCTAAACTTAGAAGCGTCAACATGGAAAACAAGAAAGACGAGTACAAACCACGCTATTGTTGTGAACAAAAATGTACCGATATAGGAAGATGGATGGTAGACGGATTAGCTTGTAGAAAATGTGAATTCTTCGGATCCTGTTACTGCAAATGCAAGACAAAACAACTACCACCACCAGAATTGCGAACCTTTAAAATTTATAAATCAAGATACTTCCACACTTGCTGTCCCCAGAGATGTATCAAATTTCATCCAGAAAAAATTGTTAATTGCCGAGAGTGTAATGCATGTTATAAAGACGACTTTTGTACATGCATCATAAATGCATGCAAATACAGATCAGATTGGTCTTCTCATCCTATTGAAGCTTCAGATCTATAGCTGTAGTCACTGACTGCAGCTCTTTTTTAAAATTTCATTCGGTTGACCTTGAAATTGTCCCCACCAACATATATTCTACAGATCCTTCAATACATTTCTCATTCCGATTTCATTACTCTGACTGGCAACAACATGGGTGACAGGTTTATTTCTTTTGAACATTTAATTACCGAAAGAGATGAGATGGAAACTCTATTTCACAACTTACTCACACTTATGGATAAGTATCCTTTAAGATGGATCAAAATCAAAGTAAAATATGTGGATCCTACCAGAATATTTTCATCATCGTCATCTTCCAACAGTGCAGGGGAAGAAGAAGAAACAACTCATGGTATTAAAATTATTGAATTGGACAACGAGGAACAAGAAATGCAAACTCTGGTTAAAAGTAAACTTAATATTTGATTTAAAACAATTATTAGTGTTTCTAATTTATATTACAGCTAATGCTTATTTCTACACACCACCCATGACCTACCCAAATGGGGTTTTGCGGCAAAATGCTCTGGCCGCCGGTTCGCATATGGGTATATCAACCTTCCCCCACCACTCTACCTTCCCCACTCCTCTACTTCCCCCTCCACCACCTTTGCCCACATATAAGTAACCCTCTGACCATCGCTCACCATTTGTTTGCTAACTTCCGAACAATGAGCTCCTCTCCTTTAACAACAAGTAAATGTACTTTTCTTATTCAATCACAAGAAGAATTACAAACTATTTTTCAAATTTTAAGTGATCTATTAATCACTCCAAATAACACCATTACTATCACTGTAGAAGTTTCCTACAATTCTTCTGATTACGAAAACATGGAAAGCGAAGACGTCGAAGTTTTACAGCTGCCAGATAATAGTCTTCCATCTTCCAAAGCTGCAACACCCGACACAGCTAATAATGATGTTTAGTCGACTACAATTATTTTCTTTACCCCCCACCATTTTTACAGTAATATATAACCTGTCCCTATCTCTGTTTCTCATTTCATCGCCAACTTTCTCACCATCAACACCGCTCCCATTTTTTACCTGCACACATTTAATACACGAAGATGATGGATGATTTTTCATTTACGTCACAATTGGAAGAGGATAAACTCAAACTCGAAATCAACAGACTACAATTAGAAATAAAGAATCAACAAGAAATGATTCAGCTTTTACGACTATTCAAATGCGTACTGTGGATAGTATGTTTTTATCTTCTCATCGCTATCACCTTTGGCGTCTACCACTCCATCACCAGTAAACAACACTTCAACACCTCCTCAAATAAAACCACTACTTTTCTTTGATTAAATAAATTTTTACCCACCTTCAATCTAACCCCTCGGGGCTCACCTTTTTTAAAAACCCCTCCGGATGACCTTGACCCACTTCCAAAACCCACCCATCACTGTCAAAAAAACCCCAGCCGCTACTACCCCTACAACAGTTACAACCGCTGACCTTGACCTGGACCAGGAGTGGGCAAACCCCACTACTATTATACCATGAGCCGTGGGCAATTTTCAAAGCTTATTACTATTAAATGTGAGTAGTGTGTATTTGCCGCTTCTGTTAACTGTCATGGCTGTCCAGTACTTGGTAGAATTAGCCTGATTAATACTAGAGCCATCATATTACTTTACGAATTTAAGCAAACCCCTAAGGGGGCATGGGGGCGGAGCCCCCATCGAGCCGTAGGCGAGTTTTTTTTTATACTAACTGACGGTTTTCATTTCTTAAAAATGTATTGAAGAGTGACTTTAAATAAAAATTTATACTCTATTTATAAAACAACCTCATATTTTTCTTTTAAAAAGTAATGGTTCATTCTAAGATTTATTTTTGTTATTATGTTTTAACAGTTTTAGTGGGTAAGATATAATTCTAAATTTAATAAGAAATTTAATAGGCTATTTTTATATTAAGGACTCTTTAAGACTTCATGGGTGGATTGATAAATTTTATTTAAGTAATTTTCAGAACGTATTTACGTTAGTAATTTATCAAAGCTTTGTGTATTTACAAGCTGGAACTTTTTATGATTTTTATACCATGTCTGTTAAAGTTTGTCAAAGGTCATCTTCCACTCAATTTAAGTAATAAAAATCACACAACTTTTAAAATAAAAATAAAACTTACCTTGTTTTACTAATAAAATATTAAAATAGAATCGACAAAATTATTTGAATTTTTGTCTTATGTTTTAATATAACTGTACAAAAAATCTGTTATAATAATCATTCACAAATTATAAAGTGCATGATGAAATCAAATGCGTATTCCAACAATACTTGTTAAATTTACACGAATACTGTAACAAGATGGTGTATAGATGTTCAAAGACCTATTTCATTATCATCTTACATAATACCACTAACATGTATAATCTATGATAATCTATTTTTTGTTGTACTAAAACCAATAGCAATGGATACAATTATAGAAAGTTGGAGATATGAGTAAAACTGCTTTGTTGAAGAAATTTGAACAACGTTCGGAAAAGTCCTCCCCCATAAATAGTACTGTATATAAATATTACTTACACTACGACATTTATTATTTTTAATTACTTGCCTTTATATCGTGAAACTTAATAAAACAAATTCAAGATCATTAATGCAGTTAACTTGTTTTGTAATATAAATTCCTTTAAGACTTCAAGAGGCGTAAAATCACACTACAGCTTGAGGAAAATACAGTATGCAAGGAGGTGATAAATGTGCTTTAAGACTTTAATATTGGCGTTTTACTAAATTACTAATTTAATTGTCGTGAAAGGTTTTCATATCGTCGGAATTGTTACATTTACCGATTGAAAGAAACAATAGCTACAGAAATAAGTACAATCTCTCGTAAATAACTGCTTGGTTATTGAAGTAATTATTAATTAATTATTTAAGTATAAAAACCAAAATAGCTTAGATTGTTGCTTTATAAGTATATTGTAGCGAAGACATAGACAAGTCATTGTCATAAACAGATTAAATTAGAGATACTTAAAAGGTAAAATTTTAAAACTCAATGTTAAAGAGACTTAAACTTTCCTTATTGTATAACTTTCATTGAAGGTCAATTTTTACTTTGAATGGTGCAAGGTTTCATAGACCAATGCTGATCGAAATATGATCGATAGTCTAGTTTTGTCTGTTTTTGTAGTTTAAGGTAAAAAAAGTAGTTTTGAAATTCATTTTTACAGTTTTGATGTTTAATAATGAATCGTCTATCATATCAGCCGCCCGAACATTTGGCTGATCCTGTTGATACATAGGGCAACGTTGTAATAAACTAGATAAGATCACATGAATGCATGGCCTGATTGAATCACCATCAACACAAGTGCAGTTATTTGGATCGCTGATATTGGCAAAGTTTTAATGACACTATTGTTCAACATTTACAAATAACCCCCGGCCATTTAATAATGGTGTAATTAAAATATAGAATTGTGTTTATTACGTTATATTATTTATTAGAAAATTACAACATAGAGAAATGAAGTAAATATCATAGTTATGTATTTTCATTAATGGTTTTGTGACGTAGAAGAGACTGAAGTCCTAGAAGCGTAAAAGTATCATGGACCCAGGATAATGTTATATCAGCCTTCTTACGGTATGTGTACTTATTAGCACCACGACACGTGCTACTTGCGTGCCTACTATAGTGTAACAGAGTGATCACTATAAATTTACTAATTACAGAATTTTATTTACAATTTTTTATAAAGTAGATTCTTTTATATAAAAATTGTTAAAAACAGTATTCAAACAATAACTAATGGCAAAACTTTATACTAACCATCTACTCGGTATGTCGCTGTTGATATAGTAATAATTATAATTAAATACAACTTTGTTTATTACTCTATGTTCATACTGGCCAATGTATTTTAATAGATGAACACCAAGCCAACTTCCTTCTTGTAATGGCGATGCCAGAAACATGACGCTTTGTGAAACATGTGAACCTGATTGCTGTAATAAACCAATATTTGTTGTTTACCAAATGTAGTATTATTTATCATGGTGACAGAAGCAGGATTGATTCTAATTAACTGTACGTGAGTATTCCCAAAATTCATAATGACCAAATCTGAAGATGAATCCAAGGGCAGCGTTGTCAGCCCACAAAGTTCTGTACAAGTGGCAATGGTACCATGCAATATTGGACAACTTAATTTGACCGGCAATCTTGCTAAAAATTGGAAACAATGGTATCAAAAGTTTAAAATTTACTTAACTGCTTCTAACCTTAGCAATGAAAATGATGAAAGAAAAGTAGCCCTACTTCTCCACAACTTAGGTGAAAAATGTATAGACATTTTCAACTCTTTCAATCTCTCTTCAGATGAAAGTAATAACTATAGTGTTGTAGTTAAAAAATTTGAGGGACATTTTTCACCCAAAAAGAATCTGACCGTCTTACGACACAAATTTCTCAACAGAAAACAAGCCAGTGGTGAATCCATTGACAATTTTTACACTGACCTAGTTAATTTAAGTTTAGTGTGTGAACTTAAAGACATTAGAGAAAGTCTTCTTTGTGATGTCTTAATTTCTGGCCTAAACAGCCAAAACCAACATTTAAAAGAAAGGCTTTTGAGAGAGAGTGACCTAACTCTTGACAAAGCTCTTGCTATCTGCAAGGCAGCGGAGCTGTCGCAACAACATGCTCGAGAATTGGATACTGAACAAAGTATTCATGTCATTCACAAATCAAGAGAGAAGAACAGAGGGGAGAAGGAGGTACGGAGTCACAGATCAGCGTCCAGAGGTCCAAAACAAGGTAGGCCTAATAATCCACAGTCATCTCAGCGAGCTGGGGGATTAACCAACAAAGTGTCAAGTGAAAGAAAGTTTATTCCAAGTTGTCGCAATTGTAGGAAAAGCCACGGTCTCAATAAGTGTGCAGCATACGGTCTTGTATGTTTTAAGTGCGGTAAGCGGAATCATTTCGCTAATATGTGCAAATCTGCTAAGAAAAATTATCAAGTTACTGATCAGTCTGTAAGTAGGCCTAGTACAGAACAAAATGTTAATTTAAGTAGGCCTAGTCAAAACTTAGATACAGGTGCCGGTAATGCAAACTTTGGCCAAGAATATTTTTCAATTGATATTGTTACTGGTAGTAATTTCTCATTTCAGACCGATTCTCTGTTGCAAAATGTAGGTAGGCCTAAATTCAAAGCAAATGAATGGTATGAAAAACTTGCAATTAGAGATCACAATGTTTTTTTCAAAATAGATACAGGTGCACAAACCAATCTTCTGCCTATAAATATATATAATAAGTTAGGCCTAAATAAGTCTCAAATACGTACAACAAGTATTAGTCTGTGTACTCTTACAGGTGAAAAAATTCCTGTTCTTGGAACTGTAGATCTCGATTGTAGTTTTGACAGTAAAGTATATTGCATTTCTTTTGTAGTAGTTGATGTAGATTGTTCACCAATTTTAGGCTTAAATTCTTGTTGTGTTTTGAATCTTGTAAAATGTAATAGGCCTAGTAAGCTTATAGGCTATGACTACCCTAATGCCCAAAGTGTAACTAACCTAGTCAGTTCAAGTGAAAAGGTAAAATCACATTCTGTTAGCCACATTCTTAAGGAATTCAGTTCACTTTTTGATGGTAGTATAGGTAATATACCTACTGTTGTTCATTTAACTCTGAATGATAATGCCAAGCCGGTCATAGAACCGTCTCGTAGAGTTCCTTTCTCTTTGTTAGATCCTTTGAAAAAGGAATTAGAAATAATGGAAGCTAATGGAATTATTGTAAAAGAACAGGAGCCTACTGAATGGGTTCATAGTTTGGTATTGATTAATAAAAAGAATTCTGGTCTAAAAGTAGTCCTTGATCCACGTAACTTAAATAAGTACATTCAAAGAACACATTGCCAAATGCCTACAATTGATGAAGTGTCCTCTAAGTTTAATGGCTGTAAACTTTTTTCAACTCTTGATGCAAGTAGTGCATTTTGGATGTTAAAGTTAGATGATAGCAGCAGCAAGTTGTGTACTTTTAATACACCCTTCGGCAGATATACGTATCTTCGCCTCCCTTACGGAGTATCAAGCGCACTTGATATTTTTCACTCTACTATTTCTCAAATATTTGAGGGTATTGAAGGTGTAGTAACGTACATAGATGATATTTGTATAGGAGCCCCTGATAGGGAAACACATGATTTAAGATTAAAAGAAGTGTTAAAAAGGGCTAGTGATTTCAATATTAAGTTTAATTCCAAGAAATGTAAATTTAGTGAAAATGAGGTATTGTTTTTAGGCCATCGCTTCACACAATTCGGTCTTAGCCCAGATCCTTCCAAGTTGAAAGCTGTGAAGGAAATGCCAACGCCAAAAGATCGTAAAGAGCTAGAAAGGTTTTTGGGTGTTACCAATTATCTTTCTAAGTTTATTCCTAACTATTCCACAGTCACATCGCCTCTTCGAGCGCTTTTACACAAACATTCTTTGTTTCAATGGAATAATGAACAGCAAAATGCCTTTTTAGAGTTGAAGTCATTGTTGGCATCTCCTCCTGTATTGTCATATTATGATCCTAAAAAGGAACTTATAATGTCGGTAGACTGTTCATCTACTGGTCTAGGAGCAGTACTTTTATGTGGTGATAATCCTGTGGCATATGCATCCAGAGCTCTCACTTCCACACAAGCTAATTATTGTCAAATAGAAAAGGAAATGCTTGCCATTGTTTTTGGTTGTAGTAGGTTTCACCAATTTATTTTTTCTAGAAAAGTAACTGTTGAAAGTGACCACAAGCCATTAGAGTGTTTGTTTAAAAAACCTATCACTGCAGCCCCCCTTAGATTACAACGTATGATGTTAAAGGTTCAACGTTACGATTTAAATGTGGTTTACAAGCCTGGAAAATACATGTACATTGCAGATACTTTGTCCCGTGCTGCTTTACCGGTAGAACATAAGGAAGACATTGATGTCTTGGATGAAGACATCATATGTCAAGTGAATTTGTTTGAGTCCAATCTACCTGTGTCCGAAAGTAAACGTAAATTATTCAGGGAGGAAACTTGTAAAGATGGTAGTCTAAGTATTCTTAAAACTTACATTAAAGATGGCTGGCCTGAAAAACATGCAGTGCATCACTCAATATTGTCTTATTGGAGTGTAAAAAATGACTTACACATAGTAAATGAGATTGTCTTTAAAAATAATTCAATTGTTGTTCCAACTTCTCTGCGGAACTTGATGTTAGATTGTCTACATAGTTTCCATGTAGGTAAACATACTTGTGAGTTAAGAGCACGTAACTTGTTGTATTGGCCGACTATTCACCATGACATAGAAAGTAAGATAAACAACTGTGTTGTTTGCGCTAAGTACAAACCTATGAATACTAGAGAGCCTTTGTTGTTTCATGATGTTCCAAATCTGCCTTGGAATAAAGTCTCTGGTGACATTTTTGAATTGAATAGTCAGTATTTTCTTGTTTTGATGGACTATTATTCTAAGTATATTGAGCTGGTTTCCCTGCCAAATATAAAGTGTCAAACTGTAATTGATAAATGTAAATCAATTTTTGCCAGACATGGTATACCTGTCACTTTGGTTGTTGATTCAGGTAGTCAATTTACTGCTAAAGAATTTCACTGTTTTTCTAAGATGTATGACTTTAAGTTAATAACAGTTAGTCCAAAGCACTCTCAATCAAATGGACAAGCTGAGTCGGGAGTAAAAATAGCTAAGAACATTCTCAAAAAATCTTTTGAATCTAAATCTGATGTATATCTTGCACTGTTGAGTTACCGTAATACAAGTAAATCTTATCAACCTTCACCAGCTGAACTTATGTTTAGTAGAAAAATTAATGGCCTATTACCTATTTCTGAAAACATGTTAAAACCAAAAGTAATGGAGCCTAATATTGTAACTTTAAACAAGAGAAAGCAATGTATTAAGAGGTATTATGACAAAAAGTGTAAAGTGTTATTTTCTCTGAATGTAGGAGATAGAGTGTATTTTAAGAAAACAGTTGACTCATCTTGGACACCGGGAAAAGTTATTGCAAAGAATGATATTCCTAGATCTTATGTTTTGTCAGATGAGAAAAATTCACAGTTTGTTCGAAATAGAAAAATGATTCGATTTGATCTGTCCACAAGTGAAAGTAGTAATGAATATTCCAGGTCTCCAAGATACAGTAAGCCTGAAACACCTGAGACAACTTCAAAGTTAGGTACTCAAGCAAGTCCAACTTGTAGCCAAGCTAGTAGCGAAACACCTTATTCTGAGCCAATGTTACTTAATAAATCTCCTAAGGTATCATCAGAAGAAAAAGCTGTGAAAAACTTTGATGGTTATGTAAGCCAAAAAGGTAGAGTAGTTAAAAGTGATTTAGTTTTGTTAGTAATTTTGAAGATATCATTCCTGATGTGATTAATATTTTTTAGGCTTCTCTAAAATCTTGATAAGAGCCTATGACATATTTGTAAAAGTAAACTTTATTTTGTAATTTGATTTTGAGAGATTCCATGTTATTTTTAGGAGGCGACCTTTTGTTGTTGAGTAAAATGAATTTTGTTTTGTTAAAAGGAAAGGGATGTTGATATAGTAATAATTATAATTAAATACAACTTTGTTTATTACTCTATGTTCATACTGGCCAATGTATTTTAATAGATGAACACCAAGCCAACTTCCTTCTTGTAATGGCGATGCCAGAAACATGACGCTTTGTGAAACATGTGAACCTGATTGCTGTAATAAACCAATATTTGTTGTTTACCAAATGTAGTATTATTTATCAGTCGCAATTCATTAAAAATTATTATAATTCAATTGAGCTATTAAAAAAGCTGAAATAGTTAATTTTAACATAGTTTAAACAGACAATCTTGGTTGAAATAATTTATATCCGCAGTTGTAGGAATTTACAATGCAAATGAAGTTTTGGATGTTTCCACTGTGAGTAAACTCGTGATTTTTTTTAGAAATGCTTATTGTTAGTACGGTAAGTCGTTGTTAATGGTTTATATTATTCCAGATTAGGCCACGAGGACAAGTTATATTATTGAGTTTAGTATACTACTTGATGGTTTAAAGAGTTTTGCAAAAGTCTTTTGAAAAGTTTTTTTGAAAATGCGATTACAGCTCTCAAAATGGGTTTTAATTTGTTTAATGAACAGTATTGTCAATTTTCTTAATATTTATAATGCATACTATTGAATACTTTGAACTATTCTGACTTGTGTGTATTCTTAGCTATCTTACAACAGGCGCCTCATTAGGAATTATATCACCAGGTAAAATACATAATCATGTGTTAAACGTACGTTTTGAAATCTAGGAATTTTGGAAATTCTGAAGTCTTTCTCTAAAGATATCAAGGTAAAACAAAAAGGCACAACATAACTAAACATATTTTTAGGTATGGAATGTTGATAAAATGAAAAAAAAAACATGTTTTACACGATTAGTTATCAGTGTTGTAAATAAAGAAGTCCTGGTTATTTTTCACCGCAAACAGGGAGGTAGGACCTAGCATATATATATATATATATATCCAAATGCGAGACAGAGTCACACAAAAGCGGTCGTTTAGACAACGACTCACACGTGCAGCATGGGGTGGCTTCAATGGCCTAGCACCGAGATACTCACTACACATAAAACTACTGATCAGCCACACACTCCCTACACGTGGCCCCAATGATCAGCCCCTCACACATTTAATGTGGTACCACTTATTAGCCACTCACACACTACACGTGGTACCAGTGATAAACCACTCACACACTACACTAGGTACCACTGATCAGCCACTCACACATTTAATGTGGTACCACTGATCATCCACGCACACACTACACGTGGCCCCAATGATCAGCCCCTCACACATTTAATGTGGTACCACTTATTAGCCACTCACACACTACACGTGGCCCCACTGATTAACCACTCACACACTACACTTGGTACCACTGATAAGCCACTCACACATTTAATGTGGTACCACTTATTAGCCACTCACACACTACACGTGGCCCCACTGATTAACCACTCACACACTACACTAGGTACCACTGATCAGCCACTCACACATTTAATGTGGTACCACTGATCATCCACGCACACACTACACGTGGCCCCAATGATCAGCCCCTCACACATTTAATGTGGTACCACTTATTAGCCACTCACACACTACACGTGGCCCCACTGATTAACTACTCACACACTACACTTGGTACCACTGATAAGCCACTCACACATTTAATGTGGTACCACTTATTAGCCACTCACACACTACACGTGGCAACACTAATCAGCCACTCACACACTATACCTGTCATCACTGATCAGCCACTCACACAATACACGTGGTCAGACTGATTAACCACTCACACACTACACTTGGTAAAACTGATAAGCCACTCACACATTTAATGTGGTACCACTTATTAGCCACTCACACACTACACGTGGCAACACTAATCAGCCACTCACACACTATACCTGTCATCACTTATCAGCCACTCACACACTACACTTTTCAGCACTGGTCAGCCACTCACACACTACTTGTGGTACCATTTATTAGCCACTCATACACTACACTTGGCAGCACATAAAAGCCACTGACACGTTACACGTGGTAGCACTGACCATTCACTCACACATTACACGTGGTACCACTGATCAGCCACTCACATAGTACACCTGTAACAACTGATCAGCCACTCATACACTACACGTGGTACCACTGATCAGCCACACACACTACACGTGGTACCATTAATCAGCCACTCACATAGTACACCTGTAACAACTGATCAGCCACTCATACACTACACGTGGTACCACTGATCAGCCACAGACACTACACGTGGTACCATTAATCAGCCACTCACATAGTACACCTGTAACAACTGATCAGCCACTCATACACTACACGTGGTACCACTGATCAGCCACTCACATAGTACACCTGTAACAACTGATCAGCCACTCATACACTACACGTGGTACCACTGATCAGCCACACACACTACACGTGGTACCATTAATCAGCCACTCACATAGTACACCTGTAACAACTGATCAGCCACTCATACACTACACGTGGTACCACTGATCAGCCACAGACACACACTACACGTGGTACCATTAATCAGCCACTCATATAGTACACTTGTAAGAACTGATCAGCCACTCATACACTACACGTGGTACCACTGATCAGCCACAGACACTACACGTGGTACCATTAATCAGCCACTCACATAGTACACCTGTAACAACTGATCAGCCACTCATACACTACACGTGGTACCACTGATCAGCCACTCACATAGTACACCTGTAACAACTGATCAGCCACTCATACACTACACGTGGTACCACTGATCAGCCACACACACTACACGTGGTACCATTAATCAGCCACTCACATAGTACACCTGTAACAACTGATCAGCCACTCATACACTACACGTGGTACCACTGATCAGCCACAGACACACACTACACGTGGTACCATTAATCAGCCACTCATATAGTACACTTGTAAGAACTGATCAGCCACACACTACACGTTGTACCAATGATCAGCCACTCACACATTACAATTTGCACCACTTTTAAGCCACTCATACACTACACGTGGTACCACTGACCTTATACATCTTCCATCGGGGGTGTTATGTTAATACAAATATCATGGTGTTACATTGACATTGACACAGTGTGCAGACTTTTTTTGCATGTTAAACTAATTATATTCATTATTTTACAAATTAACGTTGTTTCATTTAATATTTTTAGTTATTTATCCTTTAAAAATTATTTTATGTGTGTCTACGGCATTACGATAATATCGTAATGGTTGAATCTGGTGGTAATAGTATTAGGCAAGGTAAAAAAAAATCACCTCCAAAGTCTAAAAATATAATTTTGAATGTCTTAATCAAGTTCTTTAAATCGAACCTATAGTCACACTAAACTAGCACGTATTCAATTATATTTAAATGGCACAAGAAACATATTATGAATGTTGATTTTCCTTGCACAACAGGGACTTATTCCCTGTTTACTCTGCTAATTATTTAGGCATTACGTTACTAATTTGTATGCAAATGAATCGGGTTTTGCTTGATCTCTAATTCTAAAGCGTAATTTCTTGCTTCCTGTTATTCTACTACTTATTATTCTAAATTTCATGCATAATTTCGAAATGGTAAAGCTCTCCAAACAACTTCAGGAAAGAATAGCATAACTCGATGAGCTAAATTACACGTAATAACAGGATAAATCACATCAAAAAATGTACAACAAATGTATAGTAATAATATTGTTTAAATAATATATTGGCTAAGAAGCCATAAAAACAAGATTTTAGTAAAGTTAAAAGTACGAGAGTCATTTTAAATTTTAAGACAACTTCCAAGAATCTCCAGTTAATTACTTATTTTTGCTACTTGTTAACTCCAACTTTAACTACATAGTACACATATTATGTACTGACTCGAATATACTGTCTTAACAGTTGTATTCACTAAGCAAGCTCAGTACTGTACCTGAAATAAGGCAAATTAATTGTATTAATAAATATTTAATATCAATACAAGTATTTAAATTTATAGTAAAAAAGTCAGAATATTTTTGACTTTTATGTTTTCGTCCTCAAACCCAATTATTGTGCATTTTACCGAAAAGCTATTCTGTACACTATATTTAAGGTAGACAAACCATTCATGTAAGTTTTGTACCTAACAAATCGTTACACTGCGAGAGCACGCTGAAAAATAGGCAAAATAAAAAGTTACAAAAACGCCATAACGTTGTTCTTTGGTTCTGTTTGGTTTAACTTTATTCTTTATGGAAACGACTAATGTTACTCGTTTTCATTGGGTTTTTTGATATATTTAGTTTTGATCATTCAGATGGCCACATGTATTAAACTAAATGCCATAATAGGCTTAAACGAATTTAAAACATAATAGAGGTTACTGATTAAGTATATTCCATTTTATTTTGGGTGGGTACTTTCTACAGGAAATTGTTAATGAAATTGCTTCCGTTATAATTTAATACACACCAAATGGAATTGTACTTTATACTGATACATTTTTAGAATCTTGTGAAAATAATACGGTTCCACTCAAAAGACGGAGGAATGGAACTACAAAGGTGACACAATATTGAATTATTGGAGTATAAAATATTTCAAGACGGGTAGCTGCACCTGAATACTGTCGGGCGAATGTTTCCACCAAAACTTGATTGCTTCTTGATGCATCCAATATTAAATTTTCCGTCTCAGCTCGTGGTTGTGAAACTTGAAAAGATGATAAATTTGGGATGCTTTGCAGTAATTAATTAGCTATTATTTATATTTCTTCTACAGTGTAAAGGGAGAGAAGGGATTTTAACTCCACTCAATACTTGAGTTAAAGTTGAGCTACTCATTAATTTGATTGGCTCAATAAAAACCTAAAAAGAGAGTATCAACCTATTTTTATTTTATAATGTATAACTGACAGTGTCTACGAGAAAGATGAGCTTTGCTGTACTCACTTAAAGAACAATGTATTCCGATGGGTAATTTTAAACCAGTGTAATTTAGATATTTTTTTTACAGATTTCCATAAAAACATGTCATTGATCAAAGATGTTAGGAAAATTTAGTCTTTAAAATTTCTAACTTCACTGGTTATGGAGAAGTTTTAATGTTTCCTCAAATAACAGGATCCCGTTGTAGGGAAATTTTAGTTGTAATTTCTGTAATGATGTAAATAAAAACTATATTCCTCTTTGAGTCACTCCCAGCCTTTAAATCGATTGTACAAACGTTAAGATAAATTCATTTATCACCTATCTGATGTGTTAAATAACTATCGCTAACAAAGCATGAAATGTATTTTTACATACATTGAAATAAAACATAACAAGTGATTTTACATTAAAATGTTATTCATGCCATATAAATATTTTTCATATTTTATTATAACTCATATTGTACTAAATAAATAATTATGGAAATAATATATGTGTGAATTTGATAGACTTGATCTCAGAGTTTCCCCACTTTACCAAAGCGTTACTCCAGTTGTTGCGGCATTCGTCGGATTGCGCGATGTACCCCGGTCTGGAACGCCACAGACACCGGTGCAGGGCGACCCGGTGACAAGTGAGGGAGGATGTGCAATGTAGGGCAGATCCATTAAGATGTATTACACATTACTTTTTAGTTTGATATTTCTTTTAAAAATCACTATTTCAGACTAACCTGTTAAACTTCGACCGAGAAACCCCTCGTAAAGCTTTAAGTAAGTTTATCCCAGCAGTTATCAAAGTTGTTTCAGTATTTCACCTCCAGTAGGAGAGTAAAGGTACGGCTACACATAGCAGGAAAGGATACGGAAAGGAAACGGAAAGGACACGGACAAAATTCTGATGGGGTGGCTACACATATCGGGACACGGACAGGACATTTCTGATTCGGAAGGCTGCGCGCGCAGCCGTCAGACGTCGGAAGGTTGCGCGCGCAGCCGTCCGACACGGCTCATCCCGCCGGCCTCCACACTCACTACAGTGAGCTACCGTTATCATTTTCTGATAGTGTCGGAAGGGGTGGCTACACATACCAGGACGGGATACGGACAGGACAAGACAGTGGCGGATGAATGCTCGTTTGGCGATCCATCCGACACGACAAATGTCCTGTCCGTGTCCTTTCCGTGTCCTTTCCTGCTATGTGTAGCCGCTCCCATTTGATAACACAGGGAGCATTCATCAGAAACTGTCCTGTCCGTGTCCTTTCCGTGTCCTTTCCTGCTATGTGTAGCCGCACCTTAACGCTGAGCTTTGTGCTCCGTTAGGAGATGCAATTAGACGAGACGCGATACACTATGATTAGTTTAACATCAATAGGATACCTTGGCTATGATTGTGGTGTACAACTTCAGGTGTTGAGTATAGACCACTTGAAATGCTAGATAGTAGCCTAAGTTACTGTTACACAAGTTACATATATTAGTTACTAGCTGCGAAACTCGGCATTTACAGCGTTAGAATGCGTTGAAAGTTTAACGACTCAAAAAATTGTTAGGCATCAGTTTTTATTTTTTTTTTATTTTATTTTTTTTTTATTTACATGATAAATATTTCTATTCCATAATGTAGAGTAGTTGATTATGTCTAAAAGTATTCTAGACAACGTCCTACTCCTAAATTCTGTGTCTTTACTTTTCAGATCATTGTACTTTTCAGATCATTCGGAATCTTAAAAAAACTTTGAAAGCATTTTGACCAATAAACGACTATCCTAAAACTTTCGATAGTCCTCCAAGAACATATTAAGTACGTTTTAAAAACCTAGGATATTAAAACTTAGGATATTTTAGGAAATTCCGAACGTGCAAGAAAAAGGCAAATTTTTTCTAATTTTTCGCCTCCCACATACAACCTCTTACGAACTCTTCGATACTCATTACGAACAAAGTCTCTTACTGACAGCAGAGACAAAAGACGACCATCACGAGGGGGCATGGATGGAAATTGGTGGTCTTACAGAAACCCTTGTCTTGACCCAAACATTCTTGTATTTTATTATATTGAGTGTCCACAAAGTCTTGCCCAGATTTCATAGTTTTGCTTTATATACAACATTACATTTTACATCTTTCATGTTTTCAAGCGAATTTTATCGAAAGTCCGTTTTTTTAAACCTGATCCGTTTTTTTAAACCATCCTGAGAGATGGTGGAGGGGGTTTGTTTATAGGCCCTACCTGCTACTATCCCATTGGCTGAAGCCTTTTGGTTTTTTTGTTGGTTTTTTGTTGTTTTTGTTTTATTTCGCTGTTGCACACCAGCTGGTAATTTTACATCACAACATAATGTGTATCAGTTTTACAATATTATTGGTAGCAGTTGTTTTTTAAACAGTTTACTTTAGATCTGTTACTTTTTAACAAGGAATAGGTTTAGCTTAAAAATTTATCAGCTGACTAGGAGTTACTGAAAGATATTATAACTTATTTAAAACGTTATTTGAGGAAATCTGATACTCGACAAACGTCTGTCACGAGTTTGTGTTGTTTACAGTTTAAACTTTTTGTTTACAGTTTAAACCCCTAACCCACCTTAATTTTCTCGAGAAGGATCAGGTTTAAAAAAAACGGACTATAGTATAGTTTTTTTTTTTTCATAGTTAATTTGTTAATACCTAAGCTCAGCTGATTGACAACAACATTTGTTGAATTTTTCTCAAGATGGACCGACGATGCTGGGAACCTTTTGCACCCAGCCATAAAAGATGAGTTGTATGATTCATATGTAGTAATATATGGGTTCATTAATAATCAAAATAATTTCTAATTTTCACCACAAAACACAATTGGGGAATATCGTAA
Source organism: Neoaliturus tenellus (assembly GCA_030545055.2). Lineage (NCBI taxonomy): Eukaryota > Metazoa > Arthropoda > Insecta > Hemiptera > Cicadellidae > Neoaliturus > Neoaliturus tenellus. The sequence goes on from CM061532.1 coordinate 115,889,249, forward strand.
AAAGTTACAGAATACTCAACACTTTAGGATAAGGTACTTTATGATACTAGCCAAATGTAGAATATTTGCATCAAAACATTGAAAACTATGAATGTACCAAAAACCAATGAACCAAAAATGCCTAAGTATAAACACTGTGCCTTTCCAGTAAAACATCTCCTCAATTTTCATGATATTAAAAAATATTCGATTATAATTCAATGTTTTATCTTACATATTTCTTACAAAACACCCTAAATGTATAAAAAAATTAACAGTTTTTCTCCTCTAAACAAGAAACTTTTACTCACTTAAAGGTTAAAGGTTAAGTTAATTATAAAATATTGTTTTCTCTATAATATATACCATTATAGTATACCAACATGCTACATTAGAAAAATTACATTTCGAACTCAAATCAAACATGAATCATTAAAAGCATAATAGATATAACAAAACTATCAATGAGCTAAGTTTTTTCTAACCCAACAAAAGAGATATTGGAAATTCGTTCGTCTCTATTTTAAAAAGCACGTGTATTACTAGGATTAAAATTCTTCAAAAGAGGAAAAAGGTTTTTATAATATTTACAACTATACCTAAACTTGTACAATATTATATATGACAAATTTGCATTAGTTTGAACATTGTATGATAATGTTACGTTCATATTTGGAATTTACTCTCCATAAGGTATATTGTAGTGTGTAAAAGACAGGAAAGCAGTCAAGGGGTATTGACCGTTGTTTGTGTTGTTGGCCTGTCCGGGGGGGGGGGGGGGGGTTGAGGGTCTCTCTTGTTTATCTTAGTAAGTACTTGAGCAGGTCTAGCGTTTAATTGCTCTTTTCCATCCATCACACGATTTATTACATTTAAACAGTATTTTCATATTTGCTAGTATTTTTATCGCGTTGCGTAATACTGTATTTCTTATAGTGAGTAAGTAAATTTAATACTTATCTGTGCAGAAGTAAATACGATATTTTAATACTCATCCATGTGTCACTATGCGGATTCTTCAGAGTACTGCACAGTTGGGTAGACCTGGTGTGGTCATTTTGTATTATATGAATACCAATCTCTAGAATCAAACCTGTTGAATCAGTTTTCGATGATACAACTAAAAATAGAGGCCTAACATTACAATATCAAGTCATCGATAATCATATTTCCTGATAAATGTTTTTGTGCAGTTTTGCTTTTAAGGAGCACTCTATTTGGAGGCAACGTGGACAAATACGAGTCCACAGAGATCAAATAGCGCTTAATGGTGTATACTAAATATCATATCTCATTCCAAAGGCAATATAGTAGGGTATTAGGGAAGGTTTGGAATTAAGTAGCTCAAATAAATTATAGTTCATTAAAAGAATAATATGATTAATGTTTAACTGATACTGATGAATATAAATAAATACTTTTACTCATCTCTTTTGCTACCGTTTTCAGCTGTGAAAACAGATGTTAACCATGTGTCAACCAAATCAGTATGTCGAATATTTTGTTCCTCAATAGACACCCCCTTGTATTATTGTATAAAATAATTATTTTTATTCTAATCGTTAAGTCCATCGCGATATTTAATAACAATAATAATGCATAAGTTATGAAAAATACCTTGTTTATCATCAATTCAAATATACATAATAATTCTTATGTTATGAATATTCTTATGTTCATTTATGAGTTTTATATTTACATTTCTAAAATAGATTATATGTTGAAGGGTGTAATGAAAAACTCCTGTTTTTGGAGTACTAATTTTCAATCTTTATTAATTAAGTTTGAACAAAGAATTGCCAAGAGTTCCAAATGGTCGCCGTTAGAAATCATGCAAAGTAATTGATCTAATATTCTGTTTTAGTTACGCTATATGTAAATAACTCTCATTGTTATGATTTCTTTTAACATCATATTATCTGTTAAAGAGGATGAAGACCAAGACCACAAACTGCAACGGAAACCAGTAAACCAACATGATAAGAATAACTCTGTCCTTCATATTAATTACTACTCGTGAGCCGATGACTGTTCTCACAATGTTGCGAGGGGATTCTATAAGAAGAATTGAGCATGATGTATTTATTTTTATGGCAGAAAATTTATCTGTAACACAGTGTGCAAATTTAATTTAGCTCTTCAATTCCTTGATTTATAAAGTTTGTTGGATTACCAACCAGTTTTAACTGTATCGAGTTAAGATTCCCATGATTTTAAAGGCGCTCCCACAATTAATACATTATTAAGTGCATCCACTATGATTAAGTGCTCGTTCATCACAGTTATTGACAAATAAATATGGAGTTTGTTTATTGTCAAGTTGTTTTTTTATAGCTTAATACATTCAATTTACAAAATAGAATTTCACACTGTTTATAATGTTCTAAATGCAATGTAACATTAGGAAAAACTCTTCCTATCCAATCTAGAAAATAAATTAAAAGCATTAATATGTTTACACTAAATCAGACCTACTATTAAAATAATATGTTATTTTAGTTATCTTTAACATAAATTTTACTTGCATTATTATTGTTCATTTTCTTTCAATTCAATTGCAAATAATAATAACCTTTAATTACTTTTTAATTGAATTTTTCAACACAATATCGAGAAGGTGGAGAGTATTTTCCCACTGCTGCTGAGGGCATTGGACTTCAATATGAGACGAATCGCTGTTTGCTCAGCTACCTCATAGCAGCGTCCTGTGAGAGGTTGTGTTGGTCGACAGAGTGTCCTCTGCACACTGGAACCATATGTTTGTCAATAAAATAATAAGATTTAAGATTATCTTAAATATTGTGATCATGACCTCTTACCTACTAATTTCTTGTGGCTCTAGCGTTTCAACAAGGATAGTCTTGACGACAAACATCGGCTGAGGAAAAAAGTTTTCATTCGAATTACTAGAAATCTGACAGTATGGATATGTTGTAAGGTTAAGTTATGTTAAACATATCACAGCCATTAAGGGAAAAAATTTAATAGCCATTAAATGCCTTTCATTTTATAATACTGAATTACTTAAATTATGTCACCCTCATATTTGTTTATTTATTATTCCACAACTAATTTAAATTAATATATGAGAGTGTTAACATATGTATTAGTTTTATTTATCTAAAAACTATGTATTCAATTATAAAGTAATTCTAAAGTCCTATTACATGCTATAATGATTGTGTGGGGATAGTTTCAATGATAGTTTGATATGCAACATCGAGTTCAGAGCATGATGCAGAACGAAAGTATGTGCCTATTTTCTAAATCCGTTAAAATAAGGAGGAATAGATATAATTTATAATATATTCGAGCCCTAATAATAACACCTAATAACTATAAAATTTCAAAAATTTTTGTTTTTTATGAAACAATATTTGGATTTTCACATATTATTTGCTGATTGTATCAGATATCTCGAAATCAGAACAAAAGCCAATATTCCGAGCATTTGGCAAATTTATTTCAGGAATCTATACATAGCTCAAGCTGTATTTATATTTTCATTCAACTGTTAATACGATGACATAAACAAATAATACCGGACCTCATGAAATCTATTATAAAATGATTACTTAAATTTGTGGATGTGTTAAGCTCCATACCATTTAAGGCTCAATACGTAGACTTATGAAAAAACTTTAGAGTTAATGCTGAAAATGTCTAAATGTATAATTTATTCTGCTTTAAGGCATTAGATCGTTAAGAGTGGTGATAAATGTGACATTTTAACAAATTAATAATACTTTTTTCTTTTCTACTATCAATAGAATGTTAATTTCATAATATTTTATTCAAAATAGTTCACAAAACTCCAAGCATAAAAATTTATAACACAAGTATTTTTCAATTCAAAATTATTTCCATTACAATCATTAAGTACAATACTTATCAGTTACGCTGAACTGGGTTTCATCTTCATTGCTGTTGGTACATTAAATCCATGTTATGTATAAAGGGCCACTTTAATCAAGTTCCACATGAAGGTATAAAGTCCACAGAGGATCCAAGGGCTTCTCCTATTGTGTCCTCTGATATATCCTTTGTTCGTGATTCCTTTAAAGATTAAAGTCGTGAAGATCACATTCAAGATCAAATTGAGAAATCTTTATGAAAAAATCCTTTCTTTCGATATATTTTCAACATCTAATATGTTTAAGTGTAGAATGTTTAGAATATCACTTGTCATCTGCCAATCTAAGCTGTTCTCCTTTCTGACAGTTACTAATTAAGTTTAATAAATAATCATTTCAACTCATAGTTCAGTGTCTAGAATTTGAAACCTTTCCCCTTCTTAACTAATATTCCAAAATATACACAGATAATATACAGTATAGGGCCAGATAAGCAAACTTTATGTCTTCTATTTAAAATAAAAAACCTATGTCAAATCTGTAAAGATTTCCACTACGACTATGAATAGTCAGCTAGTAAGAAAAATTGAATTAGTGTTAGAGATTTTTACCACTCAAGTCAGATAGTGTGCTGGTTATCAACTTATGTAATAAGTGTGTTAAGATGTTTCAGTTTGAAATAGACTAGTTCATAATTCCCAGCCTCTAACTTTACTGATGTTAATCGTTGCATCCAGGGGACAAAAAATCTTTTAACATCATTAAGCATGTACAATCCGCGCAAAAATATTTTTTGGGTTATTTAAACAGATTTAAGGTGTTGAAAATTTATAGGTATATTGTACGATTTCAAAAATTTTCAATTACTTCCGAAAGTGAAAACACTTCAAACGTTCAAATGTCACTTCTGTGTTTACCTGTACCAATGTGAACGGCATTTTTAATTCTTTAAATAAAGTATTCCATTTTAAAGGATGAAATATGTTTGTAATATTTCTCGGACGAGTAAATTTTGGAGAAAAGTTATTTGTGAAGTAAAAATTGGATACTTAGTTTTGTTTTTTTTTTTTTTTTTACAGTGAAAATTATTGCCATCCTGGCAACCAAAACATTTTGTTAAGTCTTTTTTGTACAACAAAATTCAGCCCATGTAAATAAATTTTCACATGGTTTACGTTAACATTATAGAAATTTCGTATCTCAAATTTTGCAAATATTCCTCACTTACAATATTTCAATACATCATGCATGAATGTAATACTGGGTATGTTCGTCAACGCCCCAGGCCTACACGGTGACGGGAACGTTGCTCCAATGTTCTGTAAACTGAGTCGGGAGCTCGAGAGGACGAACTTGTCTACAAACTTATAATAAACTTACAAACTTTAACTGTATATATACAAGTACAACTGAGTTTTACAATTAAAAAAAAATGAAATAAAATAGAAAACGAGATAGAACTCAGAAAACGTGATGGAACGACTACACAAAAATAAAGATTTGTCAAATAGGCGTTTTTACATTAGGCGTTTTTAATTTTGAGCCCTTAATTATTTTAGCATGTAGTTTTTTTTTCTAAAATTATACTAACAATTTTAAATATGCCGGAAAAGCGAGTTCTGGTTTTTTCTCTTTCTGTGATATCTCAGGGACTCGGGGTGTACTGAGAAACAGCTACTTCAATTCGAATAAATTTATAAAAGATTATTTCTTCTTACATAGGAATTTTAGTTTCTTTGAGGTCCAAAACTCAAACTATTGATCCCTAAAGGAGGTAGCGATTTTTTTTCCAACTGACTCATCTAAGATATTACGGAGGCAAAGGTTTGTGACAACCTTGAAGCAAATTAAACAATTTAAGCAATTAAGCAATTATACGGTCATGTTTTAATTGTCTTAAGTTAAAAAATAGTACCGCAACAAAAATTAAAAATTAAGTTATGTTTTAGGACTATTTATAACTCCTGATAAAACTACGAAGATCAGTTAGGACAAAGTTTTGTGGTTCTTCGTATTCCATACCCAACCCATCGATAATGCTGTGTGGAGATCAGCCCGGGTCAGAATTCCACATTATACTAATTTATTACTCTTTTTTGCAGAGAACTCCTAAAACAATTTTTCAACCGGTTTTAAAGTTGTTGGTGTCGTTGGGTGAGTTTGGTCTGTAGTAATTTCCACCAAAACTTTATGAAAATTGGACTTAAAATAAGAGCGCCACTCACCAATTAAATTTTAAAATTTCCCATTAGAGTAACATTGTGAGTGGGTTGAGCATTTCAAACTTCTTTTAATGTACAGCTGTAAATACGTGTAAGTTATTTTGTGATTACTGATATTCACAGAATTGGATTGGTCGGATGTCGTTGATTTAGAACTAAATGTAGGCCTAACTTTTGTATTGTATCAAAATAAATTGCGATTTCAAGCAATAACTAGACTAGTAACAATATAAAAGTTTTATTACAATCATATTGATAAAAGTCTCCGAATTATACTGCATATGACTACCTCTATTTCTTGCAAGTATGGTTCGCCAAAATAGCTATAGTGAGAGATCTACATAATGTTTGTACACACGATAAAATATTTCGCAGCCATTATATTCATTTAATTTAGTATTGCATAAATATCCATCACTATGAATGGTTTAGGTCTAAATAATTCAGAAAACTACTATTGGAATTTGACCTACGACTAAAATCTGGTTTTACCGAATTTAATTTTCGTACAGTAACTCTGTTTTTAACACAGTTTTATTACATCAATTATCATATTCGTTTCATAAATAATAAATTAAGATCAATTGTAATGTAGTGCAATAATTTTAATGACAGTTGTGGTTTATCATATTTAAAGTTCAAACTCGAAACTACTTTTCTTAGTTGTATCGACAGCAAAGTGTAATTGTGATTAAACCTTATTCTTGAATTGATAATGTTGATTCCGAGCGGGTTTCTTGCATCAGTTGCCGGGAGGGCGATCAATTCAATTGGGATTAGGAATGCAAATAGGCCATCTCAGCATAACGACTTCTTAAGACTGCATGGATAGGTAGTCATCATTTATTTAAGTAATTTATAAAACCTATTTACCTTGTTCATTATTTCTGAGAATTTTAGCAGAAGTTTCCTCTTTAGTTTTATTTGACTTTTTTTAAATTTCAAGTTGTGTGCTTTATGCATCATATTGACAAATTAATGAATTTAGTTAGGCTTATACAATTTTTATAAATTAAATTTTTAATGGTTTAGTTTTTACCTATCAAAACAATTACTGTCGTAATGCAGTTTAATTTTATAAATGGAAGATTTTTTTAAAGAATTGCATGCCAAGTCAAGGTTTATTCCTGCAAGTATTATCGGTAAAAATGAACTCAGTCCTTTAACACCAACTACTAAGATATAAAAGCTAACGAAAACATGGATATCGCTAGATGTCAATAAAACCATTTTTGTAAAAGAAACCATTGTTCCCCTGAACTCCCTGCCGACCTTTTCAGGTATTATTCGTGGCCTAAAGACAAGCCGAAAATGTCAAATAAAAAAATTCCAAAACTCCATATCACATGCGGAGTTGAATATCGTGAACATTGTTAATATTTTTCGTAAGCATCGATAATATTTGTGGCGTTTAAATAGAAACGCTACAAATATTTTCTGTTATTTACAAACGAAAAATCAAAAAGAGTTTTTCGTTGGTACCTTCATGAGCATTTTTACTTGTGATTGCAATTTCGCCATGTAAAGTTTAAGCTATGAAGTTTTATAGCTTATTAATGTTCATTATTTTTAATTCGTTATAATTAAGTTGAAGTACAAGTTCAAATTTATACTTTTAACTATGAAATAAGTAAACAAAAAATCTCATCCAATAGGAAACTTCAATGGAGTTTAGCTCCCTAGGCCCTGGACCAATTGAATAAACTAACTTTAAAGTGTATGAAAAACGTATAACTTGAAATTAAACTTTTTGAAAAAATGTTTATATACATTAACACGATTAATTTACAATAATTACAATAATTCAATTGAAGATGAAATTTTCTTCGAAACAACTAAGCTAACTTTACCAAACATTTTAAAGAATTTTTGATGGACCTCGAATGATTTTGCTACGCTGAATACCTACTTAAAATATCAAATGTAAATATGAATCAATTATTGAAATCGTTCATCCCAAAAGAGAAGATGGTGAAAGACATTTTCCTCTATCTGGAGTCAGTTAAAGAAACTTAATAGAAACACTGTAGCCATATTTAAGTATACAATATGTCACTCGTAAATTTTATTTGTAATTCAGTTTATTCCTCTTAATTAATAATGCAAATTTATTGTTATACATTAACACTCCAAGTAAGTAGTGGGAAAAAGCCACTTCTAAACCGGAAGTGACGTCAGCTGCCAGGGCAGCTGCAGGGGTCAGATGGTGTCAGTTGCCAGGGCAGCTGCAGGGTGCAGATGGCGAGAGCATATGCCCTGAATTTGAAGTAGAATTGGGCATGAATGAAGAGTTAGTTGAAAAGTAAAATTCAACTGTGTTAACTAAACTCTAAAAGTTGAACAAAAATTAAGAGTAAGATGAAAACTGAAATTCAACAGTTATAACTGGGGGCCTGGAAAGTATGTCAAGGCCATCCAGAGTAAGTTTTAAAAAAGCCTACCCAACTACCACCAGAAATAGTTCAAAGTTGAACTAGTTGGTGATAGTGGGATAATTAATTCATTCGTGCCATGAGAGAGGTGTTTATTGTTTGAAAGTTGGCGATCGAATGAGAAGCGCCGCCTAGGGAGAGGGCTTATAAAACGGCAACCTTCCCCCACCACCCTTTCCCCCACTCCTTTAGACCAATAACCGGTTGCCGACTCTATGTGGTGAAACTGAATTAAACATGGCGGCCGCCATGGATAATTCTAACCTCAAACTTTAGCTTAGCTGAAGAGAATAGAGGAGCATGAAGTAGGAATTGTGGTGACAGCGCTTATATGAGGAATAGTAGGGGTAAAATAAAAAAACTTGTTGAACACAGTCGATAGGTGTAACAAGTTCAAAGTTGTTGAATTGTAACATAGAATGCAAAATGTTGTAAATAACATTATCATCAACATTAACCTGCGAAGTCTTTGAGTATAATGGGTTAAAACTGTACTTCTTTCTAACTCTATTTAAATTAGTTTTACACTTTGAAATTGAAGGTTTAGAAGTACTTCGTAATATGTGTTGTGTTCGCAAAAGCTTTAATTTTAAACATTGTGCAGTCATCATAACCGATGTGTTAAGTTTAGAAGTTAAAATAAGACTGAGATATAAAATGAAGTGTAAAAGAAATTGAAACAGAAAGCCAGAGTAGTAATTTTATAGGTTAGAATTTACGAAGGCTATTCCATGGATAATTCTAACCTCAAACCTAGTAAGTGAAGTAGTCATAACATAAAACTAACGAGAGATGATGACCGAGCGGATGCGAGGCAATGAATGTTTGTAGCGCGATAAACTACCCACCTTTATAGAGGCAATAACTCCAGCCAGATGGCGGCAGATGGCAAGCAAATGACTGGTTGACCGACTTTCACCTGAGTAGTAAGAGAAGTAGGGTTCTGTGTCTATCCCTACTCCTTGGGGTCAATGACCGACCGGAAAGGTCAATGACCTCCCCCCCCCCTCCCCCCCCCTCCCCCCCCGAAAAAATGGAGCCCCCCCCCCCCTTCCCCCACTCCTTCCCCCACTCCTCCAGGTCAATGGCCGGTCACTACCGGTTGTTGACTTTATGTGGTGAAACCAGACTAAATATGGCAGCTGCCATGGATAATTCTAACCTCAAACCTGCTGCGCATGCAACGAGTTCTCCGGATCGGAATAGTGACTATGCTATTGCGCATGCGCCTAGTCCTGTATTACTCACTTTAGCGCTACTGCACATGGATAATTCTAACCTCAAACCTTGGTTTTGCGTTGCTGTGCATATGCTGCTCCCCACTCCTTCGCCTTCCTTTTACACTGCTGCGAATTGGACTGGATTGAACACTGTACTGGAGTGAAACAACTTCCCCCACTCCTTGAAAACCCGAGGAGCGATAGGAGCTATATCTTTGCTTCAGTCGCCAACAAACTTTTATAGCGAAAGGTTGTTGGCGACTCAGCAAGAGGTTTCAAATATATAGTAGGCCTATATATATTTGAACTTCTTCTACTATGTTGCGTTTTTTAATGCAATGTGGTATGTGTGTGTGTGTGTGTTTAGTTTTAAGGTGTATTTAATTTAAGAAATAATTTGCGCATTGCGATGTTAGTTATAAGTTGGGTTTAGCATTAAGGTGTATTAATTTTTAAGAATAATGATGGTATTTAGCATTAAGGTGTATTAATTTTAAGAGGTGTTTAGCATTAAGGTGTATTAATTTTAAGAATAATGATGGTATTTGGTTGTGTTGAATTATTTGGTTTTTAATAATGATGTGTTGGTACTAATAATTTATGTTTGTTTTGTGCATTTGTTTTGCCTTACAGCTAGATGTTAGGGGGTAGATTAACTGTAAATTCAGAAGTTCAGTTGAACTTCATTTAAAATGGGTGGGACATCCGCAAGTCGGACTTTTTTTGCATTTTGTTTAGGAATATGATGGGTGGGATTAGTTTGGGTGGGGTTAGAGTTGCGTTTCTGCATTAACTGTTCCAGTTTCCCTGAAATTAATGGTTACGCTTTGATGCGGACGGGAAGTTACGCTTTGATGCGGACGGCCCAGGGACCTCCCTTGCAGAACGTAACTAGTGGGTTGGGAGTGGGAACCGCTAGGCAAACAGGGTGGTGGGAACAGTATTACTGTTCCCATCACCTTGGATCATTATAAATCTTGAATGACCTTGACCCACTTTCGGAAGGGTCAATGACCCCCCCCCTCCCCCCCCCTCCCCCCCCCCCGAAAAAATGGAGCCGATTCCCCCCCCCTCCCCCCCCCTCCCCCCCCCGAAAAAATGGAGTCGACCCCCCCCCCTCCCTCCCCCACTCCTACCCCCACTCCTTCCCCCACTACGGGTGAACGACCGGTCATGACCTGAAAAATTAAAATGGCTATAACTTGATAACGGATTGACGGATTTGGACAAGCGATACATCATTGAAAAGGTCTATGTAAGACAAACATTTTGGTAAAAGAAGAATTTGGTTATCTTATTTTAGTCAAAAGTTATGCAAATTATTTTAAATAAATACCTTCTCTTTCCCCTTTTCCCCCACCTCCCAGGTCAATAATCAGTCTCGGCCAGCTGCTACCCCTCTCATTTGCATATTGTTATAAAAGACGTACCGACTGCGGCTAACATTTCATTCTGATTCCAGACGTTACGCTGCGAACTTGGAGCCACAACCATGTTATCTCTGCCAACTACAACTTCTACTTTAACTTCTACTTCGACTTCTATTTCTACTACGGCTGTTCCTGCACCTAAGAAAACTCTTCGCCTCAAAAACCTTCCTGATTGCTACAAGAATCGACTTGCATCTCAACCTTCAACTTCTGGAGCTATTCTTCCGCCAACTAACACTTCTAGACTTCGTAGTATTTTTTCACCGCCTTCGCCTTCAAAGGACTCCGCACCACCATCAACTACTATGCCGCCACCGCAGAAGCCAGTTCACCACCATCCTAATACCCCTTCCGTTGAAACCATTGTTCATCGTCTAAGCACACCCATTATCCCACTATCACCATTGCCTCCTACCCCACCACTTAGTACACCTGAAGATCATACCTATCACAAAACTGAATCCTCTCAACCTGCTACTAAATCATCTCCTAAATCAGCTCCTAAACCAGCTTCTAAACCAGCTCCTAAACTTACTCCTAAACCTACTCCTAAACCCGCTCCTTCAGAGCAATTTCAATTATTACAAGAACAGCGTCGTAGGGCATTTAGCCGTCCCACTACTTGCCCTGAAATGCTTACTAGGGGAATTAAGAAAGGATCACCTTGTGGGAGGAAATGTGTAAAAAACGAAAGTTTTTGCCGTGTACATGTCGTAAAACACATTTCTGAACTACAAGTGACAGAAACCCCCACTGTTGAATACCAATCCAAAATTATTGGTGTGAAAGGAAATAGGCTTAAGAGAGGTTGTGTCTATTTTTTTGAAAGTGTTATTGACAACGAACACATTTTGGCAACTTGTAACGGCGTAAGATATAATATTAAAGTGATTGAATCCTTGCGCAAAGAGAAATCCGTTTATGAGTTAGACTCTAAAGACTATCTCCTCAGACACAAACTGGATGGTATTACAAGGTGGGGGCGTAGCAAGTAAATTCACATAGCTTTTTCCAAATTATTGCTTAAAAAAATACTGGGGGAGAAACACAACGCGTTATAGCGTCGTGTTTCTCCCCCATTATTTTTTAACACTCTAAGTCTCGTGACCTACTAACCTACTTCCATCCAAGTAGTAAGAAAAGTACTTGCCCCACTCCTTTGGGTCGATGACTGGTCATGGTCAGCACCTACCCCTCATTTGCATACTATTATAAAAGCGGAGCGAGCGTTGGTCACCCCTTCATTTTTCTTCTACATGCCGCTCTTGTCGTTTCGTCTCTGCTGTTTATAATATTTCTTGCTTCAAAATGCCTCCTCATCTGAATGAAAATTTTAATTTTTCTGAAATTTCTGATGTTTTTGAACAATCTGAAGACACTTTAAGTAACGACAGTGAAAGTGAAGATGATGAGGACGATGATGATTATACTGTTGAACTTAGTGAAGAACGTAAAGTCATAGCAATTGATCCACAATTTCCATTTGATACAATAGAAAAGTTTATGGCTGAAGCTAATAAATGGTTGGACTCAGGATGTTATGTACGAATTGACTCTTTTATATTGTATGGTGATAGTCATTCTTTCCTTGTCACACCAAATGACAGAGACCGCATGTTGGAGTGGGCACAATCTATGATGGAGTGCTACGAACAAGGTGTGGACACTGGCGGCTATTTTCTTGCACAACTAGTGTAATAACAAATTACCCTTCCCCCACGTAGTGAAGAAGGAAAAGAAATATTAGGAATCTAATTATAATACTTCCTTCCACATATAAAGAAGAGGGGGAAAGGAGTGGGGATTATAAAGTGGTGGGGGAATGTGTATAAATGCAGGTTGTTTCAAGAGACTTTTATTATTATTGTGGCTTTAGCAGAAACAACATGGAGTTTAAATCTTCAGCAAAAATAAGGAATAATATAATAAAGAAAGAAATTCGCAAGAAAGAAAAGATTGAACTTATAAAATTACAACTTATAATACCTTCCATTGAAATTGGATGTAGCAAACTAAAGACTTTGGTGAAAACTAACGAATATTTGTTACAATTGCTAAAAACAATCGAAGAGTTGAAGAGAAAGAATGGACATTCTACATAGTAAAATTTGAACATTTTAATATAAATAAGTAAACTGAAAAAAGTAGATGTAGAATAGAGAGCGAGGAATAGATCACTTTGTGGTAATGGACTAACATGCCACTTAGTGCTCTATTCCTCGTTCTCGCGTTAAAATTGGATTACCTTGACCTATTTGTTCGACTGTTAGAATTTGGTTAACACTGTTGAATTTCAGTTTTGAACTAATGTTTATTCTTGTTCAAATGTTAGAGTTTCTTAACACTGTCGAATTTTAGTTTTGAACTAACTTTTAATTTATGCGAATTTTTAGTTCAACTCTAGTTAATTTATGTGCAAATTTAGTTTAACCAAGTGCCTGTGCTCTAGCCATTTCCACCCTAACATTTGTTCTTTCAACATCTGTCCCATAACATCTGTCCTAATAGATGTTTGGAGGGCAGGTGTTTGGTTTTAAAAGTAACTAAAATTAGTTGGGTGGGGGAAAGTTAGTTAAAGCTTGAATATAAAGAAGTATATACTAAAACTCCAATGGGAATAAAGAACACGAATGAACAATTAGTTTGTTGAAGGTTAATATTTTTATTTAAAAAGTTTGATTTCCTTGTATAGTGAAGAAGATGAAATAGTGGTGGGGGGACCGTTATAAAAGGAGGAACGCGAGAGCCTATTTCATTTCTTGGCAAAATTTCGAAGAGTAAACATCTCAACATGTATCGTTGCGATAAATGTTCGGAATCGTTTCACGATGAAATTCTATTAGACTGTCATAAAGAACTAATTCACAACAACCCAGAAGAAAAACAAGAACAACAAGAACAAGAACAACAAGAAGAACAAGAACAAGAACAAGAACAAGAACAAGAACAACAAGAAGAACAAGATGAAATAACAGCAACATCTTCAACTACTTTACCGAATCTACAAGTATTTGCATTACCTGGTAAAGTAGTAATGCATCATAAGATTCAAAATGAAAACTTGAAGCTAGAAGAATTTATTAGAGAAGCAAAACCAATCGTAAGTAAAATTTTAAAAGAAGAATTGAAAAGATTAAACTTTCTTAAATTTGGTTTACTACTAGAAGCTATGTTTATAAATGTACAAGAAGAATTATCACCAAGAGGATTCATAACAAAAAACCGAACCATTATGGAAAGTTCAAACATTGATTCAATAATAGAAAATTGTATAGAAGAAATATTAACAAAAATTCAGGAACACGAAGGAAGAGGATCCGGATGGAGTCTTACAAGTATTGAAGTATTAGATATAAGAGTTCACAAACATGGATATGGACTAATGGGATCTAGTTACATTCCTTTACCAAAAAGAATTGAAAATACAAAATCTTGTGTTAATGTTAAAAATGAAGACAATGAATGTTTTCGTTATGCAATGACAGCTAAATTTGTACCACCACTTCATGTGAATAGACCTAACCAAGAATATGAAAATCAAAGATTTAGATACAATTTTCAAGGAATCACTTATCCTGTATCACTGAAAGATATATCAAAATTTGAGAAGAAAAATCCTGGTACGTCTATCAATGTTTTTGCATTAGATAGTTCAAACAAAGTGTATCCTTTACGTATTGCAAAAGAAGAGCTACCAGATCATACGGATTTACTACTACTAACGCGAGGAGATGTGTCTCACTATGTGTACATAAAGCAATTTGATCGTCTTGTTAATAAGCAGCTTTCTAAAGATCGACACAGAAAGTTAATTTGCAAGAGATGTTTCAATTTTAAACGAGATGGGCTACACTCAAGAGAATGGTTACAAGAGCACAAAAGATTATGTAACAATAATTATGAAGCAAAGATTATTTTACCTTCGGAAAGCAGAGCATTTGTTACATTTGAAAAGGTTCATCATCAGTACCGTATTCCTCTAGTTGTGTATGCGGACTTTGAATCAACACTTGTTCCTGTTGAAGATGAAAATTGTGAAGCTAGAAAAAGTGTCAAGTATCAAATGCACAAACCAAACAGTTTTTGTTTAATGGTTAAATCAACATTATCAGAAGAACATTTAAACAGATATGGATTAACTTCAGAACCTCTAATATATCGTGGTGAAAATGTAGAAAAAATATTTCTTGATCACTTATATTCAATAGCTGGAAATGCACAAAGATTATATACAAATATTGTACCAATGAAACCGATGGAGGAAGAAGAAGAAATTCAACATGAAAATGCAACTCGATGTTTCTTATGCAAAAATGATTTTACTATTGAGAATTATAAAGTTAAAGATCATGATCACCTCACAGGTTATTACAGGGGTGCTGCTTGTAATAAATGCAACTTAAGCTATCGTTTACCACTATTTATTCCTGTGGTTCTGCATAACCTCAGTGGGTACGATGCTCATTTTATAATACCTGAACTAGGAAGAGACGACGGTAAAATCGATGTGTTAGCTGAAACTTCAGAGAAGTTCATAAGTTTTTCCAAAGAAGTTGGAAACATGAAACTAAGATTCTTGGACTCCTACAGATTTATGCCGTCGAGTTTGTCCAAACTTTCAGAAAATTTAAGGAAACAAGATTTCATCGAAACAAAGAAGATTGTAAATAATGACAAACTGGATTTGGTACTTCGGAAAGGTGTGTTTCCATATGATTACATAGACAGTTTAGAAAGATTTAATGAAACATCACTTCCGGCTAAAGAAGAATTCAAAAGTAAACTTTATGACATGGACATATCTCAAGAGGACTATGATCATGCATGTAAAGTATGGAACGATTTAGGATTTAGAACATTGGGAGAATATTCAGATTTTTATGTTAAATTGGATGTAACTTTACTATGTGATATAATGGAAGAATTTAGAAATACATGTTTTGCAGCATATGGATTGGACCCTCTTCATTCGTACACTTCACCTGGATTAGCATGGCAAGCTATGTTGAAAGAAACAAATTGTAAAATACAACTTCTTACTGATATAGATATGGTTATGATGTTAGAGTCAGGAGTTCGAGGGGGATTGACGCAAAGCGTTACACGACATTTCAAGGCGAACAACAAGTATCTGCCCGATTATGATGCATCAAAACCAACAACATTCCTGGGTTATTTTGATGCAAATAACTTATACGGATGGGCAATGTCGAATCCCCTTCCATATGATAATTTTAAATGGATAGATCCAGAATCGATTGGAAACATAATGGATATACCGAAGCATGGTGAAACTGGTTACATTTTTGATGTTAATTTTGAATATCCTGAACATCTTCATGATCAACATTATGATTTACCACTTCTTCCTAAGACTGAAATTTCCCCTACTGGAAGATGGCCAAAATTAATGATGACTTTAACCGACAAGTTTCGATATGTTGGACACTACTGGATGATACAACAAGCTTTAGACTTAGGATTGAGAATTACAAAAATTAATCGAGTACTACAATTTTCTCAATCTTGTTGGTTAAAACCTTACATCGACAACAACACAAGAAGAAGAGCCACCGCTACATCAAGTTTTCAAAAAGATTTTTTCAAATTAATGAATAACGCAATATTTGGCAAAACTTTGGAAAACAAAAGGAAACATAAGGATATCAAATTGGTAACTGATCCAGTAAAATTACAGAAATTGGTGCAACAACCAAACTTTGGTTCATCTATAATTATTAATGAAAATCTAGTTGTTATTTCCATGAACAAGAAGTCAGTTACAATGGATCGTCCTTTGTATCTTGGAATGTCAATCTTGGATATTTCAAAAACACATATGTACGAGTTTCATTATAAGAAGATGGTTAACTATTATGGAAGAGAGAACATTGGTATTGCATATATGGACACGGATGCACTAATTTACTGGATTAAAACAAATGACATGTATGAAGATCTACGCACCTTTATATATAAAGATGATTTCGACTTTTCCGATTATCCTAAGGATCATCCAAATTACGACTATGACAGAAATAAGAAAGTATTGGGAAAATTTAAAGATGAAACAAATGGTGTGCCGATGATGGAAATTGTAGCATTAATGTCCAAACTGTATTCATTTCAACTGTACATAAACGAGAGGAACGAACATCAAGTCACGAAGAAGGCCAAAGGAATAAAAACTTCTTTCCTGAAGAAGAACGTACAGTTTGAACATTATAAAAGATGTTTGTTTGAAAATGTTGAAACAACTGCAACGTTCAACACTATTAGAAGTTATAATCATCAACTATTTAGTGTCAAACAAACAAAGTGGGCATTAAGCTACAAAGATGACAAGCGCCATATTTTAGAAGATAAAATTAATACTTTACCATTCGGCCACTACTCTCTAAACCCTATCGACCAGTAAACCTATTCTTCGTCCTCTACCTTCTTCCTTTTTCCTTTCCGTAAAGAAGAGGGGACATGGCAAGCCCAATGCCATGTTCCCTCTTTTTTACACTAATATGAATTGGCCTTGACCTATATTCAAACTATATAAATGAGAATAAACTATTCTATGGATCAGTATTTTTACATGCGGTGTACAAGCAACATCTGAAGATGGAAAGTGTGAAGGACAAGATTGTAAATGAACTACATAAACCAGCAAGAAGAAGATTTCCAAGAAGAAGTACAATCATTAAAGGGATGAATGATCTTTATCAAGCTGATCTCATTGAAATGATACCGCACAGTAAATTAAACAAAGGATTTAAATATATTTTAACAATTATAGACTGTTTTACTAAAATAGCTGACGCTTTACCATTGAAGGATAAGACTGGTAAAAGTGTTACAAAAGCTATGGAAACCATAATACAAAGAAATAAATTTAAAATTAAACATCTACAGACCGATGATGGAAAAGAATATTTTAATAAAGACTTTAGAGCTTTGATGAAGAAATATCAAATAAATCATTATTCTACAAATTCTGAAGTTAAAGCTTCAATAATTGAAAGATTCAATAGAACATTGAAAGGTGCGATGTATAAACAATTTTCAAAACGAGGATCATATGTGTGGTATGACATATTACCACAACTTATAAAACAGTATAACAACAAATATCATCGTACCATTGGAATGAAACCTATCCAGGTAAACAGTGCTAATGCGAAAATTGTATTACAACGCATTAAAAATAATACAACACCGAAATTAGAAAAATTGCAACCAAAGAAGTTCAAGGTCAACGATAAAGTTCGTATAAGCAAATACAAAGGTGTATTTAGTAAAAGATATCTACCAAATTGGACTAATGAAGTATTTACAATTTATAAAGTGCAACCAACTATACCTGAAACCTATTTATTAAAGGATAACAAGGGTGAATTACTTCAAGGTGGATTCTACGGACACGAATTGTTGAAATCAACAGTTGGTGATGTATATCTTGTCGAGAAGATTTTACAAAGGAAAAAGGATATGGTTAAAGTCCGGTGGTTAGGGTTTGATAAAAGTGAAGACTCTTGGATTCCTTCAAAAGACTTAGTATAGTTGTTTAATAGCTCATTGTGTGTTTAACCTTTATACAAGATGGAGATTGTACAACAAAAAGATCGATTTAATATCAATAACATTGATGAATTGACAGTTGACAATGATAAGTTAAATCATGGAAAACATGGTGAATTACTACCAAATACGATAAGATGTCTAATAACTGGTCCTTCAAATTGTGGAAAAACTAATGTTGTTTTTAACCTTATAACTAATCCTAAAGGATTGCGTTTTAATAATATATACATTTTTTCAAAATCATTGCAACAACCAAAATATCAATTATTGGATAAAGTACTTGCAAGTGTACCTGAAGTGAATTTTTACAAGTTTAATGCCAGTGAAACAATTATGCAACCAAATGAAGCAAAACCATTTTCTATTTTTATATTTGACGATGTTTCTTGTGAAAATCATGACACAATAAGGAATTATTTTGCTATGGGAAGACATCATAATATTGATAGCATTTATATTGGTCAAACATACAGTAAAATTCCAAAACAACTTATAAGAGACAATGCAAATATGTTGATCATCTTCAAGCAAGATGAAACAAATTTAAAGCATATATATAATGATCATGTAAATGCGGATATGCCATTTGAAAAATTTAAAGAGATGTGTGGCAAAGCATGGAATGAGAAATATAGCTTTCTCGTTATTATGAAGGAAGAAGATATTAAAAATGGTAGATATCGTATAGGGTTGGATAAATTTGTATTTATGCGTTGAACTACCGATGCTACATCTAGTTACATGTTGAACTTCACAGTGTAAACATGGTGAATCAAGAAAAACTATTGAAAGAAATAAAATCACTGAGTGATTCTATTAGGATGAAGAATCGTGCATTGAGGATGGGTTTAAGTGAAAGAGAAGAATTTCTAGAGACTACATTTAAACCTATTACGGAACCTTTAAAACAGATATCAGAAACTATTGGTAAACCTCGTTATGAAGGAGATGTTTTACTACCAGTTTCTAAACAAGAAGTACAAGCATTAAAAAAAGAAGAAGATGATGATTCATATACAAGTGCTAGTGAGCAAGAAGAAACAAAAGAAGAAGAAGAACCAATTGTTGAAAAGGAAGAAGAACAGCCAATACCAGAAGCAGAACAATCTATTCCAAATTTAACTCAATTGAGTAGCGATATATTACAACATGGACCTCTTGGAAGAAAATATATAATGAAAATGCTACATGACATGAAATCAAACCCGAATTTGAGTAGATCACACGTATACGGAGCAAGAATTGATGGGAATGAATTGAAGATTGGCGATTCAAAGCTTGAAATAACACAAGACGATTACATCATTATTGGTGAGCATAGATATAAAGGAACAAAAGGATTATATGAATTAATTTTTAAAAACATACCACTAAGATATTCATCCAAAGATTTAAGTGTTTTTAAGGAGATTCTACAAAATACTAACGCTCATAAAAGAAACTACTCAAAGGATGCAATGATTAATCGTTCACGTGCAACAAAATATAACATCGTTATAAAAAAGTTGTTTCCTCCACGAAAATTGCCAACATTACGTACTGCACCAGCGGTGAGACAACCACTGAAAAGAAAATCTTTATCACTTATGGATTTATCACTTCTTGAACAACATGGTAAAAAGAGTAAAGGAGATACTTCAACATCTGGTAAAGGATTGATGAAAAATCTATACAATACGAATGTGATTTACTACAATGATATCAATAAATTGGTTGATAGAATGAGACTATTGCATGAAGCCATGGAAGCCGGTCATACAGGTTTGAATAATGAATGGGTGGCTCTAGTTGATGAACTTAGGAATCGCGGTATAGTCGTATAATTGTCCGTGGATATAAAAGAGGTGCAAGCATAAGACGTATCAGTTCTAACATGAGCGTCGACAAGTTCGGACGGTACTCCGCTTTAGGAGTGCAAGTTGGAGAAGACAGAAAAAGAAGTGGATTACCGCAAACACCTGAAGGTGACTATAGCATAAGTAATAAACGTTTAAAACTAGTTAAAGATCCAGAAGAAGATACTGATGGAGCAAATTTGAAGACAGTAAAAGAAGCTACTTCAACATCATTAAAATTACATAAGAATACTTATGATGTTGAATCACATAGATTAATTAATGTTGGTAAACCAACTGAAGGTTCTGATGCAATTACTAAAGAGTACTTATCATCTGAACTTTCAAATACTTTAAAATTGCAATGGGGTAACAACTTAAAAGATGGACAAACATATGATGCTGGAAATTATAGAATAACCAACGTGGGAAATCCCAAAAATGATAAAGATTCAGTTAATAAAGAATATTTACATTCTATAATACCGGAAAAAACTGAACATGGATATTCTTTTTATAAATTTATTATAAATGACATTGGATACCCAAAGGAAGACGGTGATGCTGTAAACCTAAAATACATCAAGGACAACTGTATTTTACAAGATGTTAATGAAATCGATTGTCATGGTAAAACATTGACAAATGTAAAGTTTGGTTCTCAACCAAAAGATGCTGTTACTATAGAACAATTATCTAAAGAATTAAAAAAGGAAACATCCAATTTTGTAAAACATGAAGATGCCGTGTTAAAGCGGGGAGATAAATTTATACATGGAAATGAAAAGTTTAATTTAATGCAAGGAAATAATGATGAATGGGATGCAGGACGTAAAACAATAACAAATGGAAGATTTGGTATAAAAGATACAGATGTACCTCTAATGGTGCAAACATTAATTGCTACTGGTGGTACATTAGGTACATACAATGGTCGTAATAGAAGAATAAAAGATATTTATCCTGGTTACGAAGCAAATGATTGTGTTACAATGAAACAAACAATAACTTGGGATAAACACTTTGGGACCAAATATGATGCAAAGATGAAGAAAATAATTAATATTTTACCAGGCGAAGATTCAAATGATGCTGCTACTATTGGACAAGTCATAAAAACATCAAAAAGTGATTCAACAGCTTACACATGTAATGATAAACGTATTATGCAATTACATGATCCTCAACATCCAAAAGATGCTGTAAATTTAGATTGTTTAATAAGAATAGTGGGCAATTTACTTATTGATACCCATAATCATATAGCTAGTACAACGAATCATGTGATGATTCAACCCGATGAACGAGAAGCTTGGATTAAAAATAGAATTATAAATCAGTATATAATTAATTTGAATAACTAAGTGTTTAAATATAAAAAATTATACATAACTTATTCATTTATGTAATGTATCTTGTGGAGTAAACACACCAGTTTATATAAGACTACATAATGAAGGCCGTATCACTCAGTCATCATCAAGACAGCAACAAGAGAGGACGTGGTATAACTTCAACTGCGTTATCCCTGCTTAGACGGATACCTATTGGTGCTGTTGTAAATCGAGCAATAGACGCTTTACCATACGAATTACATCTGCCCGGAGGTTATCAATATTGTGGACCTGGAACTAAGTTGGCAAAACGTTTAGCAAGAGGAGATCCTGGAATTAATAAATTAGATCAAGCTTGCAAAGAACACGATATAGCATATTCAAAGTATAAAGATTCAACAAATAGATCAATAGCAGATAAAATTCTAGCGGAAAAAGCTTGGCAAAGAGTAAAATCAAGTGACGCAAATATTGCAGAAAAAGCAGCAGCTTGGGCAGTAACTACAGCCATGAAGACAAAAGCAAAGTTAGGTGGTGGAAGACGTCGCAGAGGAAGACCTGCAAAGAGAGGCGCTCCCAAAAGAGGTGGAAACATTAAAAAAGGACGTCGTAGAACTCATAAGGCAAGTGTAAAGAAGACTTCTGTTTGGCAAATGGTAAAAAACGGAGCAGGTTTATACCTAAGACCATACCGTGTGTACTAAATAAGAAGAATCAATTGATAATTCCAAATAAAGCCTTAACAAATCATCAGTTAAATGATTATGTAAATTGTTTGAAAATACCATTCTTTCGAGGAGTTTTTATGAAAGATGCATTACCAACTAAAATATGGAAAAATGAAACTGGAATAGTAAATTTGGATTCCACCTATGGTCCAGGCACTCATTGGGTATGCTATAAAAAACTCGGACAAACCATTTACTACTTTGACAGTTTTGGCAATCTACCACCGCCAAAAGAACTGCAACATTATTTTCGAAACTCCAAAAACATTTTTTACAATTACAAAAGAGAACAACCTAACAATACTGAAATATGTGGGCATTTATGTTTGGAGTTTCTAGCGAAGAGTGTCAGTCAGCTTTAAGATGTCATCGTATACAGTGTCACTGAGTGGAAATTCATCCACATTGAAAAGTACGCTGTTCCCAGCATTGCGTCTATCCAAGGAAAGATTATGGGAAGCGGCATTACTTGATTTGACTACCTACAATTCAATTCCTAATGTTACAGAAGGAAAAAACAATTTACTACATTATTATGAAACTAAGGATGCTGCAGGAAAATACTCAGAATTGAAAATAATTACATTTCCTACTGCAGCTTATGAAATTGATGATATAAACCAATTATTACAGAAACAACTCGGAGAAGACAATATCACCGTTAAAGGAAACAATAATACTTTAAAAGCAGAAATAACTTCAAAATATTATATTGATGTCAGCTTGGAACAGTCGATTGGCAGTTTACTTGGATTTACAGATACAAAAAAAAAAATCTTAACTCCTGGAACTACTCATTCAGGTGATTCAACTGTAACAATATTGAAAGTAAATAGTATTGATGTCACGTGCAACATTATACACGGATCGTATAGAGATGGAGTTAATCAACATATTTTACATACATTTTATCCAACAGTGGCTCCCGGTTTTAAAATTGTTGAGAAGCCACAAAACTTGATATACCTACCGTTAAACACCAGTTTCATTTCAGACATCGTACTGAACATATTGGATCAAGACGGTCATAGTGTTGACTTTAGAGGAGAAACAATTACTATACGGATACACATCAGAGCAGCAACATAAAAGTCAACATGGGATTATCATTTAAACCACAACGGAAGAGTCGGGAGCTCAGTAGCTCCTCGACATTGGAAGAGTTAACATCGGAAAACATTCGTTTTCTACAGAAGATTGGATTGAAACTTAACAGCGATGGATATCCTGGATATATCTCAAGGACCAACGTTCGACGAAACACTATGGGAGAAGGAATATCACACGCACAACCCTTACACTTCATCAAAATTAAACAATAACGATGAAATAAGGATCCCCATTCAACAACAAGATATTTACACTTTACCGTGTGAAAGTTACTTGTACATTGAAGGACGGGTATTAAAATTGGATGGAAAAACTGCTTCAACAGTTCCTTTTATAAATAACCCGATGGCATATCTTTTTGATGAAATAAGATATGAAATATCAGGGGTGACGGTTGATTCAACAAAAAAGGTTGGTTTAACAACGACATTGAAAGGATTAACATCATTAACACCGCATGAGAAGAATTCAATAGTCACCGCCGGATGGGTTGCCCCCGATAAAGACACTATAACACCAGCTTCCAACGGTCACTTTGATTTTCATGTACCTTTACGATTGCTTTTGGGATTCGCTGAAGATTACAAACGGGTAATAATAAATGTCAAACAAGAATTAGTATTACTCAGATCTTCAACTAATAAGGACTTGATACTTGCAGACCCTGCAACTACGGAAGATAAACTGGAATGGCAACTACAGTTGGATAAAGTTGTTTGGAGAGTACCTCATGTAAGATTGGCTGATGAACATAGAATCCTATTATTGAGAAAGTTGAAATCTGACCGTGATATTGTGATGCCATTCCGAAGTTGGGAATTTCATGAATACCCTACACTACCTCAGACAGAACGACAAACATGGACCGTCAAGACATCAACTTACTTGGAACGAGCAAGGTACATAATACTCGGTTTTCAAACTAAGCGAAAAGATGTTATCACTGCAAATGCTGGTCAATTTGATCACTGTAAAATAAAGAATTGTAAAGTTTTCCTAAACTCTCAATTCTTTCCCTATGACAATTTGAATGTCATGTTCAGCAAAAAACGTTTTTCTATTTTATACGATATGTATGCAAGATTTCAATCGTCATATTATGGAAAGACTAATACACCACTATTATCACCTGACCAGTATTATTCCAAGGCTCCAATAATTGTAATCGATTGTTCAAAACAAAATGAATCGGTAAAATCATCAAGTGTAGATATAAAAATTGAAATGGAATTTGAAGAACCAGTAGCGGATGGAACTTCGGCATACTGTCTAATTCTACATGATAAAATAGTTACTTACACACCGCTGACCGGAATTGTGAAGAATGTACTTTAAGAAGAATTGTACAACAACTGCAAATTTTTGAGGTTAGAATTATCTGCTTTAATTTTTGAGGTTAGAATTTCATTTGTGAAAGACAAGTTCAAAACAAACAATTATGTAATTGTATAAATTTCAAGGATTTACGAAAAATATAAAAGCGAGAAAATAATTAGTAGAAACTTCATTCTATCTTCAACCGTCGTATGGGAAACATCATTCGCAAGATGAATTCTACTAACGGAGAAGAAAATACACCTCTAATGGATGATAATAGTTCAGATATAGAAAAACAAGTTGAACGAGAAATGGACGAGTTCCTAAAATTCAACAAACATAAGAAGAGAGAAGAAGAAAAAGCTGAAAAAGAAGTAAAAAGGAAGAAGGTTGAAGTTAACATTACAACCAATATTTTAACAGAAGTATTTCTTCGGATTATCTACCCAATTTCTTCATGCATGACAAAAAGTATATCAGTTGGAATTTTAAAATCAATGGATTATTCACCAATTGTTATTTTAAATCATGGAAACAAAATGGTTACTTTCAGTGAAATTACTTGGGAATCTCTCATGAAACATTTACATCTTTTGGAGTGCTATTTAAGTAACAACACATTTGGAAGAAGAACAAGATTAAGTTTATTGGAATCAAATATTGAAGTTGATATAGTAAAACATCGTGGAGGACAAATTGTTCGCTTCAGAGATTTAACTACACATAATGTTAAATTATATTTCACTAAAGAAGAATTTTATACTTTAAGTTGTACTACCGGTCCCGTCACCAGATATTTGAAACAACTAATATTTTCAAGTGCAATAATTAAAGACTATCTAATTGATACATTGGACAAAAAACCTTTTGTTCCAATTTTATACGGTCCCGTGGATACTTCAATCTTTAATAGAATACCTCAAGAAGTTGAAATGTGGAGACAATTAAACAACTATCACACCAATTTTAATATTGATAAAGTGGCACAAGAAGTGAAAGAAGAAGAACAATCCTGTCTGTTATAAACATCGGCTCATTCAATTTTTAAGTCAGTTGTTAGTAAGACTTCATCATGAATAAACGGGTTTCGTTTTCTAATGCGCCACATATAATGGAAGTTAAAAGAGGTATAATTGAATTTCAAGCTTTCCGAGGAAATGATGGTAATTTTATTATTAAAGAATTAGTAATCTTGGACATGAACACATCAGTAGTTTATCATTATTTGTTCAAACCTCCAGTACCATTTAATAGACTAACAACTAAAGCGAAAGTTACAAACAAATGGTTGAACAAACATTTTCACAACTTAAGATGGGATGAAGGTTTCATTAATTATAATATGATGCCGCACATTATGAATCATTATTGCAAAGAGTTTAAAATTATCTACACAAGGGATTGGAAAAAGCAAATTGGATACAATCATTTACAAGCAACGAAGTGATTAATGCAATAATTGATAAAGATTTCCAATGCTACTTCAACGAACTTTGTATTTCATCAAAAAGTTTTAAACATCGAAGGTCGCAGTGCGCTTTAAAGAATGCCTACCGCTTGAATAATTTCCTTCAACAAACTGGTGGGGGTAGTGTCAGTGGTGGGGGTAGTGTCGATTATAAAAGTGAGAGCGCTACCATGACACAGCATGAGTATTACTCAAACCTCCGAAGAGACAACATCTCCGACGGACATTCTTATTAACAAGAAGATTAACAACAACATCAATATGGCATCACAGAACTTACTTCAAAGTTTAGTTGATCAGTTCAACGCATTCTAAATCATCAATTCTACCTACGAAGAAATGTTCTGAACTAAAAGAAGAAAAACACTACATCATTCATACTATTAAGAAAATGGAAACTTCAGTAGGTGATGCTATAAATTGCACTTTGAGCGAGGCACCTTATACAATTGGTGATGAAGCAAAATTTCAGATCTTCTTACCAAAGCGCTTCGTACAACTACTTCAAAATGAAGATCTTCGTATAATTCAACCCGGCACACTCTATTTGGTATCACATGGACCCAGTGGAAACAACTCTACTGAACTTACAATTCATGTAACACCTACTACTGATTAATTTGTACATAACATTGTAAATATTTCTTTGTATTTGTTTTTTCAATAAATATAATATAAAACAAAAAAAAAATAAAAATAAAAAAAGCAACATATTGTAATGTCTTTGTACATTACAATATGTTGCTTTTTTTAAAAATTCCACAGGATGACCTTGACCCAATTTTGTATAATTATAAAAGGGGAAATGTACTTGCAAAATTCATCAGTCTACTGCTACCTTTCATACCGTACACATCTCGCTCTTAATCCCTGAATATAAAACTGCAACATGTCCCTAAAGGTCAAGTGTGCATCTTACGATACTAACACCATAACAACTTTTGAACAACTCGAAGATTTAACCAACAAAATGCGAGTTTTACTTACCGGTGGTTATCACTTAACTGTTGATGTTAGTGCTACTAATACAAGGATGTTCACTAAAACAAAATATTGCGATGATGAAATATTTATTTCTACACAACCTACAACTTCTTCATCGCCAACTGGTCAACATAACATCAAGTTCCAAAAGTATTACCAATGTTGAATAAATTTTGACAGACAAAACTACAACTAAAGAATCACATGATCAATATGAGTTAATAAAAAGGATGTGATACTTGTATAAATAATCATTTGCTTCTCAGCTCTCACCACGACAAGACCTATTTAAGAAAATGTTGTACAGAATGATGATTCAACTTGATGGAAAAATCTATGGAAAAGACTACAACACCATTGAACAAATGACCCAAGATTTAGATGTATTAACTAAAGAAGGATATCAAGCTAAATTAATTTTAAAATTTCCTGAAGTACATCCATTATCAACAGAAGAACTTGTTGCTATGGCTAAGGCGGAGAGAGAGAAAAAGTCTGAAGAAAACAAAGAGAAACAAACTTCCTAAATTTTAATAATCCTTACACTTGTAAGGTATAATTTTTTAAAACTCCATTTGGATGACCTTGAAATTACCCCCACCACTTTTCACAGTACATAAAACTCACTATTCAACACTATACACTCTTATTCTTTCACTGGACTCCACAGCGTCAACATGGAAGAGCAAAAATACAAGTACAAACCTCGTTACTGTTGTGAACAACAGTGTACAGATTTAGGACCAATGATGGTGGATGGGTTAGCTTGTACTAAATGTGAATTCTTCGGATCTTGTTATTGCAAATGCAAAACAAAACAACTACCACCACCGGAATTGCGAACTTTCAAATTTTACAAATCAAGATATTTTCATACATGTTGTCCTCAAAGATGTTTCAAATTTCACCCTCTAGATCTTGCTCATTGTCAACGCACCAATTCTCATCAAGATGATTTTTGTACACATATGATAAAAAGATGTAAATACAGATCAGATTGGTATTCCGATCCTATAGAACCATCAAATGTGTAATTTCAGTTTTACACTCTTTTTTAAAACTTCATTTGGATGACCTTGAGATTTCCCCCACCACTAGTTCTAATTTTTATATAATATTAAATCATTCCACTTCCAACACTCTAACTAACAACATGGAAAACAAATTTATCAAATTTGAACATATAATAACTGACAGGGAGGAGATGGAAGAATTGTTTCAAAACTTACTTTCTGTCATTGACGAATATCCTATAAGATGGTTCAGAATTGTAGTTCAATATTTAAATCCTGGTGAATTGTTTTCTTCATCAAGTGAAGAAGATGAAACAACTACTTCGGTTCAAATAATTGAATTAAAAGATGGAGAAGAAGAACTAAACGTTTTATTCAATCATAAGCTCAAGGTTCCCTATATAAAAGCCCCCTCCCTAGACAGCCCCCCTCCCTAGACGCCTGCTCAAGGTCACCATTATATAAGCCCCCTCCCTATGCGCCGATCCTCATTCCATCACCGACTCTCCAATAATGAACAACTCTCCATTGACCCGAATGAATTCTAGTTTTGAAATAAACTCTAAAGAAGAGTTACAAGACATTTTTAATATTTTACAAGAACTTGTAGATAATTTTACAACCATCAAAATGAATTTGGAAATAACATACGATTGTCCTATTTGTGATAAGATTGAAAGTTCGGACGAAGACAGTTTACTAAATCTAACTCCTGCACCATCTGACACTACTGATGGTAATAATGAACAGCAAAATATTTCCCCCACCACTTCTTTGTAATTCTTTGTTCCCCCCACCACTTCTTTATTTAACTAACATTTCTCGCTTTCACTTCTCATTCCGTCTTCAACTTTTGAACTATCAACATCACTTGTTTTAAAATTTCAAACACTACAAAATCATGATGGATATGATGGATGAAGTTCCCTTCATAACTAGAATGGAAGAGGATAAATTGAAATTGGAAATTAAACGATTGGAAATGGAACGGGAAAACCAACTCGAAATGTTACGTTTGTTCAAGCTTTTCAAATACATCATCTGGGGACTCTGCGTTTACCTTCTCATCGTCGTTGGTGTTTGCATTTACAACTCTGTAGTTCATCACAAAAGTTCAACTTGTTTAAACTCTGCTGTTGCACATTAATTGTATGTTCACAAATAAAATTCAAAATTTACTTCAGCCTATCCCACTATCACCAACTAGTTCAACTTTGAACTATTTCTGGTAGTAGTTGGGTAGGCTTTTTTAAAACTTACTCTGAATGACCTTGACATACTTTCCAGGCTCCAGTTATAACTGTTGAATTTCAATTTTGAACTAACTCTTAATTCATGCCCAATTCTACTTCAAATTCAGGGCATATGCTCTCGCCATCTGCACCCTGCAGCTGCCCTGGCAGCTGACACCATCTGACCCCTGCAGCTGCCCTGGCAGCTGACGTCACTTCCGGTTTAGAAGTGGCTTTTTCCCACTACTCAAGTAACTTCAAAAACTTTTAAAACTTCAACTATTATTTTTTTAATATTACATAATTAACTGTGTAATACTATTAAACATCAAAGAAGCTTAACATTTTTTAGTCAACCCATTTTAAATTCATTAACTGAGAAAAAAATTATATTACAAAGTATAAACTTAAAAATTAATTTTAATTATTGTAGTATCCAAAGTACCTGGGGACGAGTATTTGCTAAGTAAACTTAAAGAATTCTTTGTATCCACAGTAGTATCAGTCACAGACTGTACGGTAAGATACCGAGCCCAAAAAGCTTTTTCTTCCAAGACTAGCTCGTTCGCTTCGCTTAATCGCCTTTTAGGGTGCTTTAATGCATGCCTAAGGCTTGCACACTGGGATGAGTTTGTTGAAACTGTATAATACTTGGGTTTTACCTCTATGGTTAGCAGCTAATTTCATCATTGCTGCTAATTCTTTTGTTTTAAAATTTTATTGCAATTCTACAACTTGCATAATTGTTTTATTCTTATTCTTAAATTTTATTTAACTTAAGTCATAATTTTTAGTATTAAGTACTATTTAAAAACCTCTATTAATTATTTTTTACAGTATCATTTAGTAATTCACTTACTGGCTACAGTGGAAAAAACTACATGTTAAAACTATTGGAGCACGTGGTTAGTGCTTTGACAGTTGAGTAAGCTGTTTTCAGCAAATCTTTTGTTAAGATTTTAAACTCTAAAAGACAAATGTTAAAATTTTAAAAATTCAATCCAAGATTATCATTAAATAAGATTTTTCATAGCACAGAAATTTCCATAAATCTTACTTAAATCCCAGAACAGTTATTAACAAAGTTAGGAAAAAAAATTTAGAGCTGTTTTCGAAATCCGTGAGCATATAAATAGCCTATACCTTACTCGTATTATAGTATAGTATTATGTAATTTTCAATATATATATAGATACAAACATTTTACAAAATCTATATAATATTGACAATGCACTTATCTTCATAACGCAACCTACAGGTACATTTTTACGGACTGATAACATATTCCTATAAACATATAAAAGTAAACTATGATTTTCACAAAAATTCTGTTTTAGCGTAACAGTTTTAACTACCAATTATAATGTTAAGTTTTAAAACATTTATACACTCACTGAAGATGTAAAGTCAAAGCTGGAATTGTTTAAATAGAGGCTTTAGGCCTTCTATCCGAATAGGTACAGAGAAATCGAATAAAAGGCACTTATGCAACCAATGAATAAGGTAATTTACTCATGTGACATTTATGAGCTCTGTGTTCCAATCACTTTACTGGTTGGAAATTAATAGTGGGTGTAGTAGCAAGATAACTCCGTTGTTACTGATCCTTATATTTTGAATAGTGATGTTAATTTAAGTATATGAGGCTATTTGCTTTATAGCATGTAGAAGGTCAAGGTATATACTTACAACGTATATAAGCGTACTAACATTTATATACTTCCATTAGTATATGAAAAATATTTTTCAGGGCTAAGGCAAAAATTGGTTAAAAGTTTTATTTAACTTAAAAAAATAATTATAAAAAAATACTAAATTAACCTTATAGACGAGCAGTAAACTAACAAACATTATTTTTCGTTGCTTAAAGTCTCTAAGATTCAGAATGCTGTATGTTATTTCTGAATATTATTTAGTGTCCACATATTCAGTGATCTCCTTATAATTCGGATTGGACTCATCTTGGGAAAGCACTAACATAAATCTAATGTAAGATTTACCGTAATTTAATTTGATTTGATTTAAATTTAAGAAAAAATTTAGGTTTGACTTGATATTTTCATTTTTAGTATAAAATTATCTGATTTTGGGCTGCTACTGTTAAAAATTGGATGCTGTCTTGTAATTGTAGAGGACCACGTGAAAAAATGTGTGATAAAATAAAGCTACGTTTGAGGTTTTAGAAGTCCATTCGTTTAAAAGTTATTTATTCGTTTATACAAGCTCCTTTACAATTTCAAAAAATTACAGTACAACCAATAGAAGTTTTGGTCACTGGTAGCAAAAGAGGGCCTTTTTGGTATGCAATCGTGTTTGAAAAAACGAGGCGCAGCCGAGTTAGGCGGAATTAGACTTTTAATCGTTAAAACTATAAAGTTGTATTTTCAAGGTTATATTTACAAAGTAAGTAATATGTAGTGTTTACACTTCTGTTATTTACGAACAATACTCTTTATAATGTTTGAATTTCAAAATTCTGCATCTCAAAATTAATAAATGAATAATATACCTAGCACACAGCTGATTTTTCAGTCCTTAGACCTAAAAAATATTCCAGCAGATTTTTTAGTCCTAGGACAGAAAAGAAAATTTTTTACTATTGAGAAAACAAAAAACAGGCTGATTTCGTTTAGACAGATAAAAAACATTATACAAGCATATTTGTTTAGATGTATTTGAACAATTTTATAATAACACATAAATCCACATCACATACGCCAAAAAAACGATTCTAAATGGACTACAAAAACCAGTTATAAACGCATAGAGTCCACGTACACAATGACAGCCTCAACACAAGAATAAATAAATTAACAATAAATAATTGTTGTTGTGTAAATTACACAACAACACCTTTAGACTATATCCGTTAGACAAGACTTAACACCCAATTCCACCAACACAAAAATGACCGGGAAACAGCTCAACTTTCTTCTACCAGTTATAAAGTATCCTAAAACAAAAGTCCCCCAAGACAATAACATCTAGTAAATGGCTCAACTCCTTTCTATCCGTTACACAAGACCTAACACTCAAAATAGGATGTGGACTATTTTGCTCATTTTATTCAACTTGATTATCTTAGAAAAATATTTCTAAATAAAAGATGTTGATTCAAAGTAAACTTCAATAAACTAAAATATCTTCCATTTGTTTTTAATTTTTTCATGAGTAGAGGAAGTGGTGCAAATGTGGAAGCGTGTTGGTAATGTGGAAACATGTATTGTACGGCTTGAGAGGTGCTGCAGCATAGCGGAAATCGCATAAACTTCTTGTTCTAATTCATTGAAACGCCTGTAGGAGTGCTGGAAGTCATTGAGTGGTTGTTAGTCAGTAAACAAGTTTATAATAGATTTTCCAGTTTTTCAAAAGTTTTAAGGTAAGTTTTAAAATCTCTTTTATCGTGTAGTCTATCCTGTTATCTCTTAGTACTTATTCAGTTACCGTTAAGCAATAAATAAGCTACAATACTGTGCAATTAAGGCAATTCTTAGTTTGAAAATGTAGCGTCCATTCAACTTTGTAGTCCAATATGGTGATGCTGGTAATGTGGAATCACAACATTGGTGGCAATGTGGAAACGTTTGCACATTACCCTCACCTTTTGTTGTGTGTACTACATTTTCATTGCTTGTGTTTCAGATGCCGATGAAGACAATTGGTCTAAAGCCCAAGGGCAAATTGAAAAATTGGGATGATAAATCCATGATACAAGCTATTGTTGCTGTTCGAGAAAAGAAGATGGGACTATGTGTCATTCTTAAGTGGATGTCATCTTAAGAAGATGGGATTATGTGTCATTGTCAAGTGTCTTTCTTAATTTTTACAGTGTTTATTAAATAATGATTTCATATTTGTTTTTTGTACCGTTATGAACCAGAAAACCCATGTTTCCACATTACCAGCACTTTTTGTAAACCGGTCCAAAATGCAAACTTTTACTATACAATTTTTATTAATATATAAACGTAACTTTTTTTAAAAAACTAAATGGTATTATTGTTGCTAACATATCTGGGAAATTGTTTTCCAGGATTTGGAGGAATTGCAATGGTAGGTAAAATAGATACGATAAAAAATAAAACATTGTTTCCACTTTTGCACCACTCCCTCTATGCTTTCCATTTACTATTAAAACATTGTATCCTTCACAGTCTTTGTTGGATTATATTATAAAAATTACTTTGGCGAAGCATGTATGCGTTGGCTAAGCTCTGTAGACAAATGTGTAATATTGCCTAATGGACTTGTCCAATACATCTTCCTTCATTTTCCTCTCAAATGGATTGGACTTCTCTAACGCTTACTTTTAGCAGCGTAGAAACCTAGACCTAAATCTAATTCATCAGAGAACCCTTTCGAAAAGGTAGGGAAGTATGTAATACATGTATGACAAAAAGTTTTTATATTATAGAAAATAGACTTTAACCTCGGACAAATTTTACTCCTAAGTTTTAATGTCAGTTTTAATGTTTTATTGAGACAGTAGGTGTGAAATCAATTAACTATAAACTTTTTATCAAAATTCCTCCATGTGATGTTTGCCATTTTATGACATTTTTTCAAAACAGTTTTTCAAAACTGTAGGCAATACCTGTTTTTTTTCTTCAAGTTTTTGAGTGTTTAATCAATGAAACCCCACTGTAAATCAACATTTTTTTATACATATAAGTATTTAAGGATGTTCAGAAACTGTATTAGGCAAAAGGCGCCCATTTAGCAGCTAACCTGCGTAATCTGTAAATTACAAAAACAATTTTAAAACAATTTTTTAAAGAAACCACGTGTGTTTAATGTGTGAAGGTTTGCTGCATTTCGAAAGTTTTATGTAATAAGAAGTAAATAATAAACAGATATACAACATCTCAATTTATTTTTATTGGCTACACATCACTAAGAATAATAAAACGATCACAATAATAAAACAAGTGATGTTTAATACCATCACGAATATAAGACATACCGTAATGAATTAAACAGATATACAAATCAAGTTTTATTAAAATATATTCAAATTCTTCAGATTCCGTTTTTGTTACTTCCTTCTTTGTCCCAATTATGATTCAAATTCAAAATTCCTTAATGACTTGCTTATTCAAATTAAAAAATTGCTATTTAACTTTGCTGACAAACCTAATTTAAAAAATTAATATAATCTAACCAATTGTTTTAAAGATCACAGAGTAAAATAAAAGGATAGTCTTATTACATGTACCCCCTTCGCATCAGACCTGCATACTTAGCGGATTTCTAACGGAATCCGTTTATTCAATTTATTTTTCTCCATAAATACCATGGGAATGAGTTTGTATGTTTGCTGTCATGGAGGTGTAGAGACAGGGTTGTGTGGATTTCCCACTACAACAAAATAGGAAACTTATTATTGTATTTTCTCCATAATCAGTTAAGCCATGTTAAAAATTCATTTTCCAAACAAAAATCTAAGCCACGTTGGACAACAGCAAATAAGCCAAAGACGGGATGTCGAAACCTAGGAGGCGAGCAAGGTTGTATTATAGTAACAGGGTCGCTATTTACGGTATGAGAATCGAAGAGCCTCTCAAAACACCAGAAATAGACTGTATTTAATTTTCCTGTGAATAGGAAACCACCTGTAGGAGTCTTCAAATAGGGTCTGGTTGACGATGACTATTTACGACATGAGGAGGTATAGCCGCCCCTCAAAACACCAGAAAGAGACCGTATAGTTAATTGCCCTGTGAATAGGAAACCACCTGTGAGACAGTCTTCTAACAAATTGATCTCCAAAGTGCCAGCCAAAATATCCAAAGAATTTGCAAGAGCAGGGTACAGACCATTGAAAATAAGCATATCTTTTCATTAATCTCCCAACATTTATTTTTACTTTCACTAACAGATTTGATATATGGGACTTGAAAAAAGAGATATCAGATCAGATATTTTGAAACAAGGCCTGGCTAAAAAGTTTTTTATAATACATAGTTCTTCGTCGAAGTAATAAATTTGTGTTATTAGTCTTTATATCTACAAAGGATTTTGGTGCAAACGTAAAGTAGCACTGTCAATGATTTCCATTTAGTTGTGTGGAATGTAGAATGTAGTGTAGTTTATTGTGTACAAAAAATGTATTTTGAACTCAATTTTTGCTCTGAGTACCTACGAAACTCGTCAAAACTATTTTAACTAACATTGTAAAAGTTTAGTGACTATTGTTATCCTCCTTTAATGTATAAAAGCAATCGCACAAAGAAACTTATTTCAACAACAACAAAAGCGCACGGACAAGAACTAATTGTTGTGGGGTCCGGTAGGCTTTACTCCCCAACTACTTGCAGGCCACAGTGGACCAGGAACGAGTATACGGTTGGGGGGGGGGGGGTTAATTTCTGCAGTGTTCCGTCCGAGACTCGAGAGGGTAAACTTGCTCAGAGTTTCTAATGAAGTTTTCAGCCTCAACTCCAGTTATAGCAGTATGACTTGTCAATAATTTCCCGTCAAAATGAAATTTAAGTGCTTCAGGTCTGTACAAAATACTCTTTGTGTGGGAAAAATATCCTTGTCCAATAGTGTTTAGTATCTTGGTCCAATTGTTCTTAGTATTATTTTATAAACCAAAATAAGTATCTTGGTGTATACTTAGTTACTTTAGATACTTTATTTGTAACACCAACGCAGTCTATGGTTCGTATTTTAAGGTGAGTATGACTGAAGGGTGAGTGTGATGATTGTGATTGATCAGATAAGGTGTAGCTTTGTTACTGACAAATATCATCTGATTCATTTTTCAGGATCATTAATTGATAGCCCAATGACCAAAGGCAGCTGGGCCATGTATTAAACCATCAAAAAGTACTAACTTTTCTCAGGATCAAATAGTCAACATTCAGATTCAAAGGTAGATGAATCTGGAGGTTGCCGGTGCAATCCTGAGAAAAGTAAGTTATGTAGAGTTTTTTTTATGGTTAGTATTTGATTGGGCTGTTAATTAATGGTCCTGACAAATTTATCAGCTGTCATTTGTCAGTAACTTATCATATAACAACTTGATCAACAAATCAACCATGAACAATGATCAGTACTATGCTATGACAAGATAAAATAACCGCAACTTTTATGTAAAAACCAAAATCCCTAGTGAGTTTTTGTTATATAATACAAACAGAACAAAAGAGAAAGTTTAGGTACGTCATAGTTGACACAATTAAAAGGAAAGGGGAAAATATTCAAATATTACTTAATTATAATACTAAAATATTCACAGCAAGTTAAAACACGTTAACAGAACAAAAGCGATAAAATCGATTACGTAAACGTTGGGCTTAAGCTGGACTGTTAATAGCTATGATAACCACCTAGGAAATGTTAGAACTTTCTCTGAAACTTGTAAGCCCACAAAACATTTACAACTTTACTCCTTACTATCGACACATTGCATTAAGTAGATTAACAATAAATAGTGAATAGATCTGTACCATTGCGTTATCACTTGTAAAATATAATTTTTAATTTATAACACTTTATAACTTTATGAAGATAATGTACATGCATGTTGTTGTACTATAGACTTCCTGTGCTAACTACTGTAATCTGTATTAGCATATTCTCTATGGGGTAAACTATCTATGAGGAATATTTTTAAAATATATAGTTTTAAAATAATTTTCTGAATAATTTTGTTGAGAGATAAAAATGGTCATTGTATTAATACTATTAATAATTGCTAAAGGCAATAAAACATCAAATTAATTGTTTCATAACAATAAAACTTAAAAACTGTTTACTCTAATCCTATACTCTTATACGAGCAATGTTTGCTTGTTTGCTTGCTTGCTTGCTTGCACAATTATCTCAAAAACGGCTCCGACGATTTCCTTCAAATTTTGGAATATGGGGGTTTTGGCCACCAGAAATCGATTGGAGCTGGTCCCATAGCTGGGAAAAATCCGGTTTTCGCGCTAGAGCCCTTCAAAGATCCCATGTTATCCTTATGGAAATTTTTTAACTGAACAAAAATCAGCTGATAACTGTAGATAAAATAAACCAATGTGTTACATCTTTAACCTGTGGTTTTAGGAAAATCATACCAATGTGCAGCAAACCTTCCGCCTGGCGAGTGAGCGGAGCGAACGAGCTTTGTGTGAGAAACGAAAGTAATAATTTTACCGATCTTAAGCTCGGTCCCCCTGGTACTTATTTTAACTAGAGGTGTAATTTGGTACAATCTATTAGATGAAACCAAAGGATATTCTTATATGACATTTTCCGAACTATCCTACCACTATGCTCTAAAACGTATAAAAACTGACTTAAAAAAGTGTTTGCGTGCAACTAGTACATGCATTCCCCTAATTCAATGTGATCGGGGATATTTTATCTGTACTTTGTCAGAACACGTAAATACCATTACATATTTAGTCCATTTACTCGTATTTTGTAGTCGCTAGTGAAGTTTTTACGTATTGATCAGCTTTCTATTAATTTTTTCAAAATACCGGTCTCGAATGCATAGACTTGAGCCGTTACATATTTTTTTGTAACCATTTACATACAAAGCAAAAATGGGGATTCGAAGGGAGTAGTTTCCACTTTTGGTAATTTGCTCCTTACCGTCAGCGCACAGAAATTGTTGTTATTTAGGGATTTTTCCATTCCCATGCTGTAATATGAATTAATTGAGCCTCAACCTTGGGTAATTGATAGGTTAGCTTCAGCCACAACAGTTAAACCAACGCGGGGAGCGACAAACAACACTGTGCAAACGCAACACCCTTGCACACGGGCGCTTGAGCATACCCGCACATTTTGCACATATTTGTATTGCATACTCGGCGTTGACGTTGACAATAAACACTGCCGAACGTTCCATCTCCGTCGGGCTGTGTCAACATCGTCTGCTCCAGCGACAGTCGAGATTTATATTGCAATACACCTGCGTGAAAGACATGCACTCAAAGGTTGGACAGTAATAAAATTTATTCTTCTCGTAGTAATAACGGAGGAACAAATGTTTTTTTTGTCTCTGATATCGTTGTTAGAGCAATTTAACAAACTAGTGCACATGTTGCTCGACATCGAGAAATTTATTTTGATACAATACAAATATTACATTTATTTCTAAATCAATGACATCCGACAAATCCAATATTGTGAATATCAGTTATCACCAAAAACTAAAGCTGTACGTTAACAGATGATTAAAATGCTCAAACCAATCTCAATGTTATTCTAATGGGAAATTTTCAAATTTAAATTGTGGATAGCGCCCTTATTTTAGGTCCGATTCTCATCAATTTTTTGCGGAAATAACTTTAGACCAAGCTCAATCAAACGACACCAAAACTTGAAAATCGGTTGAGAATTGTAGGAGGAGTTCTCATCACAAAAAACCCTAACGGTATTAAGTAAGTATAGATACGTAAAAAAGTCTACATTATTTAGTACTTCATATTAAATCCGGCTTCGTTCATCCAAAATATATTAACCCTAACACATAAATAGGAACTAGAAATTTATGTGCTAACTAGCAATCTTAGGGTTTTTGATAATTTTAGTAACGTCTGGTAAAAAAAATCAAACATCACATTTTAAACGAGAGATGTTTAATTATGTGTTCATAGTACTTTTCTAAAACTATTATTTTGATTTCAGGGTGACCAAGAGATGAAAATGGTCATGTACAAGATGAGGAGGCCTAAATAGTTTTAAAGGAAGAGCGGCAATTCGGTGGATGGACCCCGTAGACCTCCCCCGTTCCCCCGATGGTCATGTTGGGAGTAGGTTTATGGAGGAGCGGCCACTTACCATAACAGGCATTTGAAACATCTCGAGGGGAGGGGGAGGGGGAGGGGGTGTCATCCACCCACCGCCAGCTGTTTACGCTGGCCAAAAATGACAGAGACATAATACGTTACAATTATGGTATTTTCCAAGTGCCAAACGTGGTAAACTTGGTAAACGTGTCACAATGGTAACAGTGTAACCTGGTAAAAAAAAGTGGTAACTTTTAATTTCACATTCCTATGCAACCAAAACTAGGTTTTAGGATGATCTTTGTAAATTATAATACTATTTAAATAATCACTTGATAATTTGAATATGCTTGCTAATAATACTGGGGGGAGAGCCTGAATACGATAGATGAATTTTAATCTTTGAATCTCAAATCTTTTAGGTTTTAAATCTTTAAAAGTATTTAAGTAATAAGACTAAAACTTTGCAAATTGATTTTGAGTCTCGAAGTATATTTCCTAAAGTACTTTTTGTACTTGAGCCCCCAAAAGGGGGGACGGTCCACAAGGAGTCGGAAGAAAATCTTAAATGTAAGCATAGGTCAATATGTACGGCCACATCAAGTTAATGGTCAATATGAATAGAGAACAAACTTCCTTTAGCCGACATCATATATCATTTTAAAGGTCTTTGCATTCTGAGCAATCTGACACAAACCCGACCTCAAAAGATAGAGTTTATCGAGAGTTAGTGCATTTTTGTTATCAGCGATATGATTTTGTTGCACAGTTTGATCGCCTGCCTTTTTGACTCGGTCGTCTTTTTAAGGTCGGGTTTGCGGCATTGTTCTGGCACATGATTTTACATGATTTACCGATATTTATGTATTTACCGATGCTATAACATTTTAGATATTTCTTCTGAATCCTTGGGGGCCGTGTCCCTTTGGAAGTTCAAGGACAATAAGTACTTTAGGAAGTATATTTTGAAACTAAAAATCAAATGGCAAAGTTCTAGTTTTGTTACTTAAATACTTTAAAGACATTATATGGTTTCCAGACTTTTTCCATCCTGTAAAAGTTTAACAATAATAAAATTTTGTTTTGTCTATAAGTTTTAAACAGTATTAAATTTTGTTATACAGCAAATGTCTAAAACATAGTACAAATTCTTTCTAATCAAAGAAATATATTTTTAAGTCTCTTCATCTAATACTGTTTACCCTTACGAATGAACTAGTTTTTCTGTCATTACAGGAAACTAAATAAAAATAATTCCTACACTTAATCTTTCAGTAAAACTATCATATACAACTTTATTATAAGTTAATGGATTTATTTCTTAGTGAAACATGCTATATTTTATTTCATTGGTATTTCAACGTTTTTTCAAATGTTCTTGCAAATTCATGGTAATTTACATCATTCAATTTAATTCATGAATGGGTAATTTACATTTATTCTTTACATAAATTGTGTGGCTATCCTTAAAAATTATATAGTTTATTTAATTTAATTACAATTAATGTTAAACATTCTTAATCTATCTATATATATTAATAGGCAAGCATGTTGCTTTCCCCCCTCTTTTCTTAGCTTATGCACATCGTAGGAGAAATCTGCGCATACCGTCAGAGTGTCCTGTAGATGAGCATAATCACATTATAATTCATATCGGCCCCTTGGGCTACGCTCTACATGATTTCTAAGTTTTAATGTTAATCTTATCGAAGAAGAAACATTAATTGAATCATTATATTTTGATAGCTTTTAGTAAAAATAAATGCTAGCAATACATAAAGATAAGGTGTTCCAATTATATAAATTATTTTTAACGAATTAGGTCCATATCAACTAAAATTTTAGTCAAATTTCAGCCAATGGGCGATTTTTATACAAAACTACACCGCATTAATGTTATTTGCTTTTTTTAGAGTTCACCAAAATTTACATGCTATTAACATGTTCACCGTTTACTGGACTGAATCGAAGTGAAGCTACAAAGGTCGAGTCCAATATAAGAGAGGCCAGTTGTTTACAAAGCCAGCTCTCGTGAGCTCGCTCGTAACCGGTCTCCAGGGAAGGCTTTTATAAGCAAATAACAGCGGACGGTTTGTGAAAATTAACCTTTACTGAGTTTATAATATAACAGTAGCAACTATACGTAAAAATAAGTTTAATTACTATACTTTGTTGTAAATGTCTCACGCCGCATGAGTAGTTTTAAGTTTCTCATTTTACTAGGGTTACGCTATATATTTATCAAGATGTTGATAAGTATGTATGTATGTATGTATATATGTTGCCTATGGACTCCGAAATCGCTAGACAGATTGTAATGAAACTTTCAGGCATTATTAAGCATTATTCAAGGATGGTTTGTTTGAAGTTAGGTGCAAATCAGTCCAAAGGGCTCTGACCCAGAGGACATACAATAGTTTGTAAAAAAAATCTAAAAATCTCTATTTTATCTATTTTTATTGGTTGCTAAAAAAAATGCAATGAAAATAATTATAATTTTAGGTATCCCGACAAATTTCCTTTATATAAGGTAAGCTTGACAGCGAGTGAGGGTAGCGAAAAAGCTAAATATGACGGCGAGTGAGCGTAGCGAACGAGCTCACCTGAAGGGGCAAAAATTCCCTACGGTGGCATTGCAAATCATGCCGGGTATCAGTAATAAAACCCTAGAGGATATTATAGACTCGCGGCGAGTGAGCATAGCGAACAAGCTCAAAGGGTAACTGAACGGTAAGGCGAACTGTGTTGAAGGGCAAAAAATTCCTTAGGTTGGCATTGCAAATCATGCCGGGTATCAGTAATAAACCCCTAGAGGATATTATAGACTCGCGGCGAGTGAGCATAGCGAACAAGCTCAAAGGGTAACTGAACGGTAAGGCGAACTGTGTTGAAGGGCAAAAAATTCCTTAGG
This sequence comes from Neoaliturus tenellus, assembly GCA_030545055.2. Lineage (NCBI taxonomy): Eukaryota > Metazoa > Arthropoda > Insecta > Hemiptera > Cicadellidae > Neoaliturus > Neoaliturus tenellus. The sequence goes on from CM061532.1 coordinate 115,931,621, forward strand.
TTGGCATTGCAAAGCATGCTGGGTAACAGCTAGTAGCATTTATCGATCATATGTGGATCGATAAATGTATAAAATCCATTTGGGATCAAACACGATTGGAAACATTACGTAATTTGAACTTCCGAGAGTTCCATTCTCACTCTTTCAATTCTCGCACGTCATTTCAAGAGGACTTCGAACTGGCGCTGATTCAAGTGGTAAAGACATACGACTCTGTTCAAACTTCACTTGACTTTTTAGATCTCATTAGATAGGTAACATACCACACTGTTGCTTGAACACTACTAAACTTTTAGTGGCAAATTTATCACTTACTAAAAGTAAAATTAAAGAAACAGAGACTAAAATGTTTCGGATCGCTATCAAATTACATAATGTAATTAGGTATTATGTTGATAATTTTTTTTTAATATCCATTGGATTTACTGAAATTTATGAGAACATCATGACATGCTATTAAGTTCACATTAAATCTTGTATCTCGCCAATTTACCCTACATAATTCTATCTCTGTCAAAAGAGATAGAATGTTCATCTCTGTTCTATTCTCTCTGTAAGAAAAGAGAGCGTCTGTGCTAGAGATGAAACGGCATTAAATGTGGTCAACCATCGACTCATAAACCAAAAATTTGCAGAATTCAATTAAAAAGCAAATTTATGAATAACATAAAAACGAAACATTTTTTAAAGAGCTTTCATAGAGTATGAGAACTTTGAAACTGTAAGATTAGGCCTACACTTCCTAAAAATACTTTAAAGTAGTAATTTGTAATTATTTAAAACCAAATATGACTCATCGTACTCTATTATAGAAAATCATATATATAATTTAAAATTTGTTATAAACTTTTCATAAAAATAAAGTTTTAATAAAATTATTATTGCGGAATTTAGTTGGCAACAAAACGTAAGACAGTGCCAGCTCAAGAGTAAACCAGAAAGAATATTAGATGAAACAAAACAATTTCACGTAAGAATGTTGGATAATATTTCATCACTGTCTCTGGAATCAAGAAGGATTACGAAAATCCTTGTGCATCGTTATTTTATGTTTTGTTCTCATCCATATTTTTAGATTCAAAAATACATGACATTTTAATCTTTACTGTTAGATTACGTTCTATAAAACGAGTAATTATAGTTTAATAATGTACTTGTTGCCCTAAATCGAGCAATTTAGTTAGTATACTTTTTTACTGTTTAGGATTGTTTGATGCAGTTTGTTAACCAGTGTATCCTCCATGGTTTAACTTAACTTCTTTGGTGTGAATTGACAGTTGCTCCCTCTAGTATGCTGTGTTTACTCATTACAGCATTTAAACTTTAAACTCTTAATTTCCTTATTATCAATATAAAACTAATAGGGCAATATTGAACTTTAAGGTCTCACAGGGCCCTTCCGTTTGGATGTACACTTACCAACTTACTTTAGAAACAACTTAACCCCCAAGCACTATCCAATGACACCAAAATCAGTAAAATCGCCCGAAAACTGTAGGAGGATTTCCTCGTACAAAAAAAAATAAGTTGCATATTAAAAGTGTTATATGGATATAAATATATATTATAAACAACCACAGTCCAAAAAGTTGGATTGAATTTAGAAATGAACAGGAGTTGTACGTGGTACTTTTCTTTATGACATACTGTTCGGTCAAATATATATTATTTGAACTTCAATTTACACATACTTTTCATGATTTCCAATCACAACAATTCTGAATGATAACAATAATGTTTGAACTAAAGTTCCGAAAAAAAAAACAAAAAATGTTTTTTACTAAATTGCATAAACTATTTTTTGTAAAAATAAAATTTAAATGGTATTTACTGCGATATATTTAATCTTGTTAATATTATTTTTACGGAACCAATGCTTTTAAAATTCAACTATCAAATGTACTAAAGTTTTTGATATTTGGATCATATGAATTATTGCTCGGAAAAATAACTAGAAATTACTCACATGTAAGTTAGTGTCGAACTATACTCAAAGTTCTCATGAAATTTAAGTAGGCCTAAGTCTTTTACAGTGTGGATTATTTATTTTAGTATTTTATTTATGCTACAATATCGATAATATGGTATGTGACAACAATTTCAATTAACAGCCCATAAGATTACAAACAAATATTTAGCAACAAATCTATAATTTAATTGAGAGCGTATCTCGACTTTTCCTCTTATCTTTTATTTAAATAAAAAAACATCACTTAAAACCCTGTATTAGCCATACCTTTTTTCCTGGTTTATCGCCCAGGCTTTGTATATGGAAACCGATCACGTCAAATAAATTTAAATGTTTAATTAATTGAGTTCTTTTTTTTAATATTTACCTGTATAGCCATGTTGAGTATAGTGAGATGATAAATGCATTATTTCATTAAATGAATTAAAATGTGATGATTTAAATTAGAAATAAAAAATCATTAAAATAATACTGTAATTTTTACAGTATTACCAAAAGGGGTTTTTTATTATTCTTAATATCTTCATATCAATTAATTCCTCATTAATTGGCACTGAACTCTACTTAAATTGACGTAACTCTAAAATATCTCGATTAAAAACTTCATTTCACGTAGTATATACAAAAATAGGAGTAATACGGGGTGAACTCAGATAGACAAACGTGGAAGAATCGGGGCGTGAAATGGCAGAAGACAGCAGCAAGCATGTGGAACGAAGGATGGCAGCTGGGCGGCGCGCGGCGGCGGCGGCATAAGCGAAACATGTTACAACAGGAACATGTTGCACCCTACACGGTTGATATGCGTTTGCTGGTATATCGAAATATATCTATTCAAGTTTAGGGCATTATCATTGTTTTGCATTTCAACACTCTCGGGAGTTATTAGGCCTAATAAGTCAGATAATCACGAATCTTTCTCTTTTAAACCCAGTGTTGAAACTATATATTAAGAATTTTTTTAGAAATATGAATATTTCTTCATTTTATAAAGTTATAACATTTTTAATATGACTTTAAAATTTTGAATGTATAAATGGTTATATGGCGTTCTTAAGATGTTAATGATGTTTTTAAGATAAAGGCAGATGAGCCATCAAAATTATGCTAATTGACAAGAATTATCATTCATATCTTTTTCCTCAAACAAGTTTTTCCCCCTAGTGAAATTTAAGAAATGCTTTGAATATTGGTTATAATTTTTGTTTAATTTATTTCGAAAACGTATCCAGAGTGTCTGCAAAAATAAATAATTATTTTCATTGGATGTTGTTTAATATAATTTAATAATTAATATTAAATAACATAATCATTATGTTATTTAATAATATTTACTCCCTAAATCAACAAATTTAGAATGTTTATATTTTTTTCTTTTATGTATATTTAATTTTTTGTTTATTTTTAATATGCTGTATGTTTTCAGTAAAGCCAAGAATTGCCGCTAGAAAAGTAATATTTTAACTTCATTAACTTAGACTTCTAAGGATTTATGCACACATTAGACCTATCTAAAATATAATAGTAATAATAATAGGAGGTTTTGTGGACAAAATAACAAAAAACCTGACACACTATTTTTCCTATAATTTAGTATGAAATTTTTTCCAACAACTCAATTGTGAATGTAATTACTCATTTATGAGATATAATTGATACATTTGAATTACTGACAAAACAGCCTTCTATAACCTGCCTTCGATGCTATGAGGTGTATCAGACTGATTTATACTTGTAAACCTTATAAAATTTACTTCATATTTATGTCAAGTGTATTTTAAAATTCAAAAATGTACTCTTCGTGTTTACAAATTAATTAGGTTCAGTATGTAGTTAACAAAACTCTTTACTTATATACTCCCCCATACCCAATATTTGTCAGGTTTTAGTGTATTGTATTTTCCTTTTTTAAATTGATTGTAACAGAGATAGTAGATGCCCTATTATCCAAGCTGAACGGGACCAGGCCTACCTCGGCTCGATTGTGGTCTTGCTGAGGACCACAATCTCTGTCTTGCTCAAGGCGAGGGACAGCCCGTGGTCACTCATCCTTTCGTTGACAAGCTCAACATTTCGAGCAGATTTGAGTGCTGCTATATGTCGTCGGAGTACCTACCCAACTAAATCTATCTCGTCTGGTATAATGTGTCTGAAGTTAAAGGGGACCTGCACTGAACTAAGCATAACTAAAACCTCAATTATAAAGGAAGTCAAAGCTGATACATAACTCCGTGTAGATTATTCAAACAGTCACATTTTGTGAATAATGATTTTTGTGATCTCGTCTTCGGCGATTAGGCTGCACCTTGTTTCCCATCTCTATTTAAGGAAAGACTGCGATGCTTTTGTTCAATCCTGACATATGCGTCGAAGCAGCAAAGATGCAATAAAAACTTATGTGCTGATAATTCTGCTGTCGGGTTATAAGAATTTAATCCATTTCTGTGTAAACAAGGCACAATCCACTCATAGCTTCAAACAGAACTCATCAAATATAATTTGAATTTAAAATGTTTCATTCATCGTCATTCAAAAGACGAGTTGCCGCTTAGAATATTAAGAGGAGGCTGTTCTTTTGAGCTCTTTTACCGAATTCTCGGCGGATCTTCCATTGTAAAATAATTATTTGGTATTCAGTCCAAAACTATTACAGTTTAGAATGATTCTAATATTAGAAATAACAGTACCAGGGGGACCGAGCTTAAGCTCGGTAAAATTATTACTTTCGTTTCTCACGCAAAGCTCGTTCGCTCCGCTCACTCGCCAGGCGGAAGGTTTGCTGCACATTGGTATGATTTTCCTAAAACCACAGGTTAAAGATGTAACACATTGGTTTATTTTATCTACAGTTATCAGCTGATTTTTGTTCAATTTAAAAATCTCCATAAGAATAACATGGAAACTTTGAAGGGCTCTAGCGCGAAAACCGGATTTTTCCCAGCTATGGGACCAGCTCCAATCGATTTCTGGTGGCCAAAACCCCCATATTCCAAAATTTGAAGGAAATCGTCGGAGCCGTTTTTGAGATAATTGTGCAAGCAAGCAAACAAGCAAACATTGCTCGTATAAGAGTATAGGATACAGATAAGCTACGAATAATCTGTGTATTCGGTGTATAGATTGAGTGTATAACAATAATGATTTAGTGGCCTATCACCAGCAAATTGTCAGTTTTCACTTTGTCCTCAAATTTTTTTAACGTAATCATGATACCAAATATCTTGTTTTCACCCACCTAGACGTTGCCAACAATCGCCTACTAGGATCACAGTTAGTTATCATATGGAAGATTCATGTTTATTCGGGACCCCATTATCCCAACCTCTGTGTATTATCCGAGTTAAAATAGAATTCAACTTGTTTATTAATAAGGATATAAATTATTTTTAGGGCAATGCACTCTTTATCATACCAAGCAAATTTTCTATATGTACTAGGGGTATCTGTGCAGCGCAATGCGCTGCATTTACCCGAGTACCTGGTAATAAAACTTATAATTTATAAGCGACTTTGTATAAAAATTCAAAGTTATATTTAGCTTTTAACATGTGTTTGTCTGTTTTACTATCAACAGCTGTTTTATTTTTGCAATTCAATACAAATTATTCTTCATATCAATCTTATGGACAAAAAAGAACTTTAAGTCCATGCCCTTCAGAGTATTTATTTTATAAGTTTTCATCGACGAGCAAACAAATTATCTAGTCACTACTTATATTATAAAAGTGTGAATGTCTGGATGTTTGTTACGCTATCACGCGAAAACTACTAAACCGATCATCATGCAGTATGTATACTAATTCTTGGAGGTATCGGAAAGTAACATAGGATACTTTTAAAATATATTTTAAAATATTTATTACTATAGGTAAACAAATTGTTTACAAATCGCAAAATTTATTTATTATTTATTTATTTGTTGCTAAGAAACAAATTCAATGAAAAATTCCAATTTTAGCTATTTCAGCGATTTCTTATATATAGCGGTGAGCGTGACCGCGAGTGAGCGTAGCAAACGAGCTAAATCTGACGGCGGGTGAGCGAGACGGCGAAAGAGCATAGCGAACGAGCTAGACCTGACGGTGGGTGAGCGTAACGGCGAGTGAGCGTAGCAAACGAGCAAAACTTGACGGCGAGTAACACGAGCGAAACCGCGGGGAAAAGCTGGTTAAATTTATAACACTATGGTGATTTTTGTCAAAACTTCATCTCGTTATTGTAATTCTTGCCTCCATTAGCTCTGTTATTGTTTGCGTAAGATATACTAAACATCTAACTAAATATTAGCCTACGAAATATATACTAATCATAAAAAATATATACTAATCATAAGAAATATATACTAATCATATATACTTCTTACTGTGTATAAGAAATTTTAATGATCACGATACATAAATTTAGACTATATCAATTTCATTATGGAGCTATTTGCATTACTGTACAGATTGAATGAATAACAATAAAAGTTTAGGAAATTTTTTGATTATTAGAAATACCGTATAAAAATACTTTGTATATGGTTCTAAAATTTTATATATATATATATATATATATATATATATATATATATATATGGTGTCCAGAAAAAACCTTTACAAACTTTTCCAGGTTATTGCGCACGTCAAAATAAGCAAAAAAGTTCCTGTAAACATATGTCCTAAAATGCTTCGTTAACCCGCTAGCCGCCATTTTGTTTTTTACACTAAATAATTTTTATTTCCGTAACGGATCATTGTATTAAGTTAATATTTGGCATGAACCTTCACTATAACAATACCCATTTTCAGTAAAAAAATTATTTTTTTCCAATGTGTATTTTCAAAATGGCGGCCATTTTAAAATTTTTAACTCAAATATCTCAAAAATGGTAAATTTTATAAAAATGTTACAAGAGACAAAAAAGTTGACGAATTAAATTATCTAAATATTGATACCAAGTTTGTAAGGATCCAACAACAAATAACGGAGTTATTGTGGTTTTCCTGCAGAAAAACACTGATTTTGCTCTATGATTAATGCGAATTTAGGTTACTTTAAGAGAAAAATCTCAATTACTCCGTTATTTGTTGTATATATAACTTAGATTTTATATATAACTTAAGGTGCACTTAATAATAACGTGTAGTCCTCAACGGCACAACCTCATTGGATGTAATAGGTAGGGCCTACATAATTGTGGCTATATGCATTCTTATATATTTGTATGTCATCAATTGCGCCCTATTCCCCCCCACAGTGATTCAGATTTAAGTTTAATACTAAGCTAATTTAAAAGCAGTTGTATGACTGTATGTTAATACAATCAGGTAAGGTCAACGAATGTTTAATAATTATATTTAATATTGATTATTTTAATTTTTATATAATTATTTCAATAACTATTTTTGGAATATTTATTCACACAATTCTCATGAAAACCGCAAGACATCAGGAAATATAGAACATTATAATAATTATTACTCTTTATCTTACAAAACTTCAAGAGTTGAAATTTTAATCAGAACAATGTATAAAGAAATGTGGTATAGATATTCCATGTAAATTTTAATGGATTTCGTATATAATATATTGTTCTTTTGGACGGTTTACCGTTCAATTATTTCAGAATTTTTATGAATCACTCTCCTTGTGCATATATGTGTTCAATGTAAAAATATTTATCTACCATGCTCTTCTATGCTATGCGTATCGATAAGCAACACCACTTACATCAGTTGCATTTTAGCTTCTACATACCACCTCTCGTTTAGTCGTAGAACACTGCTTGCCAAAGCTTACATAAGCCTTGTTACTTAATACTGAAATTTACTGTAATCTCAAGACCTAACCTGACTTGTTTCATTTTAAACAGCCAATCATTATGATAAATTTGTACCTAATAATAATTATATGTCATAGTGTCGTGTTTTTGGCCCATCAAAAACACATTCCATGTAGCCTATATCATTATTGTAAACAGTTGAATATATCATTCATATAACACAATAAAGGTAATTAAATTGATAAGCCAATAATACCGTTCAGAAGAGCAATGAGAAGCAGCCAGCCTGTGAGGTATCAACAGGTTCGCGGCAGCCCGACAACACGTCCTCTCTCGGCGACAGCCGCGCACGTACTGAGCAGTCCTCGGTGGAGCGGGCGTCTGCGCATGCGCCGACCCTCGCTCGCACGCACACTCCCGCTCTTATCAGTAATATTGACTGACGGGCTGCCTGCCCGCGTTGCCCGGGCGCCACGCCGTTCGTTATCACCAATGAGGAATAAAGACCGAGTGTCACCCGTGGTGGTAACATGTACACGCCTTCACCGAGAACAAGCCAATCATAAGATGTTATTTTAATGAACCTTTATAGTTACGAATCCAAGATGGCGTTTTAAACATTTAATCTTGACTTTTAAGTTTAAACTAGTACTTGTTGCTCCGACCCGAGCAATTTATTTTGAAACAATACAAAAGTTACATTTAGTTTTAAATCAATTACATCCGACCAATCGAATACTGCGAATATCAGTAGTTACGAAAAAACTATTTACAGCTGTACATTAACAGATGTACAAAATTCTCAATCAATCCCAATGTAATTCTAATGGAAAATTTCAAATTTTATTTGTGGATAGGATAGCGCCCTTCTTTTACTTCCGATTCTCACAAATTTTTGGCAGAAACATCTACAGACCAAGCCCTATCCAAAGACACAAAAAAAAAACTTGAAAATAGATTAAGAATGGTAGGAGAGGTTCTCTCTCTCTAAAAAAAAAAAAAAAAAAAAAAAAAAAAAAAAAAAAAAAAAAAAAAAAAAAAACGAAGCTTATTAAATAAGTACTAGTATACTTGATGCTATAAATCGAGCAGTTAAATTTATAAGACTCTTTGCTAAATAGGCCTATGTTACTTTTAGTCCTGATTCAGTTACTCCCGTCCAATCCAATATTGTGGTTATCAGTACACAAAACTACACTTATTAACAGCTGCACATTAACAGATGTTTTAAATGCTCAACTCAATCCCAATGGGAAAATTTAAAATTCCAATTATCGGTAGCAGCTATATTTTTAAGTCAAATTTTCACCAATTTTTGGCGGAAACAAACAACTACAGACCAAGATCCAATGACGAAAAAAATTGAAAATCTGTTTAAAATTGTAAGAGGAGTTTTCTTAATAAAAATAGCCTTAGCGTAATAATAAGATTATAGATATGGGTGAGATAGCTATAAAATATTTTTAAAAACATTATTTTGAAAAAATGTATAAGTTTAAATTGAAAATGTAGTGCAATTTGATATGTTGCACTGGTTCAAAAAACTGATTTATATCTAAAATTAATATTTATAAACACACTAGAAAATCATAATAAGGTCTGTCAAAACTCCTCACATTCCCCACTATAAGTCTTGCCACATAAGTTGACGAATGGCCAAAAACACCTGGGATAGGCGGTCGGGAAGGGGGTGCTTTTCCAAATACATCGAGCTTACGTTACATGTTAATTTTAATGGAACAGCTGGTTATCCAATAATTTTAACTGAATAGTAGTGCAAATTCATTTTTCAAGTTACGTGGCGAGGCTTATAATATGAAGAGATACATTGTTCACAGCTTTGTGAACAAAGGTATTTCAGAAAGTTCATATTTTTCTATATACAGTAGCACTCTCTAATTCTCGGTCGCCTAACAGTAATTTTGTTTAAATTTTTTGTGGTATACCTGGGGGTGTCTCAGACCAAGGCTATTATATAAGAAACTCCCAGACCACCCGTACACCCCTTTTAAAATCAACACAATTATTTTTCACAAAAACAAACTGTGCCATTTGTGCAAATAACCGGTTGCTCTCTATCCATTGATGACAATTTCAATGTACAGGGTGTACCAGAAGTAACCTACCCAGAACGCACTCATTAATTTTAAATACGAACACCTTCTTTTTATGGTAATTTTGGATTCTACACATAATACTAAGACAACCTTACAATTTAATGTTCATCCCTAATCCTAACGGTTTGGGAGGTAATTGAGGAAGAAGTTTCCTTTTTTCCCATAAGAATAACATGGGGCTAAATTTCACATCCATTATCCCTGTAAATTTCCCGTTAAACTAAAAAGGCATAGCATAACAATTCCTTATCTTCTTCTTTTAAACAGTTTGTCATAATAAAATATTAGTTTTGTCAACAATTATTTTATTTTTCCATAAATTTTCAATATGGAGGAGATTACTTTAAATGTGTAGAAAACTAAAATTAATTACATGAAAATCGGTATTTTATGATGAAACATTATATAAAATTAGGTTATAAGATATTTTTATGCTTGGCCGGTAATTTTAAAGGTAAACAATTCAGTGTTAATAGATATGAAAATTTACTCCATGTTCTTCTTGTGGGAAAAAACAAAACTTCCACCACCATTATCTCTAAACCATTAGGATTATGGGTGCACATTAAATTGTAAAGTAGTCTTAAAATTATGTCTTAAAATCCAAAAATACCATAAAAAGTGGGAGTTCGTGTTTAAAATTAATAACATCCAATCTGGTTATGTTACTTCTGGTACACGCTGTACAACGCAAATAACCAAACAAGGATCATTTGACAGTGCACAGTTATTTTAAACCTTTTATTGCTATTATCAGGGATTCAGAGGCTTATTCATCATGATAAAAGTCATAATAAAGGACTGCAATTTTACAGAAAACTGCTACATACATGGCTTGTTTGAGTTCAGTTATCATTTGATGTATTAAAAAAATTACAAAGATGTAGCCTATGTAAACGACTTATACTGCTGCATTGCAGTTTTGTTACTTTTACATATAAACCCCCGCACCTAGTATACAAAAAGTAAAACTGATAAATTTAATTTAATCATAATTTGATAAAATTTGGCTTGTACCTACCCAATAGGGGTTGACTGATATTTGCTAACAACACCCATATGGCGGCAATCCTACATACATGGAAGTCATGGGGTTTATGGGAAAAATTATAAAGTGCCGAATATTGATATAATATTTGATTTTTACCTTAAAACCCATTACATTTCCTAACAACTAATATTTTTAACAATATCCCTTGGCAGTAAACCTACATACTCATTCCTATAGTGTTGATGGGAAAAATACAAAATATAAAAAAAATCCTTTGGAATTTTGAATTACTATGGCTACAATCATTATAGCATAAAATTTTAATTTCATTAATGTAAACAATAAAAGTCTCGTATCTATGGAAATTCTTATGATAATAGTTATTTCATTTCTGGGCTTTTATTAATCGGCAGTGTAATTATTCTCCATTTATTGATTCTTATTAATCCGGCCTTACATAATGTTTCGCAGCATGGTTTTTGTTTTGGTCATAGGATGGTACATCCTAAACAACCAAGAGGTTCAATGTACTAAAACAATGAATCCTGTGAAGGAAGAATTCATCACATTCCGCAGCAAGGAAATGATGGAAACGATCACCAGATATTCGCCCAAGAATAGGCGAGAGGCCCTGAGGAAAGTAGTGGAAGGAGAATGTCCTGACGTCATACCTACCCAAGCTTTGCCAAGTCCCACCAAGTCTTCTTTAGATGTTCTGAGAAAAAAGAAGATGCAACTAGTGGTGTTTTGTTACTTCAATTTTTTGATATTATTATTTTTATTTTTTTTATCTTTTGAATAAACAATTGTAATGTGTTGTTAAATACTATTGATTTCTTATTTATAATGGTTCACTCTTGCAAAAATTAAAATTCTGAAGTACAGTTAAAAAAAAAATAATCAAAGGCCAAAAAGCCCATCTAAAAGATAATTAAGATTACTAAAAGGTTAAATGTTCATATAAGATATAATGTAAAAGATACTTAGAATCTCAATAACGGATAGAGAAAAGTAGTTCAAATTAATTTTCCGAGGTCTATACATTTTAGGCTTCCACTTAACCTTGTAAACCCTTCTTAAGTTTTGAAAATTTGTTTTTGATGTATCATAGGCACTCAATATGCGTTCACATTGCTAAAAGACTGCTACAATTGAGGAGGTCTATGTAAAAAGGGCTGTAGTCTGAAAACCAACAATTGAGATATGGAGTGTGCAAAACTTCATTTAAGTGTATCTTTTAACCTGAAACCTAGGCAACTTAAACTATTATTAATGAAATAATATTCAATAATCGGTGATTCGTTTTATATTTACAAGTAGGAGTGTTTATTTTAAAATATTGAAGAAATTCATTTTGCAAAAAATGCTTACATATGCCCTTTTTCAGGAGATGGCTTGCCGCCATGTTTTTCATACTCCCTTTTTACATAGACACGTTTTTATAAGTCCTTTTTACATAGACATTACATCCTTTTTACATTGGCGGGCTAAACATCAGCTGATACAATCAGACAGTAGAAGGTGAAACAAAGAGATACAAACATGAAATTTCACAGACTTACAAATGAAAACACAAAGGCATCTGAAAACGCCATCTCCGCAAAAAGGACGTATACCGGCATACGCCCTTTTTACATAGACCTCCTCAATTTCAGTAAATTTTATTACATAAAAAAGTCGCAAAACTTTATTGTAAAAAAGTAGATTATTAAAATAGTTTATAATTCATACAATTGATTTATTAATGTTATGAATTAAATACAAGGCAATATACAAATGACAGTTGTTCCAGAAACGTTGTAAGGAAAACGTATAAAATTAAAACATATTACAGTTATACATTATACATTTACTGAAAGTACTCCTCTTTAAACCCCCGACGCAGCAGACCTGCGTATTAAGCGAATTACCATCGGTATTTTGGTAAATTTTCTAATTTCCAATAAAAATTATGGGATTAGGGTGTAGGTTTGGTGCCATAAAACGCCATTTTTGACCCATTGGAAACCCCTTAAAACCCCGTTCCCATAAGGCCCGATCATTCTGGTTCGTTAACTCATTCAAGTAGATGCTGCCTTACACATGTACAAAATTTCATCAAAATCGAAGGTATACCCGTAGCAGCAGATCTGCGTATACTAAGCGAATTTCAAAAGAAATTTGTAATTTAATAATTTAGATACAACGAAACGTGAATTATTGGTTTTTGCCTTTCTATAAACAAATCATAATAGTTAGTACGGTACTATTTAATACATTTTTTCTTTTTTTCTTTTGATTTTTTACTTCACTTCAGATTAGGTCTTAGGAAGTTATAAATATTAAATTATAAGTAAAACGAGGAGGACCTATTGAGCATAATGGTGCCATTCTGTCGGGTACTGTCACGACAGATCGTCACCCATTGCAGCCGGCGTCAGGTTGTCACCACCACAGATTTTGGCACCGCGCCTTTCTCGAGGTTCCAACCTGTCGGGTACCGCGCCGTCAGATTGTCCCCGTTAGCGATAGGCGTCTAGTTGTCACCACGACAAATTGGCACCGGCCCTTCTCGGGGTGACAACCTGTCGGACAGCGCACACGACTGATTGTCACCTCTAGGATCGGTGCCAAACTGTCGTGGTGCCAATCTGACGGGGTGACAATCAGACGTGTAACCACTTGATGACATCCTTAAGTGACCATAAATGAACTTAGGCAAAACCGCTAATTCCTCAAGTAGCTTAGGCATACAATTGTTAAACAACTTCTTGATTAGTATTATACGTGCTGTTACTCAGGTAATAATCAAACGTTTCCAACACTACTCAAGTATTCCCAACCACTACTGAATATTGTTAAAAGACGTTTTATTATTTCAACTCGATTAAAATTGTTAGCTGAGAATTGCATTGAAAATGCAGAAAATTTTGTTAAGTATGTTTGAATTTGGCAAAAATTTTAATTTAAAAAAGTTGTAGATTTTATGGGAGCAGTAAATGAAAGAAATTAAAAATACCATCTAATAAAAGTGATACACCTTAAGTACCTTAGTAGCACTTGTTTTTGTAAGTACTAATAACAAAGGGTATTAGTTCAAAGGAAAATACTGTGCTGTGGATACCTGTTATATTTAACTTTAATTTAAAAGACAGGATATTAATTTTAAAAATTCAGAACCAATTCATATAGTTTTGCATGTGGAGTGTAAAATTTAAATTATCATACCAACTGGTTGGGTTAATGGTGAGTTTCATGATGAACTTGTTAGAAATTAAGTAAAATCTCAAGTTAAGAACAAATATTTGAGAGCGCTATCATGCAAGTATGATACTAGCATATATGTTTTAGATATGTCCAAAAGGTACAACTGATGAAACTTTAATCGTGTTGTATGTCAAATTAAAAATGCAATGCAAATTTAAATTCTGTTAACACTGAACATCACAAAATTAATAAATTAATTAGTAAAAGGTAGTACTGAGAATCAATAAATTAATCAGTTTTATACTTTACTTGTTACATACTGTATATTGAAGACGAGTACTTAAATGAACTAAACCTGGAGAGTGAACTACAATTGTACTCCAAGAGAATCTCGTCGATAGTAGATCTAGTTAACGCTTCCCCCGAAAATTTTCAAGCCACAGCACATTTTATAAAATAATAAATAAATAAAAATGTCTTTATTGAGGTTGCATTAACCATGCAAAAACCATGCATTGGGCATTATCACTTTCGGGAGTTTAGTTATGTTGTATTCCTCCTGGCAACCAACAAATGAAGCGTTCATCAATAGCATGTGCCAGAGATAGAGAGTTGTCACATTTAAAAAGCCGTGGGTTTATATCTCTTTTGCGTTCACCACTGATGCCATGAGAATCAAAAACACGAATAGAAGCTCCTGACGACGCCAAAAAGCTACTGTTGCACGTTAACCACTGAACAGAAAGCCTTCATTATCGAAAGATTCCGGCTAACTCTACATCCAAGATAGCTGGACAGATATTGTACAGCTTTCATAAAAAAAACATGATTAATTGGATGCAAATCAATCTTGATGAAGAACATTGACCTCTTCGTTCTTGATGCTTTCTCAGAGGAAATCCGTGAGAAACATAATTCACAGAGTTAGATTTAACGTTTGACAAGAGTATCTCTTCGATGGCAGTTCCAGTGATCCCCTTTTTAAGTTTCAATCGTTAGGCACTGGGTATTGTTACTAGAAATGATCATCTTATTGTGAAGTACTAACGCTGATACACTGAATGAATAACCGTAATGACTATGAATTATTGGTGGGTGTGTAATGCCATGAAATAGATTCTGCAAACCTCAATATATATAGTGTAATATACTGTGATTCTCAAACCAAGGAACCAAAAGCGCCAAGAGGGCGCCTTGATCTACCTTACCAACTCTTGACGAATTTCTGATACCACAATGAGTGAGTGAGTCAGTTACACATGGGGCGTATATATTTTAGATTATAGTAGGGGACCCAGCCACCTCTATCGTGCAAAATAAGCGAGATAGTGATACCCGAAAGATATACTCTTGGAACCGATTGGACCTTTTTCTGGGGACACTAGGGGTCACCAAAACCAATGTTGCCACGATGAACTCTCTTGCAAAAGTGGTTTTATCTTGTGTTAAAGGTATGGAAATTTAAATGATTTTTTAATGTACTTGTTGCATAACAATAGCCATAGCTCCGTTGTTTTTCTGTCTATTTTGATAAATTAAAGATGAAAATGTTCACAAAAAGTTGGAAAACAAGACTAATGCATTTTAACCTATTTTATTATACCGAGAAGTAGTTAAAAAGCCTCAAAAGTGTAAAAGATTGTTCAAAAATATATTTCTGTTTGTTTCTAATTATGTTTACGTCATAAAAATGGCTTGGATGTCACTACATATGACATAATTAGATAGATTAGGTAGTTTAAAACAATTTTTGTCTCTTGCAGTTTTTTCCTATGAAGTGTCGTTTTCGAGTAAAATGTAATTTTACAAAGTTTGCCAGGTCGAGGGAAGCGCTGTTGGCGGGTCTCGTCGACGTAGACCGCCGCACAGAGCTAAGTTATCTATCATTCTGTTGTCATTTTAAGACTTTATAATGTATACCAAGTTAATATTTAATCTAAACTGCTTGCGTTCTACCTGCTTCAAGATAAATTGCAGTTAACCTTTAGCAGCAAACCTGCGTACTCAAAGTGTTTTCAATTGTTTCTATAATGAATTATTATCGCCAAATTGAGTGTTTTTCGTTTGCAGGATTGACATTTTTTCTGTAGTGTTACAAATTAAAAGTAAATTAAAGATTAAAAAATGGTTTCTCAATATATAAAAAAAATTGGTATTGGAACTTTCAGATCATACAAATTAACAATTGGAAATCATAACAATATTTTTTGAATACTATTGACGCACACACCATAATCAATCAAATCTTTAATATGAATAGTTAATTAATTATTTGTTGATATATTTTAAACTATTTAAATTAATATTATTTGATACAAAAAAAGGAAAACCAGAGATTCACTATTTTACATTGTTGATTATTCTTGCCAACCCTGCATAAACTGTTTTATCCATAAAAAAAAATCAATGAAAATCCTCCCTATCATCAGGCTAGGATGCTTAAAACATTAAATTATTGTCATCGTATTGATATTAAATTAGTATTGATATAAAACCACTAGTTTTTCACCTTTTAGCTCAAACGGATTTTGATGAATAGTAAAAAAAAAGTATTTATTCGTAAAATTATTATTGTCATGACTTTCTTATTTCGTTAACCTTAATATATTACTAAAATATGTAACAATCTTGGTTAAAATATTATTTAAATACTGTAAAATAAACATGATGCTTTTTTGCTACTACTGTCATACTTTATTCTTTTTGTTTTTCGATACAGTTGCCACATTCATATTGAAATGTAATCATGAATGCAGTATCCCTGTAATCCAGTATAGTGTAATGCATCTGAACATAAAAAGAAATCGTAAATTAAATATATATCCAGATTAATGTAGCGAATGATTAAAATACCTTATTATTGTTCCTTATGTATATTTCAAATATGTTGTTCCTAGAACAAATTTTGGTTGTCGGTATGTCTTTTTGACAAAGTTAAATTTACTATTAATTTTTTATAAAAATGTTATTAAAGGTTAAGAAATGCCAAAACAAATGATAAAACACTTGACTAAGCAATAAAACACTTTCGGACATAAGTCAGAATTTGGAAATTTACTTTTACGTTTTTCTTGATTATAATATTTTATATAGATTAATCATTTTATAAATGAAAAATACAGATTCACGGTTCATTATCCAGTTTCAGTGACATCATTACATCAGATTAAAAGACAAAAGAACAAGTTTACAAATGTTAAATAAACGCTCAATAAAATAAAGTGTTAAAATAAAATCAATATTTCCCTTTATTAAAAATATTTTTTTTATTTAAATTTACCTTATTTTTATCTTATACAGAAGAAAGAAAACTATTTGTTTTACCTATTTTGCAATATATTGCTGAATAACCATAATATTGTAAATTAATATCTTTGATATAGAAAAAATCAACACAATAGATCGCTTGAAATTGAATGCCAACCTGAGGATAGGTTTGCTCTTCAGGTGATCTCGTTCGCTACGCTCACTCGCATCAAGTGTTTATAATAGCATTGACTTTAGTCAATGATAATATCCTCTAGTCTTTTATTTTCAATACTTCAAAGTAATTGTTATGTTATTCCCTTAATACTTTAAACGAAAACAAATATTTATAAAATTAATATTCCTGAATCTAATCATAAAAATGTTCCAATACAAAAATTGTTGCTTCCATTAGAATAACATGGTAACTTAACTTTGAAGTCGTGAGGGGCAGGGTCCCATCTAAGAATCTGGATAAAAAGTATCCTATATGCTCTTTCTTTTTCTAATTTACCTCCTCCCAAAGTTTTAAGGGAAATTGGTTCAGCAGTTCTTGTGTTATAAATTGTGTAACTAACACGATTTTTTTATATTATACCTATATCGATTTTACAAAGTTTTCAAAATTTTACTTTCGTTACTTGAGAATAATATTTTATATAACAATTTCTTAAAGTAATGATATAAATGACAAAGTTGTGAGAAACCTTCTTTTATGTCCCGATTATTGAAGCTTCTTACTGGCGGACCTCTTTTTTCTTATGTACTTGTAATCCATGATTAATATTCGTTTGGAATCAATTAATAAAGGAAATTGACATGTGAATATCAAATCAATCTTGTAAAATATGCGGAGAAACATTCATTCGCAAAAATTGTATTATCTATAACTCCGATAAACCTAAACTGTTTGATACACAAAATAGTTTTATGAATTATGTAGGCATAATATAAATTACTAACGATAACGAAACAGAGCTATTAATCCAATGTATTGAAGGTTCAAAATAGTCAATACACGATTACTTGTTAAATCAATCAATTTCAGTAAACACCATCTTAGACAAATATAGTGAAAGTTAGTTGTTTTTTTTATGTTTGAAAGTATGATCAAAAGTATATATAGTTAACACCATTAAAAAAGAACTGGGGGCTATTTCACATTTTGTAATGTATTCCTTTAAGTTTATGAAAACTCAGCTACAGAACAAATCAAAACAATTATACCTTTTCAAACAATATTTATGTTGATTATGCAGTGAAAGACGATCTATTTTTGTTTATAATATATGTTAAAAATAATTTATGTGTAGATAATCTGGATTAAGTTACAATTCACATTTTAAAATCTTATAATGAAATTTGGTCAACATTTTGCACCGCCCTCTAGAACTAAATCCAAGGCTAGGGGGGGGGGGGGGGGCGAAGCCCGAAACGAAATGACTATAATCATCATTCGCCCACGACTAGATCTTATAAAATTAAAATGCCACATCAATATCGGTTAAGTAGGTCAGGAGGAAATGGAATGTAACAGACAAATCCCTTATAGAATTAAGAATAATGATGATACATATGGCAAGAATAACGCAATTTTATGTAGTATAATTATAAAACATTTTATTGATGTGGAGAACTGTGTTATCAAAATAAATCGAAAACTAAAAATAATTGCAGGTATTTAATATTAATAACATGGTCCTTATTTTTAAGCTACAACTATTCCTGTCTGATTAAATTAAAGAATTTTTTATCAAAGGCTGTATGAAGGTTGTTCATGGATATATTTTGTTCAGTGTTATGAATAATCAAAACGAAACGTCACAAAATAGTAATTTGTATAGTCTGAAAGTATGACGTAATACATATTAAATAACTATTTTCAAATATATACCGACAAACCATTTTATGTATATAATAATTTCATTTAAATTTGTAACCCTGCAGAAAACATTAACAATCCTGCAAACTCAAAACACTAAATTTGACGATGACAAATTATTATAGAAACAATTGAAAACACTTTGAGTACGCAGGTTTGCTGCTAAAGGTTAACTGCAATTTATCTTGAAGCAGGTAGAACGAAAGCAGTTTAGATTAAATATTAACTTGGTATACATTATTAAGTCTTAAAATGACAATAGAATGATAGATAACTTAGCTCTGTGCGGCGGTCTACGTCGACGAGACCCGCCAACAGCGCTTCCCTCGACCTGACAAACTTTGTAAAATTACATTTTACTCGAAAACGACACTTCATAGGAAAAAACTGTAAGAGACAAAAATTGTTTTAAGCTACCTAATCTATCTAATTATGTCATATGTAGTGACATCCAAGCCATTTTTATGACGTAAACATAATTAGAAACAAACAGAAATATATTTTTGAACAATCTTTTACACTTTTGAGGCTTTTTAACTACTTCTCGGTATAATAAAATAGGTTAAAATGCATTAGTCTTGTTTTCCAACTTTTTGTGAACATTTTCATCTTTAATTTATCAAAATAGACAGAAAAACAACGGAGCTATGGCTATTGTTATGCAACAAGTACATTAAAAAATCATTTAAATTTCCATACCTTTAACACAAGATAAAACCACTTTTGCATGAGAGTTCATCGTGGCAACATTGGTTTTGGTGACCCCTAGTGTCCTCAGAAAAAGGTCCAATCGGTTCCAAGAGTATATCTTTCGGGTATCACCTCACTGGCATTTTGAGGGCTTGGGTCCCCTACTAATTAAGATATACCTACTTTTTCATTTGCCCTTAAAATGATGCTGTTATTTGTTTGGTCCATTAAAATAAATATTAAACTATTTCTTTTTTAGAGAATTAAGAAAAACTAACAAAACTATAAAATATAAAAAAGATTTTTATTTCACAAAATAAAATTTAAAACCACATGATTGTATGAAAAATACCCCCGTCGCAGCAGACCTGCGTACTCAGCGAATTTCCAAAGAATTATTGTTTCAACATCAAAGAACTTTTTGGCTATCTAATATAATTAATAATCTTTACAAGGAAATATAATATATTTAATAGCATTATATTTCTGAGTAAATTATTTTTATTTAATAATTTATATATTAATATTTATATTGCAATAAATGACTTTTTTAACAGTAATAAAAGTGGACTTCCAAAGCTTCAATGCAAAAGGAATGATTTGTTTACAAATAACAAAACATAAACATTTCAAATTTGACAAATATGCAGAAGACAGCTGATCAGCTGATTAGAAACAGATACCTTATTTATTATCTTCATCTCTCTTGCTCCCATTATACACTTATTTTCCATGAGAATACCGTGGGATTTAGCATGTAGGTTTGCTGCCCTGTGGGTTTTTGATCAAATCTTAATTATTACTCACCACCTAGTGAAGGTTCATACAAATTTTTATTAAGATATGTTGATAAATAAGCGATATATAACTTTTTAAAGATTTACCCATAAGAATAACATGGGAAACTTGATTTGAATTTTCTCTATAACCAGTTAAGCTATTTTAAAGATTGAAAATACTAAATTGTTTGTTTTCTTAAGCTCTTTTAAATGGTTTTCGTTAAAGTTGATGAATTTTGAAAATTTAGGTCCAAAAATGCCAAAAACCCATTAAAAACCCCATAAAACCCGGTTCCCATAACCCGACAATGCTGGTTCGCGAACTCATGAAAATAGACCTGGTCTTACACCTTCATACCAAATTTCATCAAAATCGTAGGTCCCCTTCAAAAGTTATCAGTACCACGGACACACACATATACATATATATATTATAGGTTTAAGTTCACTGAATAGGGCTATTATAATTATTACAAGTATTGAAATTACCTTTAATACCTTTTTTTTCTGAATACCCTTCAAATTCATTTTTTATTAATCAACTGACAATTGTTTCGGCGATAATGCCATTTTCAAAGTCAATAAATTTTTTTAGTACATATTTTAACCTTCAAACTATACTCAACAAGCTGGGTTTCTTATCTCTATAAACATTTGATCAATTATGTTAATTTATTTTCCTAGTTGGTGCAGTTTTTTCTTTGTATTCTTTTATTTTGTTAAAGATTGGGTTGTTTTGCTCTGTTTGCATTATGTTTAACAGATCTTTCTTGTCGCTCATGTATATATATAATTCTTCTTTAGTATTCATTTTATTACCTTTTCTTTCAATGAATTTGAAGGGTATTCAGGTAATTTCAATACTTGTAACATATATATATATATATATATATATATATATATATATATATATATATATATATATATGAAAACGAACGAATGGCGTTTTTGGCTTCTGGGGACCTCAAAATGAAAAAGTAAAGTGGTCCCGGGCTTAGGTCTTACCATGGCTACTACGGTAATAGCGTATTCCCTAAAGGGAAATTCGCTAATACCAACAAACAAACAAAGTTTGGCATTTCACTGTTTGGCGAAAATGTTCGGCCAGTGCAGGTGTGGCTTAGGTGTGAAATTAGGACTTGAAAGGGCCCTACCAATTGGTTGTATTTTTACCAATTAACTTAAGAAACAACTTCACTTCGAGCACTACAAAATTACAAAAGTCATTGAAATCTATTTCAATTTGAATCTATTTCAATTTGACTTGTAGGCGGAGTTCCTTATAAAATAAAACCAATAAAATAAAAAATCACGTCACTTAATAAATATTAAATGAAGTTCCAACACCAAGAACGTATACCAACTCAAACAGAAGCTTGCCTTGGTCCTTTGAGCCACACCAAAAGCCACTTATCTCAAGAACATTCATTAGACGTAAAATAAACGTAAAAATTTTGGTAGTTGAATTTCAAATGGATATTCGAAAACGTAAAATTGACGTTCAATTTAGGATCAAACATCACTAAATTTTATGTAAAATAAATATCAAAAACGTCAACAAGATATTACTTTTTACAGACCGGTCCAGTCTGCTTCCGGATCGTGCTGCGGTGTGTAATAATTTCGTGTATTGAAGGCCTACCGAACTTTGTAGTAGGCCTATGTGTGAACTGTTTTGTATTGTGTTTATTTATGTTTTAATTTTTTACGAATCCTATGGATAATACGTTCTTTTATCACTTGACAATGCCTTATTCACGGCGAAAAATGTTGTGAACGAGCAACAAATATTTGAGCTGTTCGACGGAAGGTATGTAAAGTAGGCTACTATTTTAGTCAATGTTGAATATCATAAAATTGAAAATTAGTTAGGCAATTAGTTTACAACTCCCATACACCTGATGACAAATATGACGGTCTTATAACAACACTTCGACTCTACATTGACTCAATTGCACCAAGAAAAACAAAAAAGATAAAGTCTCACAGGAACAAAATGTACATAAGGCCTACACCTCAATTGATAAATCTAAAACAGAATGTACTTGATGCAAGACAGAAATATGAACTCTCAGGCGCAGCAACAGACAAACACTCCTACAGTCACTTAAAAACCCAATATGACCAATTAATAAAAAATGAAAAACAAGAAAAATTTCTAACCAGATACACAATGCCTCTCGAACAGAACCAAAGAGACTTGGAAAATAATCAACCAGGAAAGGAACAAAGCCAAACCCCCTGAAAATATTATTACAATACAAACAAACAAGGGACCAGAAACCAACCCCTACAAGATTGCAGAAACTTTTAACAAATACTTCCTAAGTATAGGACAAACAGACACATCAGAACCTCAAACAACCAACAACCCATCACAACCATACTTTACAAATTTCCACCCTATATCGACAACCTACTTAATGAATATTATCAAAGACACAAAACATAGTTACGCTGCAGGGATAGATGAAATAACAGGAAAACTACTGATGCACTGCAAAAATGAACTCATCGAGCCTATTAGAAACATCATCAACTCATCATTAGCTAACACAGTTCCCAAGAATATGAAAGTATCCCTAGTATACCCAAAACATAAAAATAAAGACAAACAAAACATAGAAAACTACACACCACTGGCGATCCTTCCTGCGGTATCAAAATACCTAGAACGAACAATATACAATCAACTGATCAACTATCTGGAGAAAAATAACAAAATATCACCTGATCAACATGGATTTAGATCCAACAAATCCATAAACACAGCAATATCCGATCTGTTAAAGTATATCACTGCAAGCTGGGAAGATAATACACAAACCACTGCAATATTCCTAGATTTGCGAAAAGCATTCGACTGTCTCGAATGGAAGATATTAATCAACAGATTACACGACATTGGAATTATAGGCAATGCGCTGAATTTACTAGAGAGTTACCTAACCGATAGACTACAAACAGTAGAAATAGATTTTACACACAACGACATAAAACAAAAAATCCGATCACCCCTGGAACAAATGAAAAATGCAGTGCCGCAGGGATCAATCCTGGGCCCACTGTTGTTTTTAATTTACATAAACAGCCTACCGACCAACCTGCCACCAAGAACATCCTGCATCATGTTTGCGGATGATACAACCCTGCTCATACCAGGAAAAAAGAGCAATGAAGCATCAATTCAACTGACAAACACAATAGAAGCTGCATCTACTATATACACATTATCACAGCTAAAACTCGAAATAAATCAATCAAAAACCTTGCAAATAAATTTTACCACAGCCAATAAAACCCATGACAACACCCCCAATAGACCAGCCAACAACTTCACAATAGCCACACACACACACCAAGTTCCTAGGATTGCACATAGACGAAAGCCTCACTTGGAAATACCACACAGAAGACCTACAGAAAAAACTCTCTACAGCATTGTACGCCATCAAACGCATACGCAACATAGCCGGCAAACCAACAGCCATCACAGCATACCACTCCCTCTTTGCATCAAGAATTAGATTTGGCATAATAGCATGGGGAGCAGCAGCACAATCTAACCTCCAACCAATACTAATCCTACAAAAGAAGGCGATCAGAGTAATCAACAAACTACCCCCCCCCCCCAAGAACACTGCAGGCCATATTTCATAGATAATAAAATATTAACAGTTACATCAACATATATCTACGAATCAGTTTCGCATTGCCTACACTACAATCTCAACACCAGATCGGACATCCATCAATACCAGACAAGAAGAAGGAACGACATCGACCTTCCCTACCACAGACTTCAGAAGTCCCAGAACCATCCAAACTACGCCGGAGCCAAAATACTTAACAGACTTCCAGATGCCATCAAACTAAACAACAGACAAAAACTACTCAAAAACCACCTCATAACAAAACCATACTATACATTACAGGAATTTTACAATGACGAATTGACTTAACCTAACCTCACCACACACCAACCCTAACCATAACCGTAACTGAACCTAACCTAAACCTGACAATCCCCCTTTCCCTGGGACTGCGGAGGAGACGCTACATAAGTGAAGTAAGTAAGTAAGTGAAACAAATTGTTCAAACTATACACACTTAAGGCACCAAAAAGTTTTTTGGTTTTTACAAAAGTAGGCTACCTACAACAATAAGAATAAAAAATTATCATAATCAATAATATTTATAGCAAAAGAGGATGTTAATGGGAAACTTGCTGTTGTTTCTTGCTCAGGAAAAGTATCGATGTCATGGGACTAATTCTCCACATAATCAAATAACTATCACGACACAAATACTATCACTAGCAACTATCACTATTTTGACTATCACTATCAAAATATTTTAGATACGGTAATATTTCATTCAAAAATACCGATTTCCACGTAATTATTTTAGTTTTCTACACATTTTAAAATTTCCACCATTGACAAATTCATGGAACAATAAAATAATTTATGACAAAACTAATAATTTATTATGCTAAAACGTTTAAAAGAAGAAGCTAATACTTGTTTATGCTAGGTCATTTTAGTGTAACGGGAAATTTACAGAGAAATTGGATGTGAAATTTAGCCCCATGTTATTCTTATGGGAAAAAATCAAACTTCGATCTCAATTATCTCTGAAACCGTTAGGATTAGGGATACACATTAAACTGTAAAGTAGTCTTAAAATTATGTCTAGAATGCAAAAATACCATACAAAGTGGGGGTTCGTATTTAAAATTAATGACTTCCGGTATGGGTAGGTTACAACTGGTACACCCTGTACATTTTTAAATTTTCATCAATGGATAGAGATAGAGGGCAACCGGTTTACCTATAATGGCACAATTTGTTTTTGTGAATAATTAATTTTGTAGATTTTAAAAGGGGTGTACGGGTGTTCTGGGACACTCCGTATACATACATACATACTTCCTCTTTTATAGATATATATTATAATACAAGCCTTTATATGGAGATAAAGAGCAATTTAGGCCTACACTGGCGACGTGTACTATTGTACACTATTATCACTATTGTACTATTATCTTATAACGTCAATTTTCTTTTATTTCAAAACTCGTACCGTACTCTTTATGCTTATTTGACCTAAATCAAGGCCATCAAGGCCCATCTCTAGTGTAGAGCAGAGATGGCCTTTTCTACACTGTCGGGTTGATTGATTGGAACTATATTATCTCACTGCTCTACTATTTTATGTAGTATTGAGTCTAATTTGTTATGTTATTATCTTTAAACTACTGCTACAAAAGAACGGGATTTTATATAGTCCAACCTAGAATCTTCTCAAGCTTTCTAGTGAGCAGTTTTTTGTACGCAGAAAAAAACCATGGGGAGTTTGTGTTGAGTTGAAGGATCCTGGATTGCGTTTCCAGAACAGCTGACTGTTAGATTTCGTGGGAAAGAATGACACGCCTTTCATCGAAGTAGTGATTATTTGTGTTTAATTAGGATTTTAGAAGGAGTACATTTGCAAAATGTTTGATTGAAAGTATAGAATGTAATTCAAATCTTAGTATTTCAGATATCAAAATTTATTCAACTTTTCCTAAATTAAGCCTATATGTAAAGTTGAAACTAATTTACGTGTAATGAAATAAAAACTGACCCATCTGTAGGTCAAGTAGGCAATGGAGTTTATGAATTTGTTTTAGAAAATCAGTTCATTAGTGTTGCTCAAAATTAAACGTTGTTCCACTTTGGATTAATTCGAATACCTTATTGTGTGTTATATAAAGTGCGAAAATCGATCCATACTGAAATTAAGGTAAGTTTAGCATCTGCTAAAGTTAAGTAATCAGATGAACGACTAGCTGAGCTAAGCGCCAGGTTGTTAAGAAATACACTTTAGACCAAACTTTAAGTTTAATAATCTACCCATAGGAATTTTCCAGTTCATAAAGTTTTATGGTTTGGTTTACTCATAGGTACTTAAGGAACCCCATCTCTAAGAGAAATTTGGCATAGGCCTTTTACAAATTATTGCCTTGTGCTAGGCTTAGTCACTTTGAAAGTTATTTACATAAAATGAACTTATTTTTTTTAGAAATGTACAGAGTCCTGAAATATTTCTGAAGTTTGTTTTATTTTCGATCTGACCGCTTTCTTTCACTGTCAATACTAACATTAAGTTACAATATTTATTTAACATAGGGGTAGGCCTATACCTAGGTAGCCTAGCCTACATCAAACTGGTTATTATGACTCCGGATTTTTTACTCTACATGGCAGGTTAGGCTCATAGACTATAACTCAATGACCGTTCTTTTAAAAGCCTACAAAGAAAAAAATAAGGTAAAATCTCACCACATTTCAAAGTCTGCTAAAACCTTGGATTTTATTAATTCTCTAGTGGTTTTGTGGTACCGGTAACCTACATAAATTAGCTTATAGGATACCGTACCTACAATTACCAGGCCGGTTATAGACGAATGAGTTGAATCGCTTTCATAACAGTTTTAATAGAAGTCATTCATCATATTATGATTTTAAAATTTAAACGTTGTGTGAGTGCGTTTTGTAGAACAAAAAATAATTAAGTTCTTATCGTACAAGAGATATTCTGCAAAACTTCTTTATCCAACTCCACCGTTATTATAGATGTATAGAAATTTCGATATTGCAATGATATTGCCATTCTAACGATGATAACTTACAATAACATAATATGATTACAATTTTATCACCTGATTTAGTTTCACGATGAATAAGCCTCTGAATCACTGACATTAGTAATTAAAGGTTTAAAATAAGTTACCCAAATGCACTGTCAAGTAATCCTTGTTTGGTTATTTGCTACCAAATGTTTCGGGCCTCTTATGGGTCCATTTTCAAGCATAGAACAGAAAGTTAGTTATCCATGTGACCTTCGTTAAAATAAAATGCAATGACTGCCCTTCTTTTCATATTGGACAAACTTCACGCTCTTTTAGAAAGCGTTTCAAAGAACTTTTACCAAAAAAAACATGAAAGTCCGCTTTTGCTAATCATTTAATAGACAATAGACATAATTACATGAGACATGAGTTTTTATGATAATTTAGAGATTCTCCACGTCTGTAAACAGGGCAATTACATGAATACTATTGAAGGATTCTAAATATACCGCTTATCTAAGAATAACATTTATTAAATGAAAAACTTTATTTTGAAACAAATATTCAGTAATTTACAACACAGCCATATAATCGACAGGAGAAGTGACCAAAGGATCAAAGAGCCTGATAAAGATAGGTAGGGTGGGAGGAGGGGGCGACAAGCCACTTACAGTGATGACTCATGAGTCGGGGACGCAGCACATTCATACGGTTTTATTAATAAACTGGCCAGTTATGTTTTTAGTGTTTTCGTGTCGTAAATGTATTTTGTGTGTGTGTGTGTGTGTGTGTGTGTGGTTTTAATGTTTTGACGAAGTTCACGGATAACTAACTTGATGTTCTACGCTTGAAAATTGACTCATTAGAGGCCCGAAACCTTTGGTAGCAAATAACCAAACAAGGATCACTTGACAGTGCACAGGTATTTTAAACCTTTTATTGCTGATTTAGTTTTGTTCTAATATAATAAAACATAGGCCTAAGTTACCCTTTGGCAATAAAACAAATAGGCGAAACTTCGTTATCCTTCTCCATCGTTATTATCGATGATACAATTACACTAAACGATTACAATTTTATCACCTGATTTAGTGTTGTTCTAAGATGATTAGACCTAAATATAACTTTTGACAATAAAACAAAATATTGCAAACAAGTAACTGAAAATAACCAAAGCAAGTACACATTTTAACTACTGTACCGTAACCTGTAACAATATCAAATAACCACACAAAATAAATTACCCAAGTTTATTTTGTAGGTGTAGCCTATCTCAATTGTGACTGAGAAGAAGCAGACCTAAAATGGTGTCACACAAATGCTGCCAAATATGTACCGTATCAGAAAGGTATTTTTTCCCTATTGTAAGAGAATATGCGTTTTAATTGTTTCCAAAAACCGTTGATTTTGTTGTTATAAACATCGCTGTCTATAAAAAGACCTAGGTTTACGGTTATATTATTATCATGATTCATTTCTTACCTCAATATCGTGGTTGATGCGATTCCTTTCATCGCACAAATTTAATTGCAAAATCGAAATTTTAACATCCATAATAACAGTGTAGTAGGATAACGAAGTTTCGCCTACAAATATAACTTATTGCTAACAAGTAAGTTTAACTGAAAATAACAAAAACAAGTACAAATTGTAGCTAATGTAACCTGTAACATTATCAAAGAGACATAAAATAAACTATACCCAAGATTATTGCGTAGGTGTAGGCCTATCGTAATAGTGAGAAGCACACTTCTTTAGACCTAAAAATGGGGTCACACTAATGCTGTCAAATATGAATCAGTAAGGTACTTACCTATTTTTTTGCTATTGTATTGAGGGAATATTCATTTTCCAGACGCCATTGATTTTGTTGTTATAAACATCGATGTCAATAAAAGTAAAGGCGAGGTTTACGGTTAAATTGTTAGGCTAGATTACTATTATGAGTATAGTATAAATAAATTGCCTAAATAAATTAGTATAAATCAGTGGCGGCCGTTGGTTAGGGACGCTGGGGGGGCTCTTATCATTATTTTATTTATATTTTACGCCAGTGAAGATAAGTAATAATGTCTGCTTCAGGAAAAACGGTTAACTCTTATATGTCAATAAATTATAGTTACTCCTAGTGATGTGGGCCGGGCAAATGCCCAGTGGGCGGGTCGTTTATAAATGGGCATTTGCCCAAAGCGATTTTAAGCGCCCAAAAACTGGGCGTTTATAAAAAGTTCAGTTTAAGGCGCAATACAATAAAACCTGTAATATTTTCAGTGTGGTATTTTAAATAAATTTTTTTCTAAATTTTTATATAAAATCTTATTTACTGATTAAGCAGGTTTCTACTCTGTAATTCATAAATATGTGCCTAAGATAAATTTATAATGTCTAATTAATGAAATTTAAAGTTAAGTATTAAGGTTTTGTTAGTAAAACAAGTGCTTTTTAACCACTATGTAAATTTCCTAACATAAAAAGGCACCTATAAAATTATATTTATTCATATACAGGGTGGAAAAAAAGTCTGGAGACGATTTAATATTTTTAAAAGTATTTAAGTAACAAAACTAAAAACGTTGCATATTGATTTTGAGTGACTAAGACTACTTCCTAAAGTACTTAGTGTCCTTGGATCTCGAAGGGGGGACGGTCCACAAGGAGTAAGAAGAAAATCTTAAATGTAAGCATATGTCAATATGTACCGTACATCAAAACCGTCTTTGGGACTGCAGAACAAGCCGCAAACCCGATCTCAAAAGAATGACCGAGTAAAAAATAGCAGGTGATCAAACTTTGTATTAAAATCATATTGCTGAAAACAAAAAAATGCAATAACTCCCAATCCACTCTACCTTTTGAGGTCGGGTTTTTGGCAAATTGCTCAGAATGCAATGTACTTTAAAAGGATGTATCATATGACGTAGCCTATTGCAGTTTTCCTGACGACCTCCACTAGGGACGTCTCTAAAGAAAGTCTTGTGGGAAACGTTCGTTCGTTTCGTGAGGTTCCAGTGAGCTGGAAGAGCCCACTGCGGCTGTTTTAGGGCGTTGCCCTCTTCAGCCTTGGCTAGGGTTTGTGGATGCGGTGCGACACTACGGCAGGACTTTTTTTGTTTTTTCTTTCGTTGCCTGCTTTCGTGCCGGGGTGGGGTTAGGCGTAGCGGTTGACTCCGACATTACGGTAGGACTTTTTTTGTTTTTTCTTTCGTTGCCTACTTTCATGCCGGAGGGGAGGGGGGAGGGGAGGAGTTCTGACACTACGGTAGGGCTTTTTTTATTTTTTCTTTCGGTGCCTACTTTCGTGCCAGAGGGGGAAGGGAGCCACTGCGACCAGGACTTTGAATAATCAGAAGACTGCTAAACGATATGCCTGGCGCAGTGGGGGTAGGGTTGAGGTTTGCTACGGTCGTTATGGAGTTACTGTGCGGGTGTGCGGTTTGTGGTTATTGGTTGGTTACGGAGGCAGGTCTAGGTTAGAAAGGTGGTGGATTGTGAGGGTTTGGCGGTCGGTGAAGTACGGGTCGAAGTAAGGTGCTAGGATTTCTGAGTGGCGGGCTTTGTCGAGGTATCGGGTGTTGAGTTGAAGGAGGAAGTCGTGGAGTGGTGGGATGTTATGGGCTTCGTAAGCCGAGTGGTTACGGGCCCATGGGGGGGTGGGAAACTGCATTGGCCTACATCATATGATACATCATTTTAAAGGCCTTTGCATTCTAAGCAATTTGCCTTAAACCCAACCGGAACCAAATTACAACCTTACCTCCGTTAAGTTAAGACTGATTCATTGTGTATAATAAACAAATGTAAATTAATTCCATTACATTAGCCAGATTTTTTAAATAAAAATAAACCTATGAAGTTATTTTCAGTCTAAATTATTTCCTCTTGTTGACAAAAGAAAAGTGTTGACTCTCTAGTACTAACTTCCTACCAATATATACAAGTAATTATTTTTTTTTTAATATAGGCTATTATGTAAATATCTAATGTAGAGGTTTAAAAAGTTGACTAGAAGAGTAGTGTTCAATTTAATTTCCATTAATCAGGTTTATTAGCCTTTAACTGGATAAACGCCCGGCACTTATGGATTTTGGGCGGTTATTTGGGCAAATGCCCTGGGCATTTGCCCTGAGATTTAAACGCCAGGGCGTTTTACATCACTAGTTACTCCATCAAACAGGTATAATTCGATCACAAAGTTGAATTAAATTGCAATATAGCCTACAAATCTTAATCACAATTGCTGACGGAAAGTCATCTCTGTTGTACATAACTGATAATCTGTTGTACTGCAGAGTATCAGTTATGTACAACAAAGATGACTTTTTAGGTCAATAAAATTTACCTAAAACAAGCAGTTGTTTACCGTCAATTTTATTCAGTTGATATGAATCCGTTTAATGCTTAGGCCTACTTCTTTTTCGTGACATTTGTTTGAATTGAGGAAACAAATCAGACTGAAATAGTTTTGCCGCGGACAGGTGTGTTCTAAGAATTGATAGCGGTCCGCTACCCCGGATGTTAAGATGTCACACACTTCCTTTTTGCCACAATATATTTGCGGTCTTCAAACCATGTTTACGTCTGGGTTCATGTACACTGTTCACATAGGCCTACTGGACTAATCCAGTTCAGGGGAATTTCTTATTTTTTGTAGTTCATATTTAAATTCTTTATCGTACTTGAAAGCCTTAATACAATCAATTGTTTTATAAACTGTAAAGGATACATCTCAATGTGAGATTATTTTGCCATTGACTATGAATACATAGTCAATGATTTTGCTTAACGAAATCCAGCAAAAAAAAAAAATAAATAAATAAATAAAAAATAGGCTAAATAAATAAATAAATAAATAAAATAAAAAAAAATTGAATCTTTTAAGACATTTTGTAGGCCTATAGTTTTATTTAATGTCGCAAATCTAAGGTTGATCTTTCCAAGTACTTCATTAAATTCTATGCACACCTTGATGTGTTTGTCACTTGTTTTAGCGAATTTCCCTATAGGGAATACGCTATTACGGTAGTAGTCACGGTAAGACCTAAGCCCGGGACCATGATACTTTTTCGTTTTGAGGTCCCTAGAAGCCAAAAACACCGTTCGTTCAAATTGATATATATGTATATATATATATATATATATATATATATATATATATATATATATATATCTATGTGTCCGTGAACACGATAACTTTTGAACGAAACCTCCGATTTTGATGAAATTTGGTACAGGGGTGTAAGCCAGCGCCTACTAGGTTGAGTTCGCGAACCAGAATGATCGGACCATGGGAACGGGGTTTTATGGGGTTTCAAAGGGGTCAAAAATGGGTTTTTGGAATTTTTGGACCTTAATTTTTAAAATTCATCAATTTTAACTGAAACCATTTAAAAGAGCTTAAAAAAACAAACAATTTGGTATTTTGAATTTTTATCATAGCATAACTGGTTACGGGGAAAATCCAAAAATCTGTTTTTCATGTTATTCTTATGGGAAATCAAGAAACCCTGTATCTTGCTTATTTATTGACATAACTTAATCAAATTTGGTAGATACATTATCTATATAAGGTTTAACTTATACTTGCTTACAAAACCCATATGGCGTCAAACCTACATACTCACCCCCATGGGGTTTATGGGAAAAGTAAAAAATTCCCAGAGTTTGATACAATTTTGTGTTTACATTCACCAATTATTGACTAACTTAGATTTTCTAACAACACCCAATGGCAGCAAACCTACATACTCGATCCTATGGTGTTTTTCATGGGGAAAGTAAATAATCTGAAATTCCATTGGAAATTCGCTGAGTACGCAGGTCTGCTGCGACGGGTGTATTATGTATCTTAACTTTTTAGTTCAAATGTTTAATCTCTGAAATACCACCAACAGTTAAGGCACGATCCTGAATCCCTATAATCAAGCAAATGTTACAGAAAAACGAGTTTTTAATTTTACAGCCACAGAGCCAATTGGCCTAATTGTAAATACCCCCGTCGCAGCAGACCTGCGTACTCAGCGAATTTCCAATGGAATTTTGGTATATTTTATATTTCCCCATAAAATCCATGGGGATGAGAATATGTAGGTTTGAAGCCATAATATGGGTTTAGTTGGTAAATATAAGTTAAATCCTACCTAGTGATTGTACATACCAAATTTTATAAGGTTATGGTGTTCTGTTTATTTTCCCCATAAACCCCATGGGGGTGAGTATGTAGGTTTGCCGCCATATGGGTTTTGTAAGCAAGTATAAGTTAAACCTTATCTAGATAATGTACATACCAAATTTGATTAAGTTATGTCAATAAATAAGCAAGATATAGGCTTTTCTTGATTTCCCATAAGAATAACATGGAAAACACATTTTTTGATTTTCCCCGTAACCAGTTATGCTAAGATAAAAATTCAAAATACCAAATCGTTTGTTTTTTTAAGCTCTTTTAAATGGTTTCAGTTAAAATTGTTGAATTTTAAAAATTAAGGTCGAAAAATGCCAAAAACCCATTTTTAACCCTTTTGAAACCCCATAAAACCCCGTTCCAATGGTCCGATCATTCTGGTTCGCGAACTCAACCTAGTAGATGCTGGCTTACACCCCTGTACCAAATTTCATCAAAATCGGAGGTTCCGTTCAAAAGTTATCGTGTTAACGGACACATAGATATATATATATATATATAGAGATATATATAGATATATATATATATATATACATATATATCAATTTGAACGAACGGTGTTTTTGGCTTCTAGGGACCTCAAAACGAAAAAGTATCATGGTCCCGGGCTTAGGTCTTACCGTGACTACTACCGTAATAGCGTATTCCCTATAGGGAAATTCGCTAAAATTTCAAAAACACTTTTGATTGAAACTATTTTTCTTTTTGTTCAACTTTGCATTTGATTAATAACTAAATTGGGCCTTAAAAGCCCCAGGAGCTTCAAAGTAATTCTAATATTCAATATTTTTTTTCATTCTATTACCTACTATAGGCCTACGATTTACCTGGTGTAAATGTTGCTCATCTCCAACGTCACCCATTTCACTTTCACCCATTTACATTTCCTCACAAATCTATAGACAATTCACTATTTCAACACAACGCACACCAACACGTAAACTTACAACATTACGCACAACAGAACCCAGACGGACGACTGCATTGCGAGGGAACTGACAGTCACATTTTTTGCACTGCTCGGTTGGTAGCAGTGGCTGGAGCAGTGGCGCGCGCAGCCTAGGGCGCCGGGCAGAGCGTTGCATTAGCAGCCGTTGGGTGTGCCTGTGTGAGTGAGCTGCGCGTATGTGCGTCTCCATTTGATTTTACAAGAGCGCTAGGACGCCGTGGCTGGCGTCCGTCGCTCCGGCCCAAACCGGCCGCGACAGAATTAGAGACACAATCGTCGTCGATTTTGGATTTATTTTGGTACGATCTGTTTCTATCTTCAACTTATGACCTACAATTGGCATTCTGTTAAATATTCTCATAATAATATTTTTGTTAGTTTATTTATTTTTATTTTTAATCAATTGTTTAGGAGGGGCGGCGTCCGGGAGTCCTTATGGGCGAGCCGCCACTGGTATAAATAAATTATGATTGTATTACGCATATATCTTAAGCAATTACAACTATCAAATAATCGCAATATCGAAATTTCCACAAGGATAATAACAGTGGAGTTGTATAACGAAGTTTCCCCAGCTATTCACAACTTTAGTAGTTTTAAACTTAATAGAATCTAGTGTAGATTCAGGATCAAACAAATGCATTGGATGAACACTCCCAAGTGGAAGTATCCAGAGGGCAAAGGTTAGAAGTGCTTAAAAGAAAAAATTGAAACTTGAAAAAAATCTGTCAATCTGTTCGAGGACAAAAGAAGATAATAACTCAAAATTCATTCTATGGATTTGTTTTAATTGATAGATTTATTATGAGTAGATCTAGGGACGCGTTTATAAATAGAGGTTAGGGTGTGGCCTATTAGTGCTGTGAAACGCCTCTCCCGGTTATTATATTTCCAATCTATATTACACAGTGCTTAGATGAAGTAGTAAAAGTTTTACATTTATAATGTGTGGAAGAAAATTAATAGAAACATTGACATTGAAAAGATTGAATATTTATTAAAAAATAATGTAATCAGGGCCAAAGATACTAAATTTACTTTTGATACTGCTCTTTTTTATTGTTTTAAGTTATTAACTTCAGTAACTTTTTGTTTGGCAAAAAACAACTATTTTTTTAGGTACTGGTAGGCCCACTGTACTCCTTTGGCCACTTTAAAGTTATAATTTCAGCTATTCCTCTACGCACAGATTTGGACGTTCCTGAAAGTCCATTCCCGTGAAAGGGTTAATTGACCACATTCACTCAGATCCACGTTTTGGAATTATGGCACACAGACTGATTTTGTTGTTCCTTTTTAGTATTTCAAGGACACATTTTACTTTCATGATGCGTTAAACATTTTGAAGGAAGGGTTAACATCCTCATTTGCACATTTATCACAAACTAAAAGTAGTTCCAAGGCCTACATGTTTGGTTTCTGTATGCCCCCAAAAGTCACTGCTATAGTATTCAGACGTTTTTAATGATGCAATGGTACAGGATTATAACATAGGTAATATACCGTACCTTAATCAAAATCCTGAAGTAGGCTATCAGTTTTAGGGACTAGACTTTAGGCTGCTGTTTTAATTTTTTTAACCCTCCATGCGTTAAATGTCGATTTTTGGCCCAGCTTTTTGACCTTCGAGCGTTTGCGTCAATTTTCCTACGGTTAGAAAACTTGACGTAACTTTATAATGAATGACAGAAACGCAGCCATGAATGCTACCGCTGTTACCGGAAAATTCTAAGCTACTTGAAAACACCCATTTCAAATTTCGAAACGTGATTGTTTATTTGTAATATGCAATGAAACATCTGGGGGAAAAACTGTTGCCATCTGCTAAGTTACCTATGTAAACAACGAAATACGCCTTTTACCAATTGTTTTAAGGTTATGAATGAATAAAAGTGTTATTATATTAATACTATTGATTTTTATTATTGGAATAAATCAATTTATGTCATGGAGTTTATAACCATAAATATGAGTAGGAATTACTGTCGTAATGTTCGTAGCTTGATTTTACATGTGTTCTTATGGGGTTAAGGGGTAAGTACCGTAGGAATATTTTGTTTTACTGGTATGCGTCATAATTTTTTTTCAAATATGCTTCTTGCCTGTATTATTAATATATTTTCGTGTTCTCCATAAAATTCTACACAAAATGTATATCTTGGAATTTTTACTATGTGTGTCTAAAATATTTTAGGGGAGAGCAAAGTTACATAAAATAGTTTCTTTATATATTTTTTTTACCCTATAGCCCTATTTTGGTAAGAAAAAGTAAGGGTGTATTAAATTTGTTTAATTGTTATTTAGTCCATTTTATCTACTTTCATATAGGCATATACTTTTATCTAGTATACATTTATAGTACTAAATCATAAAATATATTTTTTACTGATTTTTATTTAAAAGTATGCAAAACCTTAAAAAAAAATTGTAACGCTCCAGGGATGTAACATTGTACACTGTTTGGAGGGTTAATCTTCACATCACATAGCATACTGTACCCCATTCAACTTTTGTGACTTACATGTTACACATTCAAATAATTGAATCTCTCAACCCAAAACTGATACAGTGTACTTGCACGGCTCTACCATTGACTATGTACACTAACGTGAATAGACCTCTCATCCAATGCATTTAGTTTGAGGCAAAAATTTGGAAGTTCGGTGTACGCGGCACCAAAGTCGCTGCCATCAATGTTGTTATTATTCAGCTGAATTTACAGTGCTGCTAAAACACTTTACCAAAACATAAACACAACTTTCGGTTATAAAATTTTTCATCCTTTGTTAAGAGAAGAGTGGTAATACTGATATATCTATCATAATTATATGTTACGTGTACTTCCATGTACGCCGCACGAGATCGCACCACCGTCAATAGGTTTCACACACGCCTATGCTATGAGAAGTCTACTCACGTTAGTGTACATAGTCAATGGCTCTACCTTCATTTCACTCTTCACCAGATAACTTATTAATTACCGTAATTTAATTTTGGAACAGCCATCATATTATTTAGGGCCTAATTATCTATTCCATATTAGGTCGATTTCATATGCAGTGTCAGTGTTGGGCTTTAAAGAGCACAAGCCCATCCCATGTATGGGTACCGACTTTTAAAAATTATTAAATTTATTGGTGGAGCCTAGAGAGGGATTGAAGCATATTAATCATTTTTATTTTCAGCATTTGATCATTCTGGTTAACACCTTCACTGTATGTTTACACATGTTTTATGTTTCCTTTAATGGTGCTCTACCAGATCTGTAGGCCTTGTTCACCGTGATAAATGCTGATCCTGACAACCCTGAGGTTATATTACATACCAGAAATTACCCTTGTTGACACGTACAAAGGCTGTAACTGGTGGGTGGCGTTGGGTAGAAGAGCTACTAACTCTATTTGTGGCGAAGCACAAAATTCACTCAATTCCTATGACATGTGTGACACATGACCATCCATAAACACTACGACCATTGATCAAGAACTGTCAGTTGGAAGATCCTCATGGAACTGTGGCTGTCTTTGGGAATCTCAACTCAAAAAACCATTGAATATAGAATGGTGCAACTTTTACTCAATGTTTATAAAATACTCTTCTTCTGTTTAGTCGGTTTCTTTCAAGGTTCAAATGAAAATAACTTTAAAAGCTAGTGGCATCCATGAAAAAACTAATACCGGTATTTCATGAAGATAAATATATGTAATAGTCGTACTTTTAAAAAGATCCAGCAAAATTTAATATCAGGTACCTAAAAAAATTATCAATAACTTATTGTAGGTAGAATACAAATAAAAATAACATTTAATTTATTACTTTTACAATACAAAAAATAGTACCAGTACTCAAGTAAAATTAGAGTTAAAATAGTTAGATTTATTCTAAGTATCTCATTTTGATGCGTCGACAAGCAAGTTTGCGTTTAGGACCCAATAAAATCTTTATCAAGATTAAAATTCTGTCCAACCATAGACAATATGAATAACCTGTCCATTACATTTATAAAAAATAAAGAAATTACCAAATTTTATTGAGAATTCTGTAAGTATGCAATGTTGCTGAAATGTCTCTTAGTAGTGTATTTATATTATTCAAGGGTATTCATGGCTGACAAACAAAATCTTAACCTACTAAAGTAAAACACTTAAGTTACACTGTTTCTCCGAGAACTCATTAGAAAT
The DNA here is from genome assembly GCA_030545055.2 of Neoaliturus tenellus. NCBI lineage: Eukaryota > Metazoa > Arthropoda > Insecta > Hemiptera > Cicadellidae > Neoaliturus > Neoaliturus tenellus. The sequence goes on from CM061532.1 coordinate 115,970,172, forward strand.
TTATTTCTAAATAATATTCATTAAGCTTTTAAAAATATTTAATATTAATTTAGATTATATGGTAATTTAAAACTGTTTCTATACACTCTGCCCACTCATACATATTGTATTGCTTTGAATATTATAGTTACTTTTCAACTAAATATGACACCAACAGTATAGGGTCACTTTAATGTCAAGACAAGAGTTGGTTAGCGGTTGCTTCTTTAATTGCATCACCCAGCATTGTTCTGTTCTGACACCAATTATCAGCCTGTTCCCACTGGTTTGATTAGCAGCCGTAATCCGTTGAGAAATGTAATGTGCTACCAACCTTAGAGGTTAAACTCTTGTTCCTTCCTCGTCGTTAGTGGGCGCTACCAAACTCACTTCCCGTTACAAGTCATGCAAGCTGGTTCTGCATGAAAATAGCTTTCAATTGGCTTTACTTTTTGGAAGGGATTACAAAAAAAATTTTAGGTTGCTTTGTAAAAACTACATTTTTTTATTTTGACAAATATTACTCAATTTTTAACAATAAAATTTTATTTTAGGCTAAGTTTAATCAATTATGTCCTTATGTTTTTTATGACGAACGTACCTACGGGCCAAGTATTTTCTCTGTAGACTTGAAATATTCTTTTGCAGTAATAGTTATAAATTACCACTAAAAACAAAAAATCATTTTTGTAATAGTGTCATTAAGTAATTCAGTAACTGGCTACAATGGAAAACCACTTGTTTGCACTGGAACACATGGTCTGTACGGTACTTTGACGGTTGAGTCAGCTTTTTTTAACTTTTAATTTGTTATGATTTTTAACTCCATAAGACCAGTTAAAAAAATTTTAGAATTCCAATTAAACATTGTTGCAAAATTAGATTTTTCCTAGCATTGAGACTTGTAGGCCTAGGTATTTTATTTTTATCCCAGAACTAAGTTATATGCAGCTTGGAGAAACTCATTATAGCAGTTTTCAAGATCCTTGTCCGCATACATACATACACAAATATACGTTGCTTGTATTAGAGTATAGGAGATTTTATTAAATACGTCAATAAAGCTTGCAATTTTTTTAAAATTTTTTATTTATAGTTTACAGTGTCTTTGTTTTTCGTATTTTAATACCCAAAGCTATAATAACACAATATTTTATTATTAATAACTTAATAACACATAATGTGGTGGATGGGTGGTTTTAGTGCTCCCCTTTGAATCCAAATGCAGTAGAAGCCCTCAGATCCGGCCACCTCGGGAACGGACCACCGGCCGGATTTCAAAATGGCCGGATTAACCGGCGGTTTATTAAACAGGTTAAACAGAGACCTTAATTATATGTGTGTTCCAACAGTAAACTATTAGGGTGTATTTAACAATGAAGGGTCTCATACTTGTCCAATCAATAGTATATCGACTTTGTAACAATCATGATTTGCTCGCTCAGACGTTGTAGACCTAATAGTGCCGAAATGACGATCGGACAACGGACAATCGATGAAACTGCGTTTAATCAATCTGGTGTTCTGTCAACGAAGGCACTATGTATAAATGGGACCCTAATAGCGACTAAATCCGTCTAGTTACCTAAGTCTTGTTACATCGGGCCGTATTTAAATAGAACATGAACAAAATGTTTTACATCAGACCACAAAGAGTCCGAAAATCGGCAATTGAACTGATATATTTTAGTGATATAACATGGAACAAGTTGACTCTTGTCTATTTTGGCTGTGGGAAATGCCCGCGACTGAACATTTTATTTCCGGAAAACCACGGCCGGATTATCCGGCGGCCGAACCATCCGAGGCCGGACTAGAAGGCTTCTGCTGTGTTGCCAGTTCGATCTTGAGAAAAGTTAATAGGTAGCTCCTTAAATGTTTGATAGTGGACCCAGTTGCCATCTGTCATTGGTATATAATTTATGCTATTAAACAACAGGTCGCGACGTTAAATTGTAACAAGACCGGGATTGCACTGCTCTCCTTTAAAATGCTGTAAAATGCAGCAGATGTCTAGGTATTCTCAAAATATAAATTAAATATGTTTTCTACTTTCATTCTGTACATAATAATAGGCCTACTGTTAAAACTACTTGATCAGTGCCCTTGGATTCCTTTTCCCCTAAGAGTTAAAAACAAGAAGCTGGTCCTCATGAGTGAACTAGCACGATCAGCTGGTATACCCTAATTAAAACAGGGGCAGTCTTTAGTCTCATATATATATGTAATCATGCGAAATGAAGTAAAGACACTGGGGATTAAACTATATATGGATAAAAATTCTCATTTATATTACCTCAAGTGGGTACTCATTTATTTATGTTAGTCATTAAAATTAATCTTGTCCTGTAACACTCATAATAAAAAAAAAATTAAAAAAAACTTTGGATGGAAATTAATGTACTTCCTTACAGAGGAAGGAACAACTGCTGTTATCTCTGTTGCCAGTGGAGACATACAAGTTATATAATATCCAGTACAACAACTGATAAGCAGTGTTTGCCAATTATACTTGGAACCCGCCAAATAGCTGATACTACAGCAGCAAATAATTGTCATTTTGATAAACATCATTATTTTAACTGTACGAACCACCCTCACTAGAAATATATTACTTTTAATTTAAATTATGTTTTTAATTATTAAGTTTACTAAGTATTAATTTTAAGTTAATTAAGTTTATGAAAATTATTTATTTTGTACAGACTTGTATGAATTGTACCTAGGGTAACATATTATAGTAAGGTACTCAATGTGTGTTTATTAGAAATAATTATGAAAGTTTTCCCACCTGTATAAAATTGTAAATTATAAGCCCATCTTCTTCACTCACTTTGCATTAAGTTAATTAGTTTCAATGTAATGTGGTTAGATAAAATTCTTATGGAAGGAAAATGGGTTGATAATTCTTGAACTAAGAGTCTTTGAACAGTTTTTAAAATCCAAAGGCAGTGATTAACACTTATTACGCAGAAAAGAAAAGCATAATTGAATCTTAGAAGTAAGGTTGTACCTTATCTGATAGAAATTAACCACAATAAATAAACTGCAATTTCAGTTGCACAATCTAATTGATATTTGTTGTTTCAGATTCCAACACAACAAACATTCCAAAGAGCATTCCAGCATCAACACATATTCCAGGAGACATTCCATCCCACATATAATGGGTACCAGTCGTGAGGTGCTCAACGTGGGCAGCAGTAACTACTGATGTAGGCCTAGCGTCAACTGAGGTGATGGAGGGCGAAGCCAACAACAGATACATTGTTCAGGTGTTTGTGGGCGCGCTGTCACAGCATTATGAAGCCCTCTCTGTGGAAGCCAGTAAGCAGACGACAAGCGAGGAAATAGTGCAGTGTATCGCAGAGCGACTGTCGCTATGTGGGGCTGCAGGTTTCGAACTGGCGGAGGTAGTGGGCGACGCGTTAGGCCGGGAATGCAAAGAACGGAGACTTGGACCAGCCGAATGTCCTGTCGCCGTTATGCTACTCTGGCCAAAAACCAGCACTCCCCAGCAAGAGTTTTACAGGTAAGTAATAAGACTGTAAATGTGTTAATATACTCATTAACACAATTCTTTAGAAATCTAACCATGAATTTTTCTTCGCAAATGAGAAATCAAACCAATTTTTACATAATCAAGATAACAAATCATGCTGGGTTTATTATGATATTGAAGATTGAAATAATTTTATCATTTGCCTCTAATCTCATCTAATAAGCATAAATTTTTCAAGGGTGTATACATTTATTTGAAATAATACTTTTCAATCTAACCGGATGGGCTCAGTAGTTATAGTTTTTGCCTTTAAATCTAAAAGTTGCCGATTCGATCCTGAGAAAAGTTAGTAGCTTTTTAAAGGTTCAATTCCGAACCCAATTGCGATTTGTCATTGAGCTATTAATTAACGATACTTACTAACAAATGGCTGATGTTAGATAGTAACAAGACCGGGGTTTGGACCATTCCAGGTCAAAATGTTTTAAAATGCCTCTGGCGTAGAAACGCATAAAAAATAATAATAATAAAAAACTATCACTGGTTAGTGGGTTAATGGTAAGGAATCATTCAATGTTGTTTAATTTAAGCAGGGTGTCTAGTAGTCTTGAAAATCTGGAAAGTCTTGAATTAATTGAATTTAACAATGGTCTTGAAAAGTCTGGAATTAGTCTTGAATTTGCCTTCTAGTCTTGAAATTTATAAAAAATTTTAATTATGGAGACGCTTATTAACCCAATCAAAACGCTTGCGACTGTAGACAGTAAATGCTCGCGACCACCGTGCAGAGAGGCTGGTATTGACTCTTGATTCAGTGTATGTTGAAAAATGGCCTAAAAATGGTGTTAACTATCATTGGCCTACAAGCTATAGAAAAACAAGGAGAAGCAACATTTTAATTATTAACAAATATATTCAATTTTTACGTTTTACATAAATTTGATATCACTATTGAATTTGTGGAATTATTTATATTATTTATTTTAATAATAAACTAAACAGCCCTACGAAGGACAGGCACATAGCTAGTATTTAATAAAAATAGAATTACACACTGGTGAATTATTTCAATTCAAAACATTTTAATTTTCAATGTTGTTGCAGAATTAATATTGCTTATTATTAATAAGTTAGAATTTTATGTTTTCATTTTAATAGTCTTGTTTTTGACAAAAAATACTAAGATTCATTGTATTAGCCACTGATTTGCTATTGAAGACTAAAATTTATTATCCGCTGAAGATTGAAATAGTAAACACATACCTTCTGTCGAACAGCTCAAATTTGTTGTTGTGTATTATCGTTACATGCTTTGCCTTGAATACAGCATTGTCAAGTGATACAAGAACATACTATCCATCGAAGGATTGGTCTTAAGGATTAAAATAGACAAAAAATATCACAAACACAGTTCAGTTTGTCTATTTTGATCCTTGACCAATCCTTAAATGGATAGTATGTTCTTGTATCACTTGACAATGTCGTATTCTCGGCAAAACATGTTGATTATATTCAACAATAATATTTGAGCTGATTTACGGAAGGTATGTGTATACTATTTTAAAACAAATATGTTAGCGGCAACTATATAAATAATTTTGTAAAAAGTAAATTAGAAATTAATATGTGGAGTAGTGCAATAGTCTTGAAAAAACTAAAGAAGTCTTGAAAAAGTCTGGAATTAGTCTTGAATTTTGAAAGAGAAATAAACTAGACACCCTGTTTAAGGTAAATTTTAAAATATTAACATTTTTATTGTTCTTCATTTTAAATAATTAGTGTTAGCCTACTTTTGACTCTAAATTAACCTTAGGCCTATAATGTCATGAGTATTTTTTAATCAGAAAAATTAGCAATATTAATCAAGTAAAATGGGCCTAATATATTTCGAAATACAGTAATAGAAATACAGTAAGCCTTTGCATTAGGCCCAGTCTAAGTTTGTGTCCCTACCTCCAATAGGCTAGAGCGGGATTCCAAATAGTTATTATCAAAATAATTAATATCTTTTAAGACTTTGTTCTGTTTCCAAAAATTAATAAAAGGGACAGTAGCAGCCAAAGTCAGCTGCTGGTGGTTATATTGCTGTCATTAATAATATTGTCACCATAGAGTGACTGGCTGGATGCCATCGCTATTAATACTCTTTGATATAGTGGCAAAGATGTTGCGGGACCCACCGTCTAAGAGGGGCTGCAGTGTTTGTTGCTTTAGTGTCAGACTTCTCTCTCATTTCAGTTTTAAAATCATCCTCTCCACCAGATATAAAGTAATGGGAGGAGGCTTTTGAGATATTTCTATTGGATTTTCAAATCCTGATTTCATAGACGGTTAGTTAACAGGTTTGTGTTGACCAATCTGCTTAAAGTTTAACCTATTCAATTTAATTTATTTAGCTGTAAACCACTTTTGGGACTTAATTTTCAGATGGATAAGCCTACTTTTGTGATTGGTAAGTACTCATAGATTAATCCCTACAATTTAATACACAGGTTCTACCTCAGAGAAAAGCTAAGTGATAATTTGTGGTCTCATGGGTTTACAATGGATCCACAACTTATCCGAGACTATTTCTACTCATAGATTAATCCCTACAATTTAATTCACAGGTTCTACCTCAGAGAAAAGCTAAGTGATAATTTGTGGTCTGACGGGTTTACAATGGATCCACAACTTATCCGAGACTATTTCTACCGATTCCTGTACCAACCTCAGGATCGAGAATACCCGGACTTGTGTCAGCTGCCAGACCTCAATGAGCAGACATTGTTGGAGAACTTGCGCTCACGCTTCCTCAACGGTCACATCTACACCTATGTTGGCTCCATTCTGATTGCTGTCAACCCCTTCAAGGCATGTTATAACCATTTTATTGAATTAAAAACAATTTTTGAGCACTTATAGTGACTTTTCTACTGTGGGAAATATGGTTTTTTTGTGTTTTTTTCAATAGTTATATACAATGAATACAGTTATTAAATAACTTATCTTTGTCTATTTTTATTATTTGAATAATGCTATATTTTTTTAGTGTCTATTTTCCTTCTACTATACCACACAGACTACTGATTTGGTATCATTGGATTTAACTCTGTTCATAATACTTTTTTCTTTCAATTACCTACTAAAAGATTTTAATCCTACTGGCTTTCAATATTGCCATATTTTGTTACTATAAGAAATAATGCTCTCTGACTTTCTTGTTAACAGTTCCACCCTATCTATAACCCGAAGTATGTGAAGCTATACCAACACCGGAGATTAGGGCCAGAGTTACCACCGCACATTTTCGCCGTGGCGGATTCTGCATATCACAGCATGTTGCGGAGTAAGCGGAACCAGTGTATCGTCATCAGTGGGGAGAGCGGGAGTGGTAAGTTGGCCGGAAAAGAAAGTCATCAAAATATTGTGTTAAGTTTTGAATACATAATATGTTTAAACTTTTTTTAGACAACTTGCAGTACAACTAAGTCATCAGTTATACAGTTATAAAGGGGCTTGCTTGCCATTCATTAAGGTTTGACTGGGGCATTCTCTTTAATTTTCTCTTGTCTCAGTCTATTGTCCAGTTTTGCTTATGTCTAATCAACAGGAATTTATAATTTTTTTGATATCCTAAATATTCTTATAACTAAATAATAAATCTAACAATAATCAGCATTGCCAACCAGCATAACAGTATTTCCTCGATGATTAGAAGAATCAATTTACAGACACAAATCAAATCTAGATTCTTAGTGAAATTTGACGTACAGAGTTTAGCTTAGCTTAGCTTAGGAAGAATACAGAGCTTTGATGAGGGTGTCAACTCAAAATCTTTGTTTGGCTGTCAAGTTAACTTTGCCTTATCTTGTCCAGATTTTGAAGGAAAAAAAATTTAAAAAAATACAAGACTGAAGAAGGTCCATTTAAGAAAAAACTGTGAATGTTTTGAAATAGAAATTAAATACCTTTGGATTTGTTTCATATTAAAATAGGTCTACATTTTAAACACTTGTCAGAAAAGCTAAGCCCAAAATAAACTACGTCTAAAATGTTGGATGATTTAGGTGTATTTTTAAGTAAGTGTCAGTTTTATTTAGTGCTCCTTTATCAATGCAATTTTTTATTCTTATTTATTTTACACCCTAAACCAGCTGATGTCCTGAGTGCATAATTTATATTACAACATTACTTTTGTTGGATGCGTAGTTCTCATTGGCCTGTCTCATAATGTGACTCCCATATCTTCAACGGCCTAAATCCATTGTGCAACGGATTTCTTTGAATTAAATCATGTACTTCTTAAGATGCTATTTTAAATGTCATTATTAGTGCTTGTAACAATCATAAAAAATGGTGTAACAAAACAAGTTTTAAATATTTGCAATTTTGTGCTGATTTTAACTTTTTTTATTTTATTTTACTGACCAGAAAATATGCATAAACCTATTTGTGACTTAAGGAATCAACTAAATCAATGCAGCTGAAATTAAGTTGATAATAAAGCTTCTCGTTATTTATTAAATAATAGGCCTACGTTTTAAAACATATTGTGGATCAAAGATATATGATATTGACGTTAGAGTATTTTCCATTTTTATCATAGGTATGGAATAGCCACCAATTGTGATGATTTATTTTGATTAAAATTAGCCCGTAGATCTGACCCAATCCCTTCCCTCTGTTATTAATCACCCTCTGCCATGTATTCTCCCCTGGTGGTGTATTAAGACATGTCTGTTTGTGTTTGGTCTCAGGCAAGACGGAGAGCACCAACCTGTTGCTGCACCACCTGACAGCACTGTCGCAGAAGGGTGCTCAGGGCAGCGGCGTGGAGCAGACGATACTGAGCGCAGGGCCCGTGCTGGAGGCGTTCGGCAACGCCAAGACAGCCCACAACAACAACAGCAGCCGCTTTGGCAAGTTCATCCAGGTCAACTACAAGCCCAACGGGATGGTGCACGGGTAAGGCAAAATGGCAACAGGTTCTCTCACCCTTTACTCATAGACAATCAACAGTCGCAGTCGACTATATTTTTTCCCTGATGTAAAATTGTTATGTTGATTTTTGTAAAACATTTTTTGTATATATGGTAAACACATAGGTCTCAATTTTGAGAAAATTATTTTAAATCATTTCAGAATGATGTAGTTTAAATATTTCACTATCTGAATGGCTACAAGGATAATATCTTCAGGCCATTAGCCTATTATTTCTTAAGTATTTGGGAAGGAAAGCAGCATACAGCATGGAATATCTTGGCCTGTGATGGCCTTTTCTAGCTTAAACAATTGGAGTAGAGCGACGATGTTGCAGACTGTTTTAGTCCTGTATGTTGACCAATTTGAATATGTATGTAGTAGTGAATTATGCCGGCGGCCAAGGTATTCCATAATATCTATCACCTGATGGTGAATCTGAAAAGTATTTATAATCAGCAGTGTTCAATATTCAAAACCCACTGGATTTTCAATCAGATACTTTTAGAAGATTCTTACACCAAGTTGCTGTTGAAGAACTCAGTGGGTTTTAAATATTGAGCTCTGTTTATTAAGCAGTGTCTTATCTTCACTATCCAAAATCCAACTGCTGCCTTCCCCTCCAAATCCTAAAAATTATTTTGAAAATAATATTTACCTTTGATGTATCACTTAATGTTGCAAATAAGTAATTGATTTCAAGTCCTAGGTATCATCAGAACAAACAGATGTAGGATTGCGCAGTAAAACTCAATGATCTTCATTTGATTTAAACAGTCTTTTAAATCAATATCACAGATAAAATGTTGTATTCTCTAGAGTATCCTCACTTATATAATTCACAGATGACTTATGATATCTCTAATCAAAGGGATATTTTTAAATATTAATTTTATAGTTACATTTAAGGTGTTTTCCATCAGGTAGCAAACCATCAACCTTTTCAGCAAAAGAATCTTTGAAAAAAATCGTTTTATGTAAAAAAATGTTGTGCTTGTTCAGGAAAAATCCGAAAGTCCTTTCGGGATATTTTGAATACCAGGTTGAAAAGTATCTGTCACTTGAAATGGTGTTAAAACACCTTTGCATGTATCACATAGTTGTTACAAAAGTATAGGTGTTTGGATATCCTAAAAGTTGGTTCCGTTTCCAATTGGATCGGATATCCGAATCCAATACCTACAAAAATTTTATTTGCATCAGTGTATTTGGGTTGGATATCCGATTTTTCTGAATAGAGTGTATATCTGGTGTCAAGACAAGATCAATGCACCAATATTGTGTTTTGCACAATGGCAATTCTGCATAAAATGGTGACGATGCGACGTACATCTAAAACGACGACCAAAGTACTGAAGCAGATTCAAGCAGGTTCAAGGATTAAAACTGGATTTTTCCCAGTCATGGGACCAACTCCAATCGATTCCTCATGGCCAAACCCCCATAATCAACCAAAAAATAAAAAAATCCTTGGACGGAAAAAAATTTTGCCCGTATAGATATTGCATTTTTTAGAGTATAAGATTAGCCTCATTATTATATTTTTCATTGTGTCAGTAGGAAAGACTATTGCATATAATAAGAAAGTGTTAAAAATTAATTTTAATTTGCATTGCATGTGTGGTTGTTGTTTGGCAGCGCTGTGGTGCAGAAGTATCTGCTTGAGAAGTCACGCATTTGCTCTCAAGGGCGTAACGAACGCAACTACCATGTCTTCTACTATCTGCTTAAAGGTGCTTCCGAAGAGGACCGCAAAACACTGCATCTCCGCAAAGCTGAACAATACAACTACCTCAACAGGGTGAGGCAGAAACCTTTATCCATTAAGTTGACCATTCTGATTAATATTCATGATTTTTTAAAATTTCCAAATAATTAAAGGATTTGCTTATTAGAGCTAAACTTTTTTTGGGTCTCTAGTAGGCTTGAAATCAGGAAAAGCCTTGTGAATGTAAAAAAATCATGAACTAGCCCAAACCCACTTTTCTGGGAAGAATTGTGTTAACAGAATCAGAAAACCGCTATCAGAATCAGAATTTTTGTACAGTTTAACTGTCAATAATGCAGTTTTAAATTATAGAAAAATAACATTCTTTCTTGAATAAAAAGGAGCTACAAATTTAATGAATTTCTAAAGTATTCTTGATCTAGCCCCAAACTCATGATAGTCAAAACTAGAAGTATTATCATAGGTCCAAGTAGTGATCTATTCAAATAATACCGGTAGCAACGGTTTAAACTATCACTTTAACCCTCTATACGAGGGGGCTGGAGATAGTGATGTTCACTTTCAGTAGTGATAAGAAATGGTTTCCACACGTCTAAATTGGTGATCGTTGTTAAATTAATTTTTCACATAAATATATAAACGATCAATATGTTATTTTAACTATAAATTTTCAATCTAATTTAATTGACCAATATTTTTCTTTTAATAAACTAAGTCGAATGTAATATTTTACTTAAAATTATAATGTTCTTACAGAGTGGGTGCTTTGTGTTGGAGAATGTTGATGAAAACCATGAGTTCTCTAGACTGAAGCAAAGCATGGAAATGGTGGGGTTCACTCCCGAAAAACAACGCAGACTCTTTGCTGTTCTCTCTGCTGTTTTGTTACTTGGTATGATGAATTTGTATTCCATAGTTAAAAAAAAATTTGCTTAAAAATTTCAAAGAAAAAAATTTTGATTGCTAAGAACTTCAGCAGAATTTTTAAGTGCTGAATTTGTTATAGAAAGAGCAACATATTCATGCACATATAATGGCCTCAGGATCAGTATCCTGATGGTTTGTACGATGTGCTACAGCAAAGTGAGGTTTCTCTAACACCACGCCAATGTGTGACGTTTGATAGTAGCCTTACGATACTTATGCGAATTTGGTTGTATTTTAACATATATCTGGGTGTATCGTGATATTTATAGCTTCTAAGGCATTTGACAAAAGGTACCTAATTGAATTTGATCCTATCCAGTCACTTTTGTACCAATTCCGTTAAAAAAAGGAAGGTATACTTTTTCGAACTGACTTGTTAAACAATTCACAGCTAATTACACTAAATGTTAGTGCTGATGTTGATCTAGATAATTACATATTGTGAGGTATTTTCGGGGTCAAGGTCAATTTATTAGTCACAAAAAAAATTTACCAGGATAGCCAGTCGAGCTGGGTCGAAAATTTTAAGTTCCAGGGGTCGGTTACCTACAATTTACTTGGACCAATTCAGCCACTTTATTCAGGAGTCAATCAGATATAACTGTGGAATGTAAACAAACCACTCAATCGATCAGTTTGGCTCATCATGACTCCTGTAAATTTTGAAAAGGGTTAAACATAAACGGGATCGCCAATCAAATAAAATTTCGAAAATTATACCAGTGGCTGTTATGTTTATGAAAGATAAAAACTTCTAATAATTAATTTAGATTTGACACGCTGACCGAGAGGAAAGGAAATTTGAACGTCCAAGGAAGGTGTTTGGCCGTTCACAAGGAAGTTTTATATCGGAGGGATGGGTTCTGATTTAGGATAATTTAATTTTAAAAAATGAATTAGACAAGATAATAAAATTTTGGAAACAATTTGGATTATAAAGAACTAATTTAAACTTTGTAAAATAAGTATCCAAGTAATAGTAAAATTGTTACTAGTCAGTTATTCCCTAATCGTTGTTCGTCAGTAGTTGGAAGGGAACAGATGGATGCACCAAGGTCGGATTTGGTGATCTCAAGGGAATTATTTAATTGGATAGACGGGTTATATTACAGGTTAGCGTGTACTGTCCTAAGTGTCTACATGTGCAGGATCGGTAAGTTAATGTGCGGTAATGGACAGTGCAATACAGTAGGGACATAAGCAAATTAAAAAGCAAGCAATTACTTATAGCTAGCAATAGCAAACACAACAATGCAATCAGTTCGAAATTAACCAAAATAAAATACACTCGCTAAATAAACAACCATAAGCCATGCTTCGTGCAACGCAATCGTATCTCTTATGGATATCAAAAATATACTTACACCACCCTTCCTAGTGGAAAAAAATCAGATTTACTTATCCAAATAAGAAATAATCAACTTAATTTTCTTATCGAATAATTCACCTTAACGTAGACGGTATCGTATAAAAATAAAAGTTAAAAATTAAAATACTTCTTTTGATTGGAAAATATCAAATAAAAATAACTAACTTAGCTTAGAATAATTATTTGATACGGAAAGATGGGTATAGGTGGAAAGCTTGGGGGAGGTGTCAAGCTTTCCCAAGGAAAATTATTGGGTCGACAGGTACAATGACTCGCTCGGATGGGAATAAGCGAGCCTTCAAGGAAAACAACTCAGCAAATATACTCAATTAAATAAATCGGTTGTCTCAGCGTTACCACAGAATTAGATTATTAAATAATCGAAAATCTCTAGTAATTACGGTGTCCTAGAATCTGCAAATATCCACTACTACTGCGAAAAAAATTAAATCTGCGGAAGGAGAGGAAAATATGGATAACCTGTGGAAGTGATACAGGTTATCTCCAAGGAAGTAAATGGAATTGAATAGGGAATGGTGGTTCCTGCTCGGATGGTGTTGAGCGGGTCCCAAAGGAAATATGGTGATTTAATTTTTAAGCAGTATATAAAAAATTTTTATTTACTTCCGAAATTCGAAATATTAAAAATCTAGCAGAAATTCGTAATTAAATATTAATTTGCAGAGAAAATATTCACAACTGACTCGATTTAAATTAAACTCTTATTAAAAGATTTAATTGAATTGAATTTAATTTAATTCGCTGAGACAGAATATTTTAAAATCGGCATAAATATATTCGTTATTACTCTGAGCAATAATAGTCGTCCTACCTTAAATCAGGATACTCGTTCGTGACTCGGGTACAGACACTCGACTCGGACTCGTACTGCAACTCGTCTCGCACTTGAACTCGTGTCGGACTCGAACTCGTTGTTCGTGGAGCCGTGGCGGCGACTTTTGTTACCGGCCGGCGTTCCAGTGCGCATGTCCCGCCGCCAGCAGGCTAGGACTCGCACGGCCGCTGTGCGCCGACTCCGCAGGCCACAGGTCGGCGGCGGTCGGCCTCATGCCGAACCCAACGTGTTTACGTTGACTATTACATTATTCCAATAGAATTTTTATGCCGATTGCATTGAAATAAAATTGATTTAATTTAGAAATGTGTTTCCGAATTTTGATTCATCGATTTTAATGGAGAATAATTAATTATAATAATCGAAATAAAAGAAACCAAATGTCGAACTGTCAAAAAATAAATATAATTTACTCGAAAAATAAAAATAAATGACTTTTTTCCGAACTAAAATTTACCGAATCAGTAATGTAAAATAAAATAGTCTCTAATTCTAACTTAAATTATTTACTGAAAATGAACTCGTTACAATATCTAGGATCAATATATCTGCCCACAAAAAAAAAATTCTGTTTAGAAATAAATTTTAATCCCAAAAGTGCTAGAGAACGATATTTTTTATCTCGATTGTTTAGAGAATCAACTCAAAGTCTGCAGCACCCACTGCAGAGACAGAACCATATATCATTCCTAAGCTTTTTTCAGATAAAAGTCTCACAGCAAAATAACGTTCTAAAATAATTTTATGGAATAAGAGCAACACCGATCATTCCTGAAAAGTTGTTTCCAAGACAATAATTTCAAAAACAGTAATTTCAACAATATTGCAAGACGTCTTAAGTCTTAGATTTTTGCCAAATTTTAAGTACTGAAGTTGATCTTGAAAGCAATATAAATGCACATATAATGGCCTCAGGATCAGTATGCTGATGGTTTGTACGATGTGCTACAGCAACGTGAGGTTTCGCTAACACCACACCAATGTGTGACGTTCGATAGTAGCCTCACAACACAAACTGATTTTAGTTCTTAATTTTTTAGATTTGAATTCTTAAAATTATACTGTACTTGAATAGGATATTCTCCAAGGTACCCAATTAATTGAATTTTTTCATATCGTCACCTTTTATGTTTAATCCCTTCTTTAAAGGACTCTGTACACTTGTCACAAAGTTTTCTGTTCCACGATACGCAACAAATATTTTTGCTAACTGTAAATGAATTACATAAGGAAAGCAACTTACTAATGCACATATAATGGCCTCAGGATCAGTATGCTGATGGTTTGTACGATGTGCTACAGCAACGTGAGGTTTCGCTAACACCACACCAATGTGTGACGTTCGATAGTAGCCTCACAACACTTAAACTAATTTTAGTTCTTAATTTTTTAGATTTGAATTCTTAAAATTATACTGTAGTTGAATAGGATATTCTAAAAGGTACCCAATTAATTGAATTTTCTCATATCGTCACCTTTTATGTTTAATCCCTTCTTTAATAGGACTCTGTACACTTGTCACAAAGTTTTCTGTTCCACGATACGCAACAAATATTTTTGCTAACTGTAACTAAATTACATAAGGAAAGGAACTTACTAATGCACATATAATGGCCTCAGGATTAGTATGCTGATGGTTTGTACGATGTGCAACAGCAACGTGAGGTTTCGCTAACACCACACCAATGTGTGACGTTCGAAAGTAGCCTCACAACACTCATATCAATAACAACGGTGTAAACACCTGGATTGCGCCCTGCAATGCAAAGAAGGCTCTGTTTGCAGTCCGGGCCACCAATGGACGGAACCGTCGCTGTCCGTATACTTCCATTATATAAAACGCATGACTTCTGCCTCCGGCTTATTTGATTCTAATGGAAATAAATTAGGGATGGGTCGGTTGTTAAAGTCAGTTGCCGGTTTTATCGGTAACCGATAAAACCGATAACAGAGAATTGAAAACACATGTCGGTTTTCGGTTTTTTTTTTACTAACTAAAGATAAAAAGTTGAACAGAAATCAATAATAGGAGAAAGGACGTCTGATTCTAGGAAGATAGCAATACAATTGTAATATGAATTGATAGATGGAATGCTGAACACCTGAACATAAGAGCTCTATTGTTTGGCATCCGGCTGGCCAGCAATCGCTTATGTGATTTACATCCTTATCAGTTCCCTAGTACATTATATTTGGTTTCTAAACTAATTGTCGTACAAAAACAAATTATAGCTTTTTTTTGTCTGATTTTCATTAATTGAATAAAACTTTAATCAAAGTTGTACGACTTATGGTTCGGTGAATTAATGTTATTATTATGTTGTTTTCAATATTGAACTCAAAAATACTACAACAGTCCTTATTTTTTATAAATATATAGAAGTATTATTTAACTGAATTAAAACTAAAAATAATTATCTTAACAAAATGCATTTCTATAACACATAATAGCTAGTAGGGCCTAATTCTAAAAAAAATTAGACATTAAATAACAAATTATTTCATAAGCCATAATTTGAGGGTACAGTACACTCTCGTTCATCGGACTCGGCGACATCGGAACTCCGCTTCATCGGAACTGAAAATCTGGATATTATTAATTTTTTTTTCTTACGAAATAAATAATTTTTCCGTTTTAGCGCCTTCAATTTCCATTCGTTCTATCCGCACAACAGCGAAGTATCACATTTTGCGTCTAACGTCATCAGGCGTTTTCCATGATCTGTACGTATCGATGTGATTTATAAGGCCGTGGAGTATTCGCACAAAAATAGAAAGAGGAAGGGGGCACGAAGTGAACATCCGTTTCGACCGCTTTCCAAACTGTCATTCAGTCTGTCTCGCGTCGCGACTGCACCTGTGTACGTGGAAGTCAGTTGACTGCTGGAATATGAGTGGAATATAAGTATGGAATATGAGAATAACGATTTTGGATCTTTATTTCCTGCGTTGTTTTTATTCCTATAGGTTCATTTGTTACCATGTTCAAAGTTTGAGTGCCTTATTTTCATATAAAATCTCTAGTGTTGCCTTAAAAACAAGAGTGAATACAATCACGATAGGTCATTGTATGGGCGGAAATGATGACTCACGGCGGCCTCCGCTTCATCGGAATTTTTTGACATCCGAACCGGCCGTCTGCCACATTAGTTCCGATGAACGAGAGTGTACTGTATTTCTAAACTTTTTTATATGGTTGGATTTTATTATATACTCCCACATATTTCATCAATTCCTACAAAAATACAATGGTCAAAGTTTTTATCTTTCATTTTTAGTTGGTGATTAAAATTGAAAATTTGACTACGAAAATGGTTGTATTGTTTTTTGACTACTTTCAGATAAAATATAAGGCCAGTTATATAGTAGGACAAAAACATTTAATATTTATATATTTTCTTGCAATAACTAAATGGTCTTATTTAAAAAGCATAAATATGTAAAAGGCAGAAAATAGGTATCAGCCTGATTTAAAATAGTAACCGTGAATTTTTAAAATAAACAGATAAACCAAACAACCGGTGCCAGTGAAAAACCAAACCGATAAATTTTGCAACCGACCCATCACTAAAATAAATGTTAATAAATAAATGGTACATAAGTACAGTATGTGCACTCTGATTATTTTAAACATTACATTTTTGACCTCCAGCATAAAAAATTATGAGAAATTTATCCATGCATAAACTACTAATACCAAGGTGCATAGGTTATTTTATAGATTGATGATAATCATGTCTAATTTGCAAAAATTTAATAATGGTGAAAATAAAGGAGTTATAAATAATTCTTTGATTGTTTTTAAATTATGTTTATTTAATAACGTAATCCACTTACTAGTCTTAAAAATTAAAATTTGTCCTAATTTGGTCTAGCAGTTGATATAAGTATTAAAACTGAAATTATTTCAAAAAAGGTATTGAAATAAAAGTTAGTAAAAGCCACATATGTGCATTATAAATGTTGTATATTATTTCCGCTTCTAATAATGAATATTTAGAAAAATTATTTGTAAACTTCAAATACCTACACAGCTCACATATTGTTATGTGATAATATTGTAAAAAATTATGTTGTTATTATTACTAAACTAATTACAGTTTTTATAAATAATTGTTTGTTCACTGCAAATTACTTTTACTTAAAGTCCAATTTAGTTTTAATTATAACATTGCTATAAAGCTTAAATGGTGTTTATTTTGTTTTGGAAGAGGAAAATTTCATTTACAATTATCAGAGTGTACACCATTTGCTAACTTTTGTTCCCATAAGAACCAACCAGGCTGGCGTCATAAGTGATGTGTTTTATAATGGGAGTATACAGACAGTGGCGATTTTGTCCATAAAGTAATGGGGGAGCGCTCCACCAGTCGGACCGCGTCTCTAATATGGAGTCTTTATATGGAGCCTCTTGCAATCCAGGAGTATACATTGTTGATTAATATCTACAAAAATTTGAATGTGTTGATTTCATAATCATATTAAACGAGGAAACTTGTTGTGTGCAGGAAACGTAGAGCTGCTGCCTCGCAAATCTGTCTACCACCATGACGAGGGGGTGGCGGTCGGCAACACTGAAGTAGTGGACATCATCAGCCGACTGTTGAGGGTCAAGCGAGAGACATTGCTGGCAGCACTGACAGCCAAACGAGCACGCGCCTCAGGCGAAACTTTGGTCATAAACTATCGGCTGCCTGAGGTACTCGAAAGACACCTTTCTCAATATCCAAAAGGTCCACAGTCAGTGGCCTACTTAAGAATATTGTATTATGAAACTTAAATTTTAGTTGCCAAGTCGTCAAAACAAATTACAGCTGCAAAGAATTAAGGCTAAAATTGGGACTAATCTTAGAGGGCCATTGACATATTTACTTTAGGAATTGGAAAGTAGAGCAGCATTCTTGATGGTGAAGGTGGATAGAACATCAATACATTACACATTAAAACAAACAAAACATTTCTAACCTCGGGATTCTTCAACAGGATGTGTAGAGAGAAGACTCCATGTAGTCTTCATCCTGATGGAGAAGCCTGTGGATTCAAAATGTGTTTGTTCTAATGTGCAGTGTATTTTACCATCAGGTATGCTGATCTATCCTATTCCTATAAAAGTATGGCTAAAACTGTATATTCTGTTGGCCAATAACAGTGGCAATCTTAGCTCTGGCAGCCATTACATCAGTCTGTTCCGGCCCTCTCAAACTGTGATCATTAATGTGGTGTGTGATAAATCCTGCTGATAAGAATATGGCCCCAAAGCCCCGGAGGAACAATTTCACAAGGCTTCACCTTGGAAGAATGATATAGAAGGATAAACTATGACATAGGGGTATACAGTACTAAATATATATATATATTTTTTTGTAAAAACTATTCATCAACATGACAAAAATACTAATTCATTTTCATGGATTATTTATTATTGACGTGACAAATATTGCAGGCATAATTTTCAACACTTTATTTGAAAACTGTTTCAAAAATCAATAGTGTCATTTAAAACAAACTTCACTTAAGCTACTTGGTGGTTCCACTTGATGCGTGACGGCTTCACTTCTAACACAGCATGATGGCCATCTTTCTTAAGCACCAAGGGGACCGAGCTCATTCTTTGCAAAGTTATTAAACGCCGATTTCCTTATCCATATCAAGCTCGTATACTGCACTCATTCACCAAAGGGTGCTGCACTTTGGTTCAAATTAAACCACAAATTAAAAATTTTAAATTTTGAAAAATAATCTATAATATTAACAGCTGATTTTTAATTGATTTATTACAAAAATTCTTAAAAGTAGGATAGAAACCGAATTTTTCCCCAAAAAAAATTTAACAGTACAATCAGTACTTGTTTTAGAGTAGGCCTATAAGATTCCTCTAAGGACCTCACCAATGCAAAGGAAGTAACATTTGTCATTCAAATAAGAGCCAAAGTTTTCACTTCAAGAGTAAAATTTGTTTATTCTGTTTGAGATTTTGTTAGGAAATGCTACCTTCACAGTTTGAACACTTCATAAATAATATGTATCACGTGATACATATTATTATGTGGATTAAGTTCTGTTTTTTATTTAACTCTTCCTATAAAATGTTGATTGTAATCAGTAAATTGTGTCCACAGGCTATAGCAGCGAGGGATGCGATGGCAAAGTGTCTGTATGGTGCTTTGTTCGACTGGATAGTGCTACAAGTCAATCATGCGCTTTTGTCCAAGAAAGATACACTCAGAGAACATCAGGGCAATTCCATTGGTGTCCTAGACATCTTTGGCTTCGAAGATTTTGGGCCATATAACAGGTGGAAATTAATTGTTTCAACATATCTAGTACTGTAAAATTTCATATTTGTAAATTTCACATTTTATTGCATGAAACTGTCCATGAAGTTGGTTGCAATATATGATTTTTAACATCACAATTCCTTAGGTATTGGAATATTTCCTTGTTGGTGTCTTTCTCTCATGTAAATGCTTATAGGCCTATGTTTGATCAACAAAATCTTTTGTGTGTAAATAAATTTTAAAGATGTCTTGTCTTTAATTATCTTAAATAGTAAGAATAAATAAACTTTCATAATAGTAAACCAGAGACAATATTGGTGTATTATTAACTCCCATTGGCCCAGTCACTCCCACAGCAAACAGTACTTTAGTAGGGCTTTGGCCTCTATATCAATTGCCCTCAGCTTTCATGGTCATTTGTACCTTCCTTTTCTGATACTCTGGTGAGTTCTGCCCACTTGCCGCTCCTACCATCTTCTGGGTCTCTGGGCTTCTCCTGTCTTACTTCTTTAGGATTTTGTTACATGCAGGCAGACATGTTTTCGCGTATATTGCTAGTTATTTAAATTTTATAAAAAATTCCCAGTAATTAAACGGTTTAACTTTTTCTACTACTTGCTTTGGGCATGTACAGTGTAGTATAATGGCGGCTGGAATGTGTGTTTTCAGTTTTGAGCAGCTGTGCATCAACTACGCCAATGAGCACCTGCAGTACTATTTCAACCAGCACGTGTTCAAGTACGAGCAGGAGGAGTACCGCAAGGAGGGCATCCGCTGGAGCGACATTGACTTCCTGGACAACACGGCGTGTCTGCACCTCATCGAGGCCAAGCCCAGTGGCCTGCTCTGTCTGCTGGACGACGAGTGCAAGTCAGTATTAAACCGGGGAGGCCTTTTGGCAGATAATTTTTCTTGTCAGTAACCTTTCTCGATGGCACAGAACCTCAATAGTTAAGTGTCAAACAAGCAAAATGACAAACTATACAGAGCATATGGGACATGCATATGTAGGGAGTATAAAAATTTTGAGTTTAATTTAGAAAACGCTAAATTTTAATCAAACCATAACTCAAATGACTTCTAACATAACAAATATTCAAATCATTTTTCACTTTATTTACATTTGTTAATTGCCATCATTTACACTATCCGATGCTACTGGCATGATAATTCATCACCGACCATATTGAACTATCAGGAGTGTCAAACTAAAACTTAAGAGTTGAACTATCGAGGTTCTACTGTAACACTTAAAAATTCTAATATTTAAGTTAGTTTGTAAGGTAGAGCTTTTTGACAAACAGTGAAGAAACTGAAGACAGCCCTCACAACTGGCTGTCAAAGAACTCTTTCTACTCCCTGGATGAATTTCTGCAGTGGAGGGACATGCTTCCACTTACACACTGATGAAGACCATGGAATTGTAAACATTTGACACTATTACAAATCTTTATGCTTTGTAATTAAAGAGATTTTGATTTTAATTGGCTGGTTAGGTTTACAAAATAGGAGAAAGGATTCATCTAGTTTACCCGAGAAAATTGTGTTCAAGCAGCATACAGGCACTTACAGAAATTGCATGTTTTCACTAATATTTCATCTCTTATATCAGAGAAAAGGAGAAATAATTCATAATAATTCATGACTTCTTCAGAGAAAAGGAGAAAGTTAAGTGCCTTGTATTTTCTTCTGAGTGAAACAAGTACACAGTTCTATTTAAGCTTATCAGTTTGTGTACTAGCAACATGAAGTTTTGCTAAGAATTGATTTAAGAATTTAAGTGCTAAATTTTTTCTAGATTATCTTCATGCACATATAATGGCCTCAGGATCAGTATGCTGATGGTTTGTACGATGTGCTACAGTAACGTGAGGTTTCTCTAACACCACACCAATGTGTGACGTTTGATAGTAGCCTCACAATATTCATAATAATTTTAGATTATTAATTTTCAGATCCCTATGCTTATAGTGATGTTTGTAATATCTTACAAAGATTTACTTAAAATATAAATGGGTTGATATTGTATATCGCAATACAATATAAATTGGAACAAATGTAAATATTTTGGTTCAATGATACATTGACCCTCAAATTTTAAAATAACAAATAAACAACACTTAAGGTAAATTACACACAAAGTGACTAGTCTGACTCCGGAACCAAATATGTTTAGATCCAAATTTTAAAGGTATGATGATCAGAATATTACTAAGCAAAGGCTATGTTACACACCATAAACCCCTTAAAACAATATTGTCAATGAGAACAATGGTCGATGGATATCCATGTGTATAATGTGTAATTGACCTTTATTTTTATATTAAACAATATTTAACAAATTTGAAAGTTTCCGTGCACATTATAAAGTTTGGAAATTACTGAGTTTAAAGGGACCAACCCATAATCAACCCCATTATTTTGTGTTTCAGTTTCCCAGGTGCATCCAATGAGACTTTGTTGCAAAAGTTCAACTTGGTGCACAAGGACAATGCGTTCTATGAGATGCCACACAAGAGAGAACCGGCCTTCATTGTGAGGCACTATGCGGGCCGGGTCAAGTATCAGGTATTATTTTTTTCTTGCATAATACTTATTACTGAGATTAAATTTTTACTGAAACCACTGTGTAATGTTTCAATAAAAAGTGCTAAAGTCTTAATGCAAATAACTCTGTCTGAACATCTATGGTCTTTTGTCTTACTTGAAAAGAACTTTTTCTCTTTCGGAATTCTTAAGAGATTACGCATACTTCTAAAATTCATCTTTATTTGTTTATTATAATCCTCTCCAACTGTTTTTCATTTTGTACTCAGGTTGCCGAGATGAGAGAAAAAAATCTAGACCTGATGAGGACAGAGATGGTTGGAGTGTTGAAGAACTCTTCGATGGCCTTTGTGCGTGAGCTTGTGGGGGCTGACCCGGTGGCAGTGTTCCGTTGGGCCATCCTGCGAGCGTTCTTCCGTGCACACTTTGCATTCAATGAGGCGGGCCGACGCCATCGCCAGTTCAGAGGTCAGTAGGCAATAACCTCAGTTCCGGGGAACAACTCAAACAATAAATTACAATATACATAAATTAAATAAATCTAATCTAAAATTTTGTATGTCTTAATAAACAATTGGTAGTTCCATTAGAGAAGAAGCAGACAGTCCATGATATTGATCTTTTTATAAACAAGATTCCTTGTTTATGCCAAAAATTTTTTCTATTTAATATGTCGTTCCTTTTTACTAGGGGTGTGCGAATAGTGAATTTTCTGGTCGAGCCGAGCCGAGCCGAGCTGGTAATAAAATATTCGAGTTTCGAGCCGAGCCAAGCCCAGACAGCAAAAAAAAAAAAAAAAAAAAAAAAAAGATAATTTTTTTTGTAAAAATACCATCTTTTATCTTCCCAAAAGGGCATTTTTTGGCCATTAAATGAAAAAAGTAAAACACAGTCAACTCCCGATTAACCGGGGTAATGACTGGTTGAAGGATCCCGGATAACCCAAAACCACGGTTAACAGATCTTCTAATTGAGTGAACAAGGACACAATAAAAGGGTCCAACGTGGACAAAAACCCAAGGTCAGGTGTTCTATTGTTTGGCATCTGTCAGCTGGGATGGGTGGGTAAGGTGAAGGGGGGAGAGGGTCCGGCGCTGGGTGAGGGGGAGGGTCGCTTGGGATAATTTATTCAAGATAAGAGCACGCAAACAAAAACAAGTTATTGTTCATCTTTTTGTCTAACTGGTAAAAATTTAAGAACAATAAATTGTTTTAAATGTTTAGTTACCAAATTAGTCTAATAAATTTGTCAAATAAAATGTTAATGTAACTTTATCAAACATTTCTTGAAATGCAAATCAAATGCATTTTGAAATGTGTTGTTTTGCAAAATATAACCCAAAATTACTAAGGGTCACTGAACAGCACAGAATCAAAACAATAATTACACAATGAAGTGGAAACTAATAGGACCTTTCTTTGGGCGAGGGTGTGTGAGAGTGTGGGTGCATGTAAGAGTGCGTGCGTGTGTGCGTGTGTTGACTCCACCAGTCAAGGTCATTAGCGTGGTCCTATTGCGTCGTAAACAAACCCCGCCCCGCACCTGCCATCGTCTTACCTCCCTAACCCTGTTTGCGATCACACAGCTCAATTATAAATTGCCGTGTTTCTCTGCTTTTTTCCATTAATTAATAAATCAAATAATTGTTAGTACAGAGTTTTCTTCTTAACTCTTTTTCTTTTGTGGAATTGTTGCTTCTGTAATTATTTTCAGCTCGACCACTTGAATAGTTTGGCATAACCTCGAGCCGAGCCGAATAGTGCTAGTATTCGACCACAACTATTCGACCACTCGAGTACTCGCACACCCCTACTTTTTACTATCCTTGTATACCATAGGGGGCGCCGGAATTCTACCCCCAGGAAAAGTACCCCCATGAAAAAAAGCTACGTCATTTTGACGTCACAGGTATGGGGGTAGTTTTCCGGCCGCGAACTTTTGAAAAGAATACATTATATTCTACTTCGTTCGATGGTTTACGCATTTGCATAATTTATTTTTATAATGAACAATTTAAGCCATGTTTTGTAAGTTTACTAGGGGTGGAAAACTACCCCCGGAATTCTACCCCCGGAATACTACCCCCAGGAAAACTACCCCCGGAATTCTATCCCCGGAATTCTACCCCCGGAATTCTACCCCCGGAAAACTACCCCCAGCAAAACTACCCCCAATGGACTAGACCGGGAATCCTTCACCCGGAAAATTACTCCCACGTACACAATTTCTTAAGTATTTAACAATTGTTATTTTATGTACATGTTCTGGTATTTAAATATTCTTATTATAAAATAATGATATGTTAAGTTTATAATAATACAAATTTGCCCTTCGGGTGATCTCGTTCACTACCCTCACTCGCCCTCAGGTTCTACAATATGCTTTAGTTTTATATTACCAATCTTCCCTTAATCCTTCACAGGCTTTTAGCTGCTGTGTGTTTTATGTACATCAAATAAAATATATATTACCGTACCATGGTATACTTTGATATTAGGTTATAATTTTCAGTAGCCTACCTGGGTACCGAGCATTAGCTCGGTAAAGTTAAACAGTAGACCTAGTATTTTTTATAATAATATAATTTACAGACAGTGCACTATAAAGTCCAGTGCAAAAAGGCGTACTTCTTGTTCAAGATGAACTCGTTCGCTCCGCTCACTCGCCTTCACGATGAGCTCGTTCGCTTCGCTCCCTCAACTTTCAGACTGTTTCAATGTAGGCCTACGGGTGCTGCACACTCATACATATTTCTTGTGTATCAGTTTTACAATATTATTGGTAACAGTTGTATTTAATCAGTTTACTTAAGAACTGTTACTTTTTAACAAGGTATAAGGGTTTTGGCTTAGAGACATAACAGCTGATAAAAGTTACTGAAATTACACTATAATTAATTGAAAACGTTATTTAAGGATATCTGATTCTCGTACATGTTTGTCACTAGTTTAAATGTTTTGTTTAGGTTAAATCTCTCCCCCACCCCAATATTAAATTAGGCTATGCCTAATGGCCTAATTTAACCGTCCTGAAAGTCGGTAATTCAACATGTGTTTTAACAAATATACAGTCAACTCCCGATTATCCGGGGGCGGGTTAACCGGTTTGCGGCTTAACCGGGGCCACAAAAAGTCAATTTCAATTTTATTTATTTTCTCAGTTTAGACATCAATACTATAATTTATCGATCTTATCATGTTTAAATTACACGAGAAGAAATCTCTTTACTAATTGTTCTTTGATTTATCAATGAAAAAAAGCAATGAAAGACTGAAAATAATCCGTAAGTTATTTGGTGGCGTAATTGTGAACGTAGTCATGTGGTCAGTGAGGTACGCGTCAGTGCAATGGCGTGGTGGGATGGGATGGGGGACGGGGCGGAATGGCGGAGTGACCTTGACTGCTAGAAGCAACTGGTCGCCCACCATATGCTATAAATAGAAACCAAGAAAGGTCCTATTTAGTTTTCAGTTCAGTGTGTAATTATCGTTCTGATTTGTGTGCTGTTCAGTGACCCTAGTAATTTTGGGTTATATTATGCTAAACAACACATTTCAAAATGCATTTATTTTGCACTTCAAGAAATGTTTGATAAAGTGACATTAAAATTTCATTTGACAAAGTTATACATTTATTAGCCTAATTTAGTAATTGGCATACATTTAAAAGAATTTATTGTTCGTAAATTTTTACCAATTAGACAAAAAGATGAACCATCACTTGTTTTTGTACGCGTGCTCTTATCTTGAATAAATTATCCCAAGCGACCCTCACCCCCTCACCCAGCACCGGACCCTCTCCCCCTCGCCCTACCCACCCGTCCCGGCTGACGATGCCAAACAATAGAACACCTGCCCTTGGTTTTTGGTCCATGTTAGACCCTTTATTGTGTTCCTTGTTCACTCAATTAGAAGATCTGTTTATTCAGTTTAATAAGGTTTGGTCAATAAAAAATAATAAATATTGGAAACCCGCTGACTCTTAAATTAAAACTTGTTTATTCCGTGTTTTACTCAATTTATTGAACTCTTTGTTTTAACCATGGTTTTGGGTTATCCGGGATCCTTCAATCAGTCATTACCCCGGATAATCGGGAGTTGACTGTACATGAGAGTGCAGCACCCGTAGCCCTACATTGAAACAGTCTGAAAGCACAGAAAAAGGAAGCTGAAAGGAGAGTGAGCGAAGAGAACGAGCTCGTCATGAACAAGAATAAAGCCTTTTAGCACTGGGCTTTTTAGCGCACTGTCTGTAAATTACATTACTATAAAAAATATTACTGTTTAAGTTTACCGAGCTAATGCTCGGTCCCCAGGTAGGCTACTGAAAATTAAAAACCCAATATCAAAGTATATAATGGTACGGTAATGTATTAATTTGATGTCAAGAAAAACACACAGCTAAAAAGAGCCTGTAAAGGATTAAGGGAAGATTGTAATATAAAACTAAAGCATATTATAGAACCTGACAGCGAGTGAGGGTAGTGAACGAGATCACCCGAAGGGCGAGTTTGTATTAATATAAACTTAACATATCATTATTTTATAATAGAAATGTTTTAAATACCAGAACACGTACATTAGGCTTAAATAACAATTGTTAAATACTTAAGAAATTTTGTAAGTGGGAGTACTTTTCCGGGTGTAGGATTCTCGGTCTAGTCCATTGGGGGTAGTTTTGCTGGGGGTAGTTTTCCGGGGCTAGAATTCCGGGTCTAGTCCATTGGGGGTAGTATTCCGGGGGTAGAAATCCGGCTGGTGTTTGGTTTGCTATAATGTTAATTTAGAGCAACCAAATTAAATAATAATGTATTTATAAAACTGGGGGCACTTTTCCGGCCGCGAGCAAAACTCCATGCCACTTTAAGCTCCGCCCCTCGTGACGTCAAAATGACGTAGCGTTTTTTTCATGGGGGTACTTTTCCTGGGGGTAGAATTCTGCTACCCCTACCATAGTATATGGAGAAAGAATTGTTTTTGTACAAATTTCGTAAAAACTGTGAAACATTACACTTCATTACATGGATTTATTGTAGACTCGTCCCAAGATAGTTAATAACATTTGTACTTTTAGTAATAATTCAATTCAATCCCTACCCTTTAAATTGAAAACCTATGAATTGTCATTTTGAGTCTTACACAATTGTTACTACTATTATTTAACTAGGTAACTAAATTTTATTATTTTTAATTTTCCTTGTTATATTTCTTGTTGCTTTTAATTCATTCATATACTTATTTTGTGCTACCTGTTGTTTTAACAAAAAGATTTATTAACCGTGGTTTCATTTACAGATGGATCCAGGCCAAGTTTGGTACACAGCCGATATAGGAATGAAAATCTTATCAGGTAATTATATTACCAAGTTAAATGATTTTTTCTGTCGCGGTTTGAATGAATTAAAATTAATTGAATTATTTAATATTACTGTAACAGTTTTGTAAGTTGTTGACATTTTACAAGCTAGAACCTACTGGTATATATGATCAATTTTGAGCAAAGAACCTTTCCTAAAAAATATTCCATAAAGAAATGTATTACTATTTCTTCTTTAAAAAAAGTCAAAATCCTAATTTGCAATGCATTGTATAATATCACCTTATTTTTGTTATTACAAGCATATTTTTCATACAAAGTATCTCAAATTTGCTTGCAATTAGCTACGGCAAAGTAGGAAAGTGTACCCACAGTGTATTCCACTAAAACTTGAAACCAAACTCTAGTAACTTTAGAACTTAACTAAATCCTTGTTCTAGTAAAGTCATCTAAAATCATTGAGTTGTTTTATATGGTACTGAATTATTTGTTAATTTTATAAATGAAATTGATTTAATTTTCAAGACCAGTTATACCTTATTTAATGAAGTATTAGTAATGTAAGTGAGTATTTGCAAAAAGCACACACACTCTTTCTGTTTACCCCTGTAGATTTCATAGTAGTTTGACACAGTTGTTCTGTTTTGTAGCCATCTTGTGACTGTTTCCTCGGTTAACCTAACGGTTAACAGGATAGCGTAAGTTGAAATTCATTGGTTGTTGCCTGTCGCCAAGTCTGTGTTATTTTTGTTGGTATTAACTTTGGTTTACTTTAACGTTTTGTTTTCCCTGTATTACTTTGAAAACTCTTCTTTCGACATTATTTTGTGTGGTTTACAATTAATACACCAACTATACTGCTCCTACAGAACTTCTCTTTTTTTAATTTTTGCTTGATTAGTGTTAAAAATAATATTTTTGTAGAAAACTGTTTTTTTTTTTTTGTTTTTTTTTTTTTTTTAACGTAAAATTGTACAATTTGTCAACTCATCCTACAAAGTTTTATTTCAATCTGGGCAATAAAAAATGAAATAGTTTTTCTAATCAGGCATAAAAGTATCAAGACTTGTCTAAGGCTGCTAAATTCTCTAAATTGTTGTTTTATGAAACATATTACAAACATTCTAAGTTCCCCTCATGTTGGCTACACTAGTTTTTGCTTATTGCCAGTTTTCAGTTTTACTTTTGCAAGTATTAAACTTTTGGTTGTTAGCTCATATACATATTTTTTAATAAGCAAACTATATTAACTGTGTTATTTTTTTAGAACATAATTTAATTTTCTTTAATTCTCTAAGGCTTTATCTGTAAACTTTTATGACTGATTGGACTAGGCCTTCTAAAGTTATTGTCAACTCTCTTACTACGAGGGAGTTAGGTTTTTTTTGTCTTAGACTACTGCATATTGTGTAAGTTTTCCTTTTTGTTTTGGTGTGTGTGAATGTTTGTATTCCCACTTGACAGATTATACCCACGATACGGTGCAAGCACTTCTCATTTACCAACAAGAACGAAACAAAGCAACGATAATTATGATGAACAACGAAAAGAACCACAACGAAACAATCGTTTCAGTTGGCCTAATCAGCAGCCAACAAACCAAACAACGAACAAGCAACGAACTTCGTCGGACAGCGACGCTAAACCGGGCTTCAGAAGGGTTATAAACCCCGAGGACGCCAAAGTTTTTGAACGTGCCACTCAGATCGTGATGTATGTATGGAATGGGTGGTGGTTGGTGTCGAAGTTTTAACTGGTGGCGGTAACTAACAAGCACACCTCTCGGAAAATATATGAAAAACAGCACGCATTAATTTGGGAAATCTTGGTTAGATGTCGGTTAGAAGTCTATTATTTACTTCAATTTCACTTATAAATTTATCTAAAATATACATAACTGATTTTATGTTTTTACTCGTAATGTTTGATAATGTGTACATTGTGGTCCACCCAAAGTCCAATTTTAGTTATTACCGACTTAAGTGTGGCTGAAGTTTTTTCATGTTCTCGTACAATACCAAAAGACAATTGAAGAATGTTTAGCTTTGTTAGCCAATTCCAGGACCAAACTGGCCAAAAATTGTATCATTATTAAACATAGAGCTTGATATGAGTTTCAAGGAAATTTGTCCCTTCTACATTTTATGATAGAAAATCTATAGTGGACCTCACTATTGTAGATTTTAAATTTTTAGAAATTAAAAATAACGCTTGGTTTTTTCAGTTTTATTTAGTGTATTAAGGTAATTATTTATATTTCCAATCAATAAATTAGTGTAGGTTTGAAATTTAATCTGTATGTAGGAAACTAAGAAAATATTTAATTTTTTTTGATAATAAGCTTTTTTGTAATGTGTGATGTATTTGGTTATATTTTGTATAAACGTGATTTAACCTTCAATATAAAATTAATTTGGATTATAATGAATGACACTGATTGTAATACAGAAAGCCCCACGGATCGAATTTTAAATTTAACCGTAATTTTTTATGTATTATAAAAAAAATTTAAGAAAACTATTCTAAATCTACTTAACTATTATGTTTTACCTAGTCCTGGTCTTGCATTTAATATTTATTATGAGAAACTAATCATTTTCACAATCAGTTATCACACTGTTATAACACACGCCAAAAAAAATTGCTTTCATAGAGTAGACTATAAAAGAAATTTCACTGGAAATAGTCCCTATATAAAAGGTGCAATTTATTATAATAAGCTACCAGAAGAGTTAAAGCTAATAAATGGTAGAGCGTTGAAACAACAAGTTGAAAGCGATTCTTGTAATTAATCCTCCATATAACTTAGAATATAGTTTTAGATAAGTCTTTATGTATTTGAAAGAATCTGTATTACTTGACAATGTCTATGCACTATGTACCTGTGTTCTTGACAATAAAATATTATTATTATTATTATTTTAAATTTCATACTTTTGAAAAAGAGAAATCTATTTAATGTTAAAGGAGTTCCCTCCATCCCATATGAAATGACACACTGTTTACAAAATCATTTCTTTTTTACAAATCCTTTGTAACTTTATTCTTTAGTAGTTCATCAAAGTGCTACTGTATCTACACCTTGCTAATTCTATACAGTTGCTGAATTCATTAAGACACAATCTTTCCTTTCAGTAAAAATTTTATAAAATGCTTTCCACCTTTTTACAGGAAGAACAAGTCATTCAGGCCACGACAACAGGGCAAGAAGGGGTTGAAGAATCTGGAGAGCATCAAGACGTTGGCGGGGCGGACGCAGAGTCACACGCACAAGGCGCGCAAGCAGCCACTGACGGTGACCGCGCAGTTCCAGCAGTCCTTGCACAGCCTCATGGACACACTCAACCAGGCCAACCCGTTCTTTATACGGTGCATCAAGAGTAACGCAGAGAAGGTATCACGTTCGGGAGCTTTTTCCCATTGATAAATCAAATAATAATTAGTAAAGAGATTTCTTCTAAAGTAATTATTTTAACATATAAGATCGATAAATGATGGTATTTTGGTCTAAACTGAGGAAATAAAATAAATTGAAATTCACTTTTTGTGACCCCGGTTAATTTGCAACCTGGTTTACCCGCCCCTGGATGATCGTGAGTTGACTGTAACTTGAATCCCTCCCTGCTTGTTTAGTTATTGCCTAGCCAGTAATATTTTTGCTACAAAGATGCCCCACTTGTCCTTCATTTACCAACAGCAGTCTTCGAATTAGAGTGCTAAACAACCATTTTGAGGTATAACGATTCCCTTCAGCCACTGACCTGCTCATACAAGTTAGAAGTACCATCAACCCATGCATAGTCAGTTCTCTTACACAATTCTCTTTGTTCTCTACACTCTTAGTTGCTCATCCTCTTGTTAACCTGTGGTACATTGCTTGTCCTTTTCACTCAGATCCCGAACACGTTTGACAACGACACTGTCCAGAGGCAGTTGCGGTACACCGGCATGTTGGAGACCGTGAGGATCAGGCAGGCAGGATACAATGTCAGACTTACATTCGATGAGTTCATCCAGCTCTACAGGATATTGCTGCCTAGAGGGCTGCTCAGGTATAAACAAGTTTGTTGGATCTTCATCTTTTATAGGGATAAGTCAGTTGGGAATTATTGAGGGATCTTTAGCCATAATTACGTTTTACATGAAGGGCAAAATAATCAATGATTTTTCATTACACTTTTAAGTGATTTTACCCAATCTTAACAAATTATTGATACAAGAACACGATCAAATTCTCCACGCCAAACTGAACAATTAGGCTACATCCCTTTTTGCCATCATCTGAATAATTTCCCCCTACATAATTTTTTACTAAATGAAATCTTTAGATTAATTCTTCTGCCAAATCTATTTTCAAAGTTATGACTGAAGTTACCATGAAAGGCTATTCAAGCCTGAATTGTATAGGTTTTATCTGATTTATTACAAATTGTTGTGTAATAAATTAAGCTTTTGATCCATAAATGTTGGTGGTTTTTGTTTTAACTTTTTAACATTATTGAAATGCCATCTGATTGGTATGTAACTGCTGTTTAATTGAGTTAAAAGTCACTTACAGTATAGCGTTATAGCGCTCACATGGCTGGGTCAGTACTGACCCATGTTACAGTGACCAATCCATTTCTCATTGCAAGCATAGCCTTAACAAAACGGACCTACACTGAGACTATAAAGAGTTAAGTACAACCTGCTCTATTGGCTGTTATTGCATCTCTCATGACTGGTTCGGTTCTGATTCACGTTACTATTAACAGGGGCATATCCCTATGAATATCCTTTAGCAGTGAATGTTTTAAGGAGACATGGTATTTCCTAAACGACAAAAATATAGGTTTGTGAATAACAATCGCCAGAAAAAAACTATGGCCTGTTGAGTTCAACCATTGTTAATGATAAAAATAATTCAAATATTTAATTAAACGTTGCATGTGTGTTGACAGTTCTCAGAACGATGTGAAAGACTTCCTGTTGACAGTCAACCTGAATCGGGACAATTACCAGGTCGGCAGCTCCAAGATCTTCATGAGGGAAAGTGAGAAACTGAAGCTGGACTATCGGCTACACCAGCAGATCATGGCCGGCATCGTCACTGTGAGTACCCCGGCGTACACTGGTTAGACTTATATGTAGAACATAACATAACAACATGTACAACAGAGCAAAAAATTAAAATACTTTTCTCTGGATTTTGGAACAGACTTTCCATTCAGATAAAAACATATTTATCTATTGTTTTGAGTTCTTCTAGTCAGTACATGAAGGGGGAAGTAATTTGCCATTAAAAAAGGTTTGTCACTAGTGAAATGCAAAAATCCTCAAAGAAGAACAATAAGCGACAGCATGACATTGTCAAGGAAAGAAAGAGACAGCTGCAGAAAACTCAGCCATCCAGAAAAATCTGGTCCGACGGCCTCTGAATGATCAGAAGTGGCTGAAAGTTCAGCTGCATTGAACCATTTTCCCATCTAAACGATCATTTGCATCTAGAGGGCAAGCCACGTCTGAATGATTGGCTGTTTCATAAAGTATAAAAAGCAGTTTCAACTCTTTTTTGCCATATTGCACATTGGGCTATTAATTAATGATCCTGACAAATGAATCAGCGGGTCTTTGTCAGTAACAATGTACCTTCACTGTGAGGCTTGCTACACCTCATCTGATCCATCACACTCACTGTTAAGTTATATTCACATTAAAATACACACCATAGAGTGTGTAGGTGTCTTAAGGAATGTATCCAAGGAATAGTACTGTCATACTATTTAAAAAAAAAAAACGGCTTCTCCAAACTTTTTTTGTCTAAAAAATACAGATCTTTTCTTAACTTTAAAACGTAGAACTCCTCATTGTCGATATTACATGGCATTAACGCTTAGAATAATTGATTCTGTTGCAATTGCGGCCGCTTTTCTATGGTTCGACCGTTGTTGAAAAACTATTACAATGTTCCGTCGATATTTTCCTCCAACCATAGTTTGCTTCCTTTGCTATGGAACACTTTCGCTGGCCTGATCATCATTGAGCTCCGGTATCAAACATACTGTTCCAGCAAACGGCAGGAATAAATGAGTCAATATCTTGCATCATTCTTGAATTCCACCTATTTTGAAAATTCACAAAATTTAACGCGGTCAGTTTAATTTAACGATTAGTTGGTTTAGCAGGACTTGAGTTCACCAAGTCTGATTTTTGCAGAAAAGTTTTGCCTGCATTGTAAGCCTGTGCAGAAAGATAAGAAATGTTCTTTTGGGAGCAAAAATAGAGGTGATCAACATTGAGAACCTTGCTATATCTCAGGTTGCCAACAATACCGTAGTTTTTATGGTTTTAAAATTCTCTTGACTCTAATTACTCAATATTAAATCACAACTCTGTTTCTTCAGGTTCAAAGGTGGTTCCGAGCAGTTTTGGAACGCCGAAGGTTTGTGCGACTGAGGGAAGCTGTTGTTACTATTCAGGTCTGTAACAATTTTACCTAACTAAAATTTAGTCCCCATTTTCAAGCAGAATATTGCCCTAAAACCAAAAATCCCAGTAAAATAAGTCGTGAATTAAGTATACGAACAATATCTTTTACAAATTGACTTCATTTTTGTGCTATTTTGTTTCTTGCTCAGTGAATTATTAACAATCCAGTAACCTTTGCTGCTTCTGAGTTTCGGATGTGCCAATGTGGTTTGATGTGGTGTGGTATGGGCAGGCATACTGGCGGGGCGTGATGGCTCGCCGGCAGCTGTACCAGGCCAGGCAGTGGTGCTCGGCGGCGGTGCAGATCCAGGCAGCCTGGCGCTCCTACGCCACGTGGAAGTGGTACCAGAAACTCAAGCGGAATATGGTGTGCTTCCAGGCCCACGCGCGCGGGTACCTCACCCGGCGCAGGGTACGCGCCATGGCCCCCAGAAAGGTAAGTGTGCTGTTCACTAGGAGAAACCGGTGAATGTAAACCATCATACTTCTGCAAGGAACAGCAAAATTCTTACAAAATTCTTGCCAAAAATGAGAAGGTGCAACATTGGATTTATTCTTCAATTGCTGACCCTAAACTGCTCTTTATAAAGGAAGTAGGTTTTTTTTTTCATTTGCTTTCATTCTGTGAATTTTTATAAAGCATACACAAGTCACTCAGTTAATAACTAATATTTGATTTAACATCTCACAATGATAACTGGTGCAAAGTATTTACACCTGAGAGCTTACAAACACTTTACATGCTTTATGGTCCACAGAACCTTGCCATTTACTACCTCTGAATTTATATTATTAATTCAGTTCTATTACTAACCATTAAGTACCGGTACGTACAATTAGTCATTAAAGTAAATATAAATACTTAGTCCTGCAGCAAAAATTTTATTTTTAACTAGTAGAAAGGCTACTTGTTATTTAAAACAGTCCAAATCATTTCTTCTGTCTTAAAAAATTAAAAGTTATAGGGTCACCCCAAAATAATAATTTACTTAAAACAAAATTTTTTCTTCTTTCGGGTCTTGGTTCAACCAAAGTTATTCATTCAGTCCCCAAGGGACTGTCCCAACTGTGTTATTGTTTAGATAACTAAAACAAATTGATATTCACAGTTAAAGGCCATAATTGTTATATATCTTTAATAAATAAACGCTTGTCTTTGTTTTAAAATAAATTTTGTTTCAAAGGATACTCATGTTTATTTATTTAAAAAATGGAAACAAATATATAATTGAATTTAAATGAAACCCATTGTCCCTAAGCATCTTTGCTTAAGCTTAAGATATCGTGAAGCTTTTCAGCTTAGCTGTGTTGAATGAACACCATTACTAAATATTTAAACAAAATGTTGATTGAAGGTACATTTTTTATGAATTGCCAATATTTTTACTTAATTGTAAGGTTGATACACTCACTTTCGGTGATCAAATGTGATTTGATTTTGTTTATCAAATTCAAGACATTTCATTTCTATACTCTGGAAGGCTAGTTTGCATTTTATTGAGGGAATAAACAGAATTCCCATCTTTCAGGCTCCCATAACCAACAACCGACCTCCGTTGTCAACCGAGTCCAGTCATGAGGAAATTGGCAGCAGAGATTCTGAGTGAGTGAAAGATTCATTATTGTCTTGTAATGATGTGTATTCCTATTTTTAATAAACTTTTAAGAAGAGGATAATGTTTACCAAACTAATTTCTTATTTATTTGAGAAATTAATTAATAAATATTACTCGAACTTCTCCCATGATTCATAAGGTTTCACTTGACAGAATGAGATGTGTTCTCTCATAAGGTTTGTACTGGGATTGAATGGTTCTAAAGTTTTAAAGCTAGATTTTATGAATCATGTAAACGTTTATAATCCTATTCCTATGGAAATTTAAAATGTCTAATGAGTAATTAGAGATGCCCTTCAATTAATTCATTTTAATTTCATTCCCTTGTTTTTGTGATTTCTAGGTTTTTAAATCGCTCTGATGAGCCTTTTATAAACCGAAATACAAAGTGCTTAATACCACCATATTCCAATGGTTACTCCATATTTCAGGAGCAGTGGACCTCATGAAGACAGTGACAATGATTTGGGACATGAACCTCTAGCCAGACGAAAACTGCCAGATGACACGCTACATGAGATCAGGTAAAACATCCTTGTGGAAATAAAGCAATTAACTGTTGTGAATAATATCCAAAATAGAGACTTTTTTCTACAATATATAAATCTGTTTGTCTAGTTACAAATTGCTATATAAATTACATGCATTTGTTTTCATGGTTTTTTTTTCATACACCAAGTTAGGTTTGGCTTTCTATTTTAATGTGGCTTATCTGCTTGTGAAGTACCATACGGTAGTTGGAGCATACACCAATTCACTCCTTCCGTTAGTAAGATCTCTGGCAACCTCTTTTGTTCAATTCAAACTCCAAACTGAGCAATCAATAGATAAACACGTGGTTTCAAAGGTGTCAGTTATTTACCATGAGGAAGCCTTTACTGATAAGGTTTATATCCTTGGTTTTATCCATATTAATAAAGTCAATTAAATGACTAATTATATAAGGACAATAAAAGCAATTATGTTTTAATTTATATTTATGTAGACTAAGCCAGCTACTTAACTATGCATCTTTATATTGTTCTTTATGCATTTTTTCAATAAAGTTTTAATTAAGATTATTTTACAGAGTTGGAGACCCGAACAAAGAAATAAAAACTAAGAAGAAACTGTCACCGAGGAGAAGTAAAAATACGCTCTACTTGGAAGACAGTTACCTCGGTAAGTTTTGTTAAAGTACACGCTCATTTCCTGTTACGTGGCTGTATTTGAATGTTTAATTTTTTGCATTTAATGATCGCTAAACCACTTGCTTTATATGTTTTTGCACTTTTAAGTAATTATATGATATGCAAATTGATTCATTGGGTATACAGAGTTTATCATCATCGTTTAAATAGCTAATAAATCAATTTGATCAATCAATTTTGGAAGGAACAATATTTGTTGACCTTAACTTGTTAATAAGGTGCTTTGATGTTTCTAAAGAAATATATGGGATATTTTTAGTCGCTTTTATCCTGCTTGAATCTTTGGTGTGACTTTCATGATTTCAACTCAGAATTTAAAAAGGGATTCTTTATTGTAAGTATCTCAACTTGAAGCTCAGAACACTTTTATTCCTAACCCTTCTTCCCAAGTGGTGAATGTTAGGTGAAGCCCTACTTCCTATGCATAAAAAATGTTGGTGACGTGGAAAGATTTTTTTATTATTTGTATAGTTTTCCACTTTTATGTCATGAAAGCTGGTTATGTTTTCTTTTTGTACTGAATCCAACATTTTTTATTATTTTTACTATACCCTGCTTAAATATGGTGCATGACACGCACTTAAAGCTTAAAGGAAAAAATTTGTTGACCTAATGAACATTCAGTGTTTGCAAATTAAAACTTCCCTAAGTGTATACATTTCTTGAGAAAGGTTGGAATAAGCACACTTTGCTTATGGAGGGCCTGCAGGTAAAGTGTTGCTTTACTCAGTGTGGTGTGGGGTAGCTTGTCGTGTGTCGCACCCTGCTGTATGTAGCATTCGCACGTGTGTCTGTTGCATGTGAAGGTGACAAGGAGCGCAAGGGCAGCAGTGATTCGCTCACGTCCACACGCAGCAGTGACTCCCAAGTGCGTGACACGCTCTTCCGCGCCAAACGCCAGATACAGGCTCTCATGGGTATGGCTCCCACTGTACCACTGAATGGAACTTCTTTTCCTGGGAAATGTTAAAAATTCTTTCAGTTGTATGAATTTTGACTTGACCATCAAAAGCATATTTTCATAACTTCTATAAGAAAGCCATATTGTATCGTTGATAGGTGCTTTTTTGAGACTGTGTCCTAGATCAATTATTTAGAATGATTTGTCTACAATCTTATACCTTTACAAACTGGCAAAAACTCTGTTTTTTAGCATAACCATGTTACAATTATAAGTAAAAATGTTTCTGTTTATGCCGGTACTTTGTTGGAAAGCTTAACAATCGAATTTTCGTTACAGAAAAACAATTCTGCTTCTGTAAAATTTTGATGATCCTATTTGTTTGTACAAGGCATGTTTTAAAGTAAGTACCGTTTTGAAATAAAAAATAAAATAGGAGAGATTTTTTTATAATTTTATTTTTACATGAAAGCCTGTACTTTAGTCTACTTTTCTATATAATTTCCGCCATTATTAAGGCACTCGTCATAATGTCCAATTAGCTTTACAATTCTATTATCATAGGATTCTGCCGACTGCCTTAAGACACACCCCAATACAGCCCTTTTGACATCGTCGTGGCAAACCCACCTAGGCCTTTCTTCAAATGAACGTGTGGCGTGTGGTAGTCACTTGGCGCTAGATCGAGACTGTAGGGAGGTTTATTGAGTTGCTCCCAACCAAATTCTCTGATCAATTCCTGGGTTCGATAAGTCACATGTGGACGTGCATTATCGTGAAGCTAAATGATGCCGTTAATCATCATGCACATTTATGCGGCTATCTTTAAATGCCCTAACCCACTTGCATACCATTCCATTACTCACGTTTTCTCCGTACACTATAAAGATTTGGCAATAAATACCGATCGCTTTCATGCTTTTAGCCTACGGAAAACGGATAACAGACTTTACTTTGCAGTAGGCGGTCTCTCATGAGCGAAGGCTTCTTAAACATTAAAAAAAGTCCGAACACAGCGGCAAAAAATGCCTTAATGGCGTCTGTGCGTTGCCGACAGATGTAGGTACACAACGTGCATGCGTAGATTGCCAACCGCAGCACTGCAGTGGCAGAATTTAAAAGCGGTACTTACTTAAAAAAAACATTCGTCATATTTTTAATCTTCTGTATATGTCATAAATAGCTTTGTTAAATAAAGTGTGAATGTGTCATTATAGACACTGTATCAATTTTAATTTAGCTTAAGTCAACAAAGCATACTTTGAGTCAATCTATACAGAACTAAATAAGTAGAGACATCCTTATGAGGAAGTGAGAACACCACCCTTGACACACAGATAGCACCACCAAGGATTATGCTGATTGGTTGAATGGAAACAGATGACTAGAATAATTTTGTAGAAGTTTGTTATTGTTTTGATTCTTTGTAAACAAAGATGCTCATAAGACATTTAAGAAGTATAAACAGCAGAAGTAAACCTATCATCTGCACTTTATTTTCCTCTGGTTTTTAGGTCAAAACTAACATTTTAATATGGGATGTCCCAACTTATTTGATTCTGTTTCTGTATACATTGGTTTTGAGCAGTCCCTGCCCTTGCATTTAAATATTAATTATAATTTTAGTGGAACTAAGTCCCCCAGGGGAAACTGGAAAATGGCAAAAAGGTCTGGGAATGGTGACTAGAAAGATTAAGGGTAAGAATTCTTAAATGTACCCAATAAACCGATCGGAATCACTTTGTTTCTACACCAATAAATTATCTTAAAATCCCTTTCCCCATAATTAGCCCTTTAATATCAAAGTTGTTTATATCAATAGCTTAACTTTTACCCCCTCCATTAGAGCATAATCTCGCTATTCCCAGTGAACTTAATTGCAAGAAACCGTGTTTTAGTGATGACTTTGTTATATTTATGGGCGAATTACACAAATAATATGAACATATTAATATTAAACCATGTTGAGCTTCTAAAACTGATTGAATATTGTATCAATAAATTTTACAGTCCTATTATAGTACTGAAACCAGTACTCTACTATGAGTTAGTATGAAAATCAAAAGGTTTTTCATCATTAGTAAGTTTTTGCAGTATCTGCTTGCTGTACCTAATTATGTCATGGACCAAATCAGTGTACCTCTATGTTAAAACTAGCTTCCTTGATTTTTGTTAGACAGCTGGGTATTAGTTGTAGTGCTTCTTTTTATTTGCATTTAGTATTTCTTTCTGTTTTTTATTTTGTTATCAGTTGGCTTTTGAATGTTTTATATTTTAAGTTATACTTTGTTGTCAGAATCAACCCTATCTTATATCTCTTCATCAGTTTGCATGTGGAAATTTTATGTCCTTTGAGAGAAACCGCTTTCCATGCGATAATTATAAGTTGCTGTTTGAAATTGTTATTAATAATTAATTGTTTATGACCTCCCTCTTTTCATCTAGGCCAAATGAGCTTTGGAATATAATACTTTAGGCTACCAACTTTTGTTTACTACCTTGTATAAGTAATAATGATTGTGTAATTCTTTAAATCTTGAAAAAAATCTATATAGGCCCCTATTCTAGATGGAAAAAATAATTTTAAAAAAACAAGTAAAAATTGTTATTTAGCTATCTGTTTTACCAGTGAAGTAGCCACATTGGCAACAGTTTTTTTTTTTTTTCTTTTCATTACAGTGCTTGTGCCTGTATAAGCAGAAATACAAAAAAGACATTTAGATATACCCTTTAATGTAAATTAAACTTCCACTTTGTGCAAAGCTATGTGAGTTTAAGTTTGTGTATCGGTGCCAGACTAGTTTGTATGGAACTGATAGCATGACGGTCGACGGATATGTTACAGGTGTGGGGGCAGGCAAGAAGGCGGAGGCGCTAAGCGACAGTGAGATGGACGCGGAGGTGACGCACACGCACAACCACCGCACACTTACCACTCACCACCACGTCACAGTGACACGGCAGGCAACGGTGGCCGCCGAGCCACTGGCTCCAGCGCGGCTGGCGCGCCGACGTGACAACGCCCACCAGATGTTAGTATCCTAACTTAAACTCTTAGTTGCCAAGTTTTTAAAAAATAATAAAACAGAATAATATCGCAAAAATTAAAATAGATTTAGAGAGAACCCGTAATGATAATTTGAAAGTCTATAAAGATCTGTTTTATATATTACACATTACACAAAATGGGTAGTGCTACAGAGAAGACGAAAAATCCTGTAAGGGCTCTTTGTTTTTGTCTAAGAAATCACCAATCAAATATAATAGTAAATCATGCAAAAGCATCTTGAGTGTTGTATTTTATGCAATAGTGCGCTATATTGCATAGCATTAATATCACCTTGAGGATACTTGTGTTCATGTAACAGCTAAAGTACAAGCGTATGTGTCCTCTGACAGTTTGAATTGTGATTCCTCAAGTTGTCTTCTCAAGTTTTGTTTTGGACAATGATTTTTCTTCACATAGAACTAAGCATGATGATAAATTGATTAGCCACTCTGCCATTTTGAGTTCAAAGTTAACTAACACTTGTACACTCTGCAATTATGAAATATTAATTGCATGTTATCATGTTTTTGTAGCCCGTCACAGCTTGATCTGAAGCGAAGGAACAGTGACCCGGCCACAAAGCTGCCCCCGCCGCCCGCACCCCCGCCTCCGCTGCCGCCCCTCCCCTCCCCCGACTTGGGGCTGCTCGAGTGGAAGGGCACGTCCATGTTCACCATTGCTGGACACAAGTTCCGCAAAGTGGCCCGTTTCTCCAAGGAGGACTGCTGTGCCTACTGTGATAAGCCCATGGACGCCTTCCTCACACAGGGCCACAAGTGCACAGGTACAACCGTGATTGCCATTGAACTTGTAAATCTCATGAGTTTCTGTACATAGTTTAAACATCAGTTAATGAACACATACAGAAGATTACTAGCAAAAACGTTGACAGGTATACATTAAAATACCCTGTCGCAGCAGACCTGCTTACTCAGCGAATTTCCAATGGAATTACAGATTATTTACTTTCCCCATAAAAACACCATAGGATCGAGTATGTAGGTTTTCTGCAATTGGGTGTTGCTAGAAAATCTAAGTTAATCAATAATTGGTGAATGTAAACACAAAATTTTAACAAACTCTGGGAATTTTTTATTTTCCCCATAAACCCCATGGGGGTCAGTATGTAGGTTTGCCGCCATATGGGTTTTGTAAGCAAGTATAAGTTAAACCTTATATAGATAATGTACATACCAAATTTGATTAAGTTATGTCAATAAATAAGCAAGATATAGGGTTTTCTTGATTTCCCATAAGAATAACATGGAAAACACATTTTTGGATTTTCCCCGTAACCAGTTATGCTATGATAAAAATTAAAAATACCAAATTGTTTGTTTTTTAAGCTCTTTTAAATGGTTTCAGTTAAAATTGATGAATTTTAAAAATTAAGGTCCAAAAATGCCAAAAACCCATTTTTGACCCCCTTTGAAACCCCATAAAACCCCGTTCCCATAACTTGATCATGCTGGTTCGCGAACTCATGAAAATAGACCTGGTCTTACATCTCCATACCAAATTTCATCCAAATTGGAGGTCCCCTTCAAAAGTTATCAGTACCACGGACACATAGATATATATAGATAGATATATATGTATATACATACATATGAAAATGAACGAATGGTGTTTTTGGCTTCTGGGGACCTCAAAATGAAAAAGTAAAGTGGTCCCGGGCTTAGGGTTACCATGGCTACTACCGTAATAGCGTATTCCCTATAGGGAAATTCGCTAAAATCATGAAACAAAACCATATTATGTTGCCCATGAACTCCCATTAACACAAATGATAAACATGATACGGCAAGGAACAAATAACTTATTAATTAATTTTTCATAGAACAAATTATTCATCCGATGGTACGTCCAATTTATCTATCGAGGAAAATTTCATTTTAAATTGTAAATTCTCGTTATAATTTTCTTTCGTTGCCAATTTCTTTGATCTTCTCTTGATTTCTTCATAAGAATTTAATTTCAAAGTGCAATTTTCATAGTTTGTAAACTTTGATCTCATCTTGATTTCTATAAAAAATTTCTAAATTGCAATTTAAAAAAAAAAAAATTTAATTCATTGTCAATATCTTAATTTTGGTATTTTCTCGATTTCTTGGTGAAGTTTAATTACAAATTGCAATTATCTTGAAAATTTCCATTTATTTCCAATATCTTGATTTTGATTTTTTATTGATTTTCTTAAAGAATTTAACTACAAATTGCACTTTCCTTTAAAATTTCTATTTATCGAATATTTTATGATAAATGTTTTTGCCTTTTTCTGTTTTTTTTTTTTTTTTTTTTTTTTTGGGGGGGGGGGGGGGTTTTAATGGTTTTTTTAAAGACGATTGTTCATGTAATTTTCAATTCTTCCATAATTTCCATTGTGTCAACTACTTCCTTAGAAACCTTCTCTAGATTTGGAAATATTTTTTTCTCAAACATTTCTTGTGGGTTATCGCTCAAAAAAAGCAAAATGGCCATTATAGTAATCTTACGTGTGAAAGAGACTGCTTGCCAAAAAATCCTGATGACCTTATCCCGTAACCTTGTTGTTGGCCTCCTCCCGGGCCACTGCGCTTCCACATCATCGATCATTACAGCTAACGTATATTTTAAACTATACTGAACTACTGCTATACCAAGACTGAATTTCAACTCGTTGCTATGGTTATGTTAACAATAATTTTATAAACTAATAACAATTAAATTCAGTTTTATGTCCTTTTCTAGAAGGTATTATAATTAAAGACATAATAAGCCTGTCAAAAGTGACCGATAATCTTTGTGATACTTATACATAAAATTAATAAAAATGTGATTTTTTGTGACCAAAGTTTTAACGGTCACTTTATTTATAGAAAACCCTGACAACTTTATAATTTTAAAATTAAATCTGATATTTCTTTTGCATCATATCCTTGAGATAAACATCGTTTTCGAACAATCAGCTGTGATCGAACTAGTCGATTCCCGATGGGTTGGATGAACGGTTTGGTAAATAATAGTTTTTGGGACTGGGCCGGAAAATGGTAGACTAGGCCAGAAAAAAATTTCCAAGATTTTACACCACGAGCGCTGCTATTCTATAACAGTAACTCATTACATTGTACAATTTTCAAACATCTGATTTAGCCCAAATGTAAAACAATCACTCATTTTGAGGTTTTTGAACAAATCATCATACTCATCTACAGGGCGGGCACTTGCACTTTTGCCACTCTAGGCAATGGTTATATTTGCCCCCCCCCCCCTTCTCCCACACTAAAACCTACCCATAACCTCGTTAAAACAAATACTAAAATTTACGCTCCACGGCAAATAGCCTAGTTTTGCGTGAGATGATTTTACTTCCCTTTTCTAATTTTTCACATTCACATTTACTTCGGTGAGTCAACAATGAAATAGAAAAGACTAAGCGACGAGAAAGGGACTTGACAGACTATAGAAGCGAAGCGTCTTTACCGCTGCAAGTAGCACTGTAGTGCCGCGTGGGAGACGACTCGCGGGATTGGTCGGTTCTCGTGGGGCAAAGCACGACTTTTAAAGCTGCAGTTAAAGCTATGAGAGGGGAGCGAAACTCCAGTGTTTCAAGGGCATTGAGTCAATACCAATCCATCTATTCCCCATAAGAGCAATGTTAAACGGGAAACGCAATATCCCCTTTATATGTGATCAAAAAGGTTATGGTTAATAGATCTAAATTAAGGTTTCATCAAGCTGGATACAGTGTGTAAGGTTTCTTTTATAAAGTTTAGTTTTTTTTTTACGACTTTTAAAACGTTTTTCGAACAAAAGGTATATGATTCAATTCAAATACAGTTTATTCTAAAGCATAAATTGGACAAAAATCAAGAAGTTATACTGTATGACCAATGGCGGAGAAATGTTTGACATTGTTCTTTTTGGAAATAAATCCAACATGGATCTATCATTTCACTGATGCGACAAAACGCTGCTACCGGTGGCATAATATGAAAAGGACGAATAGGTCCCAATTCTGGCTACTCTTACAATTCAATTCAATTCAAATATCCTTTATTAATCAAAATATACATTTGTATACATGAATTGTGTCAAT
Source organism: Neoaliturus tenellus (assembly GCA_030545055.2). Classification (NCBI taxonomy): domain Eukaryota; kingdom Metazoa; phylum Arthropoda; class Insecta; order Hemiptera; family Cicadellidae; genus Neoaliturus; species Neoaliturus tenellus. The sequence continues at coordinate 116,014,940 of CM061532.1, forward strand.
AAGTATACTAACTTAAGTTAATTAAGTCTAAAATACCCCCGTCGCAGCAGACCTGCGTACTCAGCGAGTTTCCATAGGAATTTGAGATTTTGTATTTTCCCCATAAACACCATAGGAATAAGTATGTAGGTTTGCTGCTATGGGAGATTGTTAGAAAATTTTAGTTGTTAGGAAATACAATGATTAGGTAAGGTGAAAATAAAATTGTATCAAAATTCAGCACTTTTTAATTTTTTCCATAAACCCCATGGGGGAGAGTATGTAGGTTTGCCGTCATGGGATATTGTTAGAAAAAGGTTAGTTGTTAGGAAATATTAGGTAGGCCCCTAACTTAAATATTAAATTGTATCAATATTCGGCACTTTTTAATTTTCCCCATAAACCCCATGCCATGGGGGTGAGTATGTAGGTTTGCCGCCATATGGGTGTTGTAAGCAAATATCAGTTAAATCCAACCTAGTGAAGATACATACCAAATTATACAAAGTTTTGTCAATAAATAAGCGAAATACAGGGTTCTATTGATTTCCCATAAGATTAACATGGTAAACCTGTTTTTAACTTATCTCCGTAATCCGTTAAGCTAAGTTAAAAATTCAAAATACTAAATTGTTTATTTTTTTAAGCTCTTTTAAATAGTTTTAGTTTAAATTGTTGATTTTTTTAATTTGAAGTCCAAAAATGCCAAAAACCCATTTTTGACCCTTTTGAAACCCCATAAAACCCCATTCTCATAACCTGATCATGCTGGTTCGCAAACTCATGAAAATAGACCTGGTCTTACACCTTCATACCAAATTTCATCAAAATCGGAGGTCCCCTTCAAAAGTTATTGGTACCACGGACACATATTTATATAGATCTACAGGTTGTCCAGCTTCCACCTTTACAAACTTTTCAAGGTTATTAAGCATGCTAAAACAAACAGAAAAATCACATAAACATATGTCCTAAAATGCTTCATTAAGCCGCTAGCCGCCATTTTGCTTTTTACACTTATGATTTTTTATTTCCGTAACGGTTTGTTGTATTGGGTTTATATTTGGTATGTACCTTAATCACACCAATGCTCATTTTTAGGAAAATATTATTTTTCCGATGTATATTTTCAAAATGGCGGTCATTTAAAAATTTTATACTCAAATATCTAAAAAACGATGAATTTTACAAAAATGTTGCAAAAGACAAAAAAGTTACAAATTAAATTATCTAAACAGTGACACCAAGTTTGTAAGCATCCAACAACAAATGACGGAGTTATTGTGGTTTTCCTGCTGAAAAACACTGATTTTGCACTTTGATTAATGCCAATTTAGGTTATTTTAAGAGAAAAATCTCAATAACTCTGTTATTAGTTGTTGGATCCTTACAAATGTGGTATCAATAGTTAGATAATTTAATTTGTCAACTTTTTTGTCACTTGTAACATTTTTGTAAAATTTACTGTTTTTGAGATATTTGAGTTTAAAAGCTTTAAATGGCCCCCATTTTGAAAATACACATTGGAAAAAAATAATTTTTTTCCTGAAAATGGGTATTGTTATAGTGAAGGTTTATACCAAAAATTAACTTAATACAATGATCCGTTACGGAAATAAAAATTACTTAGTTTAAAAAACAAAATGCCGGCTAGCGGGTTAACGACGCATTTTAGGACATATGTTTACAGGAACTTTTTTGCTTATTTTGACGTGGGCAATAACCTGGAAAAGTTTGTAAAGGTGGAAGCTGGACACCCTGTATAGATATATAGATATACAGGGTGTCTCTGAACTCCTTACCGACCTTTTAAGGTATTATTCCTGGACGAAAGACAAGTCAAAATATCATATTTAAATCGTCCGGAAGTCTTTAGTTACTCACACAGCCGCCATTTTGTTTTTTTTCACATAATAATTTTTATTTCCGTAACGGATGGTTGTATTCAGTTCATATTTGGTATGAATCTTTATCATACCAATGTACATTTTCAAGAAAAAAATTAATATTTTCCTCTGTATATTTTCAAAATGGCGACCATTTTAAATTTTCAAACTGAAATACGGTATCTCAAAATCGGTAAATTTCATAAAAATTTTACAAGTCACAAAAAAGTTGACAAATTAAATTATCTAACCTATGGTCCTAAGTTTGTAAGGATATAAAAACAAATGACGGAGTTTTTGCGATTTTATCCCTGAAAAACATTGATTTTGCATTAAAATCAATGCAAATAAGACCATTTTAACAGAAAAATGTTTTTTATGGATAATATCGCAATAACTCCGTTATTTGTTGTCATATCCTTACAAACTTGGTACCATTGGTTAGATAATTTAATTTGGCAACTTTTTTGTGTCTTGTACAATTTTTATAAAATTTACCGATTTTGAGATATTTCAGTTTGAAAATTTAAAATGGCCGCCATTTTGAAAATATACAGTGGAAAAAATTCATTTTTTTCTAGAAAATGTACATTGGTATGATAAGGATTCATGCCAAATATGAACTGAATACAACCATCCGTTACGGAAATAAAAATTATTATGTGAAAAAAAACAAAATGGCGGCTGTGTGAGTAACTAAAGACTTCCGGACAATTTAAATATGATATTTTGACTTGTCTTTCGTCCAGGAATAATACCTTAAAAGGTCGGTAAGGAGTTCAGAGACACCCTGTATATATATATACATATATATGAAAATGAACGAACGGTGTTTTAGGCTTCTGGGGACCTCAAAATGAAAAAGTAACATGGTCCCGTGCTTAGGTCTTACCATTGCTACTACCGTAATAGCGTATTCCCTATAGGGAAATTCGCTAAAAGGTGAATTTGCTTCCTAAACATACTAAAACAAATAAGGCAGGTTTGGGCAGAAGGGCAGTATAAGCCAGGTTCATATTCAAATGAGGACTTGGGACGAGAGCAGATTTTGAGGGCTCAAAACCAACTCAATTTTGTTTGGATGAATGGACAAATTTAAAGGATATAATTGCAGGACTTCAACCATGCATGTTATTAAATTCCAGTAATATTTGCATTTTATTAATGTTCCAGGTTTTTTTTACTAGGCTATTGTTTATATTTTAAAAATAATAAAACTACTTATTTTTTATATTGTGTGTATGAACAAGTTGTGGGGACTAGATATAATGTTATTTCAAGGAGATTTTGTTTTACAGACATTTGAATTAACCATGTTTCGTAGTATTATTAAACTGAGAGGTTAAACCATGTATTTTTTCCCACTCAAGTAAACTGACATGTTTGAAAAAAAACCCAATTTTGAAAGATTGTTATTGGAAGAAAAAACGTTACCTTACAATTTTTTATCTTCACACGCCATCACTAAGTTTCTCATTGCTGTGTCCTTACAGACTGCAAGGCGCTGTTCCACACTAAGTGTATACAGAACGGTGGGGTGCAGTCGAAGCCGTGTGTGCCGGGGCCAGGCGGGGGTGGCCGCAAGAAGCACCGCAAGCTGGCGCGCAACCACGGCCACCGTCCGGCGGCGCCAGTACAGCCCCACAGTGCACCACCGCAGCCCCAGCCACCGCAGTTCAGCCTCACCGGCACCAGCGAGTTCACAGACCGCGCCGACCGCATCATATCCGACGTGCGCGAGCTGCAGCTCATGCAGGACTTCATCACCACCAAGGTACAGACATATCACCAACTTGTACATCCATTTTAAAATTTAAAAATTCCCACTTAAGGCCACAAATGGCCAAATTTATTAATCAACAAATTTTAATTTAGATGTACTTTTACACTTTGTTTTTGAAGAATGTATTTAATCATAAAATCAAGTTCAATTTTGGAATTGATGCATTGTAAGAATAACTAGTGTACTTGATGCTCGAAATCAAGCAGTTTATTTTGAATACTTTTTACTGGTCAAGCTTGTGTATCCTTCATGGTTATAGCATAAAGCCTTTTTGGTATGAATAGACAGATGTTCTTACTAGTGTGCGGTGTTTACCTATTACAGCTGTTAAACTTGAAAATATTTCAATTTTCTTATCAATGGATATACAGAACTTGAAGGGCATGCAAGGCCCTTCCATTTCGATGGATATTTACCAATTTACTTTAGAAACAACTTCAAACCGAGCTCTATCCAATGACACAAAAATCATTACAATCGATTGAAACATGTAGGAGGAGTTCCTTGTACAAAAATACATGTCGCCTGTTAAATATGTATAGATTTTGATTTTATACTCCATGATTCTTTATACATTGTGTTTACTGATTCCATTTGACTTTTTTATTTAGAGGGATCATTGATTATAGATAGTTTTGGGAATGGCTAGTTTTTCAGTTTTTTTATGAATGTGGTGAAGATGAATAAGCCTAGGTGTGTTAACTTTGTGTGGAGTTAACTCATTTTTTATTTGCTTTAAACATCACTTTAAATAATTTTCAAAGTGGCCCTACCTTACGGGTAGGCAATATTCTCTAACCTGTTCAACTTTTGAACTGTGTAGTGTGTGTTTTTTTTTTTTTTTTTTTTTTTTTTTTTTTTTATCAGATCAACCCATATTTCTTAACTTATATTTTGCTTTTAGTCCAATGTGCCTTTGGTGGCTTCATATCAACATTTAAATTCATATTAAACTTCATACTAGGGATGGACGGGAGTGGATTTTTAGTTTGGGACGGGACGGGAATTTTTATTTCCCGTCCAATTTCGGGACGGGATTGCTTTTCTCGACGCTATCGGGAAATATGACTTTTATCTGAATGTCGTATAAAGACAAATTAATGTTAAATATCAACTGGTTCTGTTTCCAAATTGTTCCACTTGTTTTTGTATAAGTTACAATGAACCTCCTTTTGTAGAAAAGATTTAAAAAATCTAATTTTTAAATTTGCAGTATACAATGAGATAAGGATAAAATATAAATTTTCTTGTAACCAAAAAATTTTTAATCAAATCACTAAACAATATAGGCCTACATAAAAAAAAATCCATTAAAAATTTTATAAAAGTTTTGTTGAATGAAATATTAAACGTTTTCTATAAACAACGAAAAGAATAACTACGTACATAAAAATATAGATTAAAACAATTGGAAAATTTTAAAGAAAACAAAACTGTTTAACATAAATAGGCCTAAGGCCTGCTCAGTTAAAAAAAAAAGATATTATAATAAATATTCACACTAAGGAATGAAGTGATTCAACAAACCAAAGCCATTTATAACCCCAAGAAATGTTTATTTTTTTCATTTTTTATACTTATTGATTTAACTGAGACAGGTTCTTACTTAGAGATTATCATAATAATTGAACTTTAAAAATATACACTATTTGACCTAATTATTTTTATTTCTATGTATTCATTTAGCTATTTTTTGCTATTTAAAAAAGTTGTGAACAAATCAATAAAAACAATGAAAGTTTAAAGTTATGAACCTCAAAATCTAATCAATGTATTTGTAATGTTTAATTTTAAAAAATATATTTAATGGGATTTGAAGTTTTTTTAAAAATTATATTAAATTATAATAAGATGCTTTTAAAATTATAAAACAGTAATGCAATTAAAGATTGATTTATTTAACAATACTTTGCCATTTTCCCTTTGATTGGAAAGTCACACAACTTTGGTTGACAGTTTGTTTAATTTGTAAGAATTAGACAAATCAAATAAGCCATCCCTTAGTTTTCTACGACAATTGATTCAGAAAGTAGCATTTGGTACTAGGAGCAAAAAACACCCCTCTTGAATAAATTACTGCCGGATGTCGAACAATAGATAAGCTGAACAATAGATCGTCTCTGGCGTCTGTGGAATGTGGGCGCGTGTATTTGTGCCATTCCTCGTTAGCAAGACTGCCGGCCGCGATCGCCGGCGACGCCGTTCGGCAGTTTCCGTCCCGACAAATTCCCGAGTAAAAAAAAATCCCGCCCGATGATCGGGACAAATTTGCTCCCGAAAAATTTCCCAAAATTTCGGGTCCCGTCCATCCCTACTTCATACATTACATTTATTTTCCATGCAGATATACAAAATAGAGAGCGGGGACAAGCAGAGTCAGGTGGACAGGGTGTTCAAGCAAGCGCTGAGAGAGTTCAAGGACAACTTGGTGGCCACGTACAGTGTTGTCAACAAGCAGGGGCCCGAAGCACTTAACATCAAGTATAAGGACCTCATCGCCAACTTCCTCAGGGTACACCAAATTATGTTGCTAAAATCTATTTGAATTAGTCAAAATGTTTAATATGTAAAAACTAGTTTCTTAAAATTGTTTTGATTACATAGTAATTTTGATGAAAAAAATCAATTTATTCATAAGATTATTTTGTTTAACGTGAAAACATAAAAAAAAGATTGTTTAATCTTTTCATATAAAGAAGGTAGAATTTTCAATCTCAATTTTCTTTAGAAATATTTCACTTCCACCAATCTATTTTTACTTTTACCATAAATGATCAAATCAGATTCGACTTCAAGTACAGGCACAGTTGATTTGTTATGTTTATTTTGGTTCAATGTTCTGATTTGTGCCACCCAGGTGATGGAGACAGTGTGCACCCAAGAGCAGACGAAGACCGATTTTCCCGTGACGATGGGCGTGAACGCATTCCGTGGTTTCCTCAACGAGTTCATGGCACAGACGAGGGTGGAACAGGTGAAACCTCACAAGGCGAAGAGGAAAAAAGAGAAGAAGCGGAAGACAGAAGATCCGATATCACACGCTGGTCATCACTTTGTGTTGACCATCATCAACATCCCCACGGCTTGCGAGATCTGCACAAGCTTCTTCATGTGGCCCTTGGAGAGAGGGCTCGTGTGTCAGAGTAAGATATCAAACAATTGTACAAAATATTTCCATCAGTTAGTCCCGCAAACCCGGACTATTATTGATGGCGTGCTGGCTATTGGGAAAAGAGTAAAACATGAGAAACATCACAAATAGTTTGTGTTACTCTAAATAAAGACATTTATTTATTTCATAATGCATATAATAAAAAGACTAAACTTAAACATCATTTGATAAAACAATCTAAAAGAAAATGGTATTCATTGTGACCCTGGATTGGAAAATATTAATAAAGAAATAAAATTACCTTGTCCAATGACTGGTTATCAAAAGACGACATGTTTCGTTCTTTAGAAGTTTGTAAGGTCCATAGTATGCAACTACCACATAGTCCAATGTTTTATTACATTATGGTTTGTCAAATGATTCAATAAAAAGTTTTCCCAGTCACTAAAATTAAAAGTTGTCATAGCTAATGATAAAATTATCAAAACTGATTAGAACTGTACTTGGGCTGGCCAGCACAAACTAGATAATGCTGATCATCATATAAATACTGATAGTAATGATATTCATAAACTAAGTGATTACTTCTTGGTGATCAGTATGGACTGATTACCAGGGATGCAAGGGGGTGTATCACCCCCCAGATTTTTATATCGTTTTCTTTGTAACAATTTAAAGGGCTATCAAAAAAACACAAAAGGGTTATTGTTAGATTAATTAAATAGTCTACTTTTTATAGGCCTAAAAACTAACCTTTTGAATTGGCTCATAGTGTTTTAATTTATTAGACTTGTTCAATTATCTCATATGGGCCTAACTTCCTTCGGGCTTGAACCCACTTACACCCTCCCATCCCCGTACACTTACTACTGCAAAATTAGATTGTGTAATATTAGATATAAATGTCCATGGAACCTAGGAAAAGCAACTCTGATAGTGATGGAACCATGCAAAATATGTCTAAAAATAAAAATTGACTGCATAATATCAGCTATCAATGACAGTCAGACCACGAAATAGCTGCCGTAGTTGTAGTAGAACCGGAGAAAAAACGGCAGGAAGTACTAATCAAATAAAAATATTGCCCATAAATAGGCAACCACAAAAGTTATGATAAAACAGTGATGAAAAATCCCATATGATAAAATAATATGTATACAAAGTGCAATAAGCTATAAAACATAACTTTCATCCAAATTGGACTCTTATTGTTTAGCATACAATTTTCCCAGCAAATTGGTCTCTGAATTATTATGAAATAATTTTTAACAGGGTATTAACAAAAAAGTCTCCAAATATTTAAATATAGAAGACTTTCTGTAATCTGGCTCATCATCACTTCAACCCTGCCTTAGTTTCGGTGCTTTTCAGACAGCTTTATTACTATGTGTGATATTCGTGTTTTCATGGATGTTTCCAACATTATAGGTTTTCAACATAACATAAAATCAAATAATTAGCTGTTATTCCCTCAAAGTTGGCGGTTGCTTTTTAGTTAGAATATCATCTAATTGATCATGTAACTAAAACAATCAGTATTTGAGGCCATAACCCCACTTCCATCTCTAGCAGCCGCTATTCTGCCAATATGATTAACATTAAGAGCCTATAGCGACATTGAAGAGAACAATTTTGGTGGAAGGGCTATTGGCTTCCATGACTTGTCCCCCTTGTCGGCCATTCTCACTAAATGTTCCTCTAAACCGGAATTTCCATAGCAGCACCACTAAGTTTGATATCTGTCAGATTAGCCAGAGTCTACTGTATTTAATTTCAAATATAACAATGTAAAAAGACCTTTTTCTTGGATTCAGCACAATGTCTTATTGTATTGTAAAATGGGTGTCATTGCATAACTGATTGTGTGTTGCAGACTGTAAGCTGACGTGCCACAAGAAGTGCTACACGAGGGTGGGGGTGTGCGGGCTGCAGGTGGGGGCAGGAGGGGTGCTCTCTCCCCACCGGGTGTTCGGCGTCCCTCTGCACCAGCTTGCTACCGGCGACGGCAAGGTCCCTCTGGTGGTCGACCGACTCATCACCACCATAGAGATGTACGGCCTCTACATGGAGGGCATCTACAGGAAGTCTGGGGTGAGTGTTATGGTAGAAACTGTCTTGAAAAAACTCCATCTAAATTTTGATTGGTTAAACCCGCCCAAGAATCATTTAAATTTGTAGCTTCTCATCCCTTTTGTTGCACGTAAAGAAATTTTTTGTTACATTTTACAAGTTTCTAATCTTCGGTAGTACTAATTTTGAAAACCTACCTATCACTGCAACTTCAAATTTCTATTATTTTTTTCTTAATAAAAGTATGTTTATAATTATTTCTCTCTATGTGTCTATCATCATGTTTCCTGTGATTGTTAAAAATATTTTCCCCCAATAATTGGAATTTGTTTAGTGATGTTTATGAAACCAAAGTTTACTGTTGCTAATTTGAAACTCAATTTTTTTTATAACTCAAAATCCTTGGTAGCTAAAATTATTTTAACCCCATTTTAAAACTTGCCCAAGTCAAATAGGAAAAAACATACATAACTTAAAATCATTTTATGGTTTCTGCAATGTTAAAAAAATTACTCTAAATTCAGATAAGTCTAATTAGATTTAATCTATACAGCACACTCCCAATCATCCTAAGCCTTCAGGACCAAGGGTACCTCTGATGATAAAAACCTTGGATAATCAGGAGGTTACTTATCTTTAGTGGATTTTAAACATTCATATAAATATAATACCCCCCGTCGCAGCAGACCTGCGTACTCAGCGAATTTCCAAATTAGTAATTAATTTTGGCCAAATAAACCTGTAAACCAAACATTATCACATGACCATAAATAGGGAAATAAATGTCTATTCTCCTTATGATAAAAATACAGTACACTCTCGTTCATCGGAACTAATGTGGCGAACGGCCGGTTCGGATGTCAAAAAATTCCGATGAAGCGGAGTCCGTCGTGAGTCATCATTTTCGTCCGTACGGTGACCTAACGTGATTGTATTCACTCTTGTTTTTAAGATAACACAAGAGATTTTATGAAAATAAGGCACTCAAACTTTGAATATACTGTAGTAACAATGAACCTATAGGAATGAAAACAACGCAGGAAATAAAGATCCAAAATCTTTATTCTCATATTCCAGCAGTCAACTGACTTCCACATAACACAGGTCGCTACGCGAGACAGACTGACAGTTTGGGAAGCGGTCGAAGCGGATGTATTGTTCACTTCCTGCCCCCTTCCTCTTTCTATTTTTGTGCGAATACTCCACGGCCTCGTAAATCACATCAATGGGTACAGATTATGGAAAACGCCTGAAGTCTTTTGATGCAAAATGTGATACTTCACTGTTGTGCGGATAGAAGGAATGGAAATTGAAGGCGCCAAAACGGAAAAATTATTTATTTCGTAAGAAAAAAAAAAAAAAATTAATAATGTCCAGATTTTTAGTTCCGATGAAGCGGAGTTCCGATGTCGCGGAGTCCGATGAACGAGAGTGTACTGTATAGGGAAAGAGTATGCAGGTATGCTGCCATGATTAGCGCAAAAACCAAAGTTTTTTTAACATAAATGGTTGAATGTCAACCAAATGAAGCTAAATACCAAGTTTCATCCAAAAATATTGGTCAATAAGTGAAATATTTATAAATTCTTATCCTCCAATAAAATTAACATTGGAGCTCCAAAATACAATGTACTGAGTCTTTAGACTTATTAATATCTCGGTAACCAATGGAGATAGAGCAAAGCTTCAAAATACTAAATTGTGTGTTTTTCAGCTAAATCCAATGGTGAATATCAAATTAAAAATTTTAAAAAAAACTACATGTGAAAAATTTAAAAAATCCATTTTTGGGGTACAAAAACCCCTAAAACTACCCCTTTCGGTTGCTCGATATGTCTGGTTTACGAATTCATCCTAATAAACGTAGAATTACATATCTCTACCAATTTTTTATTTCAATCCAACAGTTTTTACGAGAGTTATCATGTCTAGGGACACATATATACATACATACATACATATATATATATATATATATATATATATATATATATATATATATATATATATATATATATATATACATTTATATTTTAATGACTATTGTTTTTGGTCTCTGGGTACCTCAAAACGAAAAAGTAACATGGTCCAATGCTTGATGATGTAAAAAGTAAAGTGGTAATGATGCGTAGTCTGTGTGGCGCTACAAGTATTTACTTGCCTTTCTTGTGAATCAGTTGTCTCGCGAGTAAATACTCGCTAGTAAACCCTCGGGTTGGCAAGTACACGGTCACAAGTAAACTCGACGCTTTATTCACATCTGTTTACTTGGAGTTAGAATACTCGTTACACTTTACTTGTAAGTAAATACTCGTCGTACTCGTTTTTATTCACACCGCCCAATAACAGTGTTATTCCCTCGAGACTTCCAATGTTGAATGAACTAAAAACGTATTATTATTTTATTTCTAGCAATATAAGTTTTTTATAAGTCGCGCCGGATTACAGGAAGTTTACTGTATTTGCGGGCACGTACGTAGTAGCCCTTCTCATGATAATTCAATGAATTAAAACCTGTCAATAAGTTGAATTGCAAGTTATTTTTGTTTTAAACTTGTTACAGATTCGTTCTTATCTCAGTTGCACAAAATAATTGCTAAACAAAATTTAATACTAAAGAACATTTTGGAACGTTTTTTACTACTTTTTTAAAGTTTGATTTTGACCATTCTAGAACCTAAAGTATTTTTCTGTAAAAATACCTTACATGTCAAAGGGTTCATTGTACATTGAATTTTTCTATTTCTAGGTTTTTTTAATACCTCTTTTAACAATTCCAGGTGAGTTCCAAAGTGCGGGAGCTCAAAGCAAGAATGGAGGAAGGCAACATTGAAACCGTCCAATTTGAACATTACCAGGTACAGCAGCTTTGATGAATATTATAAACATTTTAATGCATTGAATGTGTGTTTTTTCAGGAGTAATATTTATCATTTTGAAGAGTGCCTGATGTTTGTAAGTTAAAAATTTAACCACAAATCATGTGACAGAAAATAGTTTCATGAATTAAAATTTTGAGAGTTAACCCATAAAATAACCATAACCAGAGATGAGAAATGTGGTCCAAATTAGGTAGCCTCAGCTGTAGATTGTACACATTTCCAGGAAGGTAAAAAATATTCAATCACCCTTTGTACATGTACCATTTGGTATAGCTACATAAGCTCAATAATATTCATTGAATGGCTAATTTGCAGTTTTGGTAAGGAATACAATCCATTCAGTTACCACTGTGCCACTGTGTTGAATAATACTGGTCGCGTCAGTATTGGCTTAAACACATGTTATTAAAAAATCTCTAGAATCTACAATCAATACCAGTTTTTTACTAGGATTTTCTAAAAGTATTAATCAGAAGTAGAGTATTTAATGCAGAGCAATGCGTAAAATTTCACGATTCAGTGTTGAACAGTGTTTAAGTTCGGATTTCTAAAAACAAAAATGTCTGAGGGATTATCGATTAGAGCTGGCCAGTATGACAACCTACCCACAACATATACTCAGTCAGTTCATAAAGCACTTTAGATAGTATAGCAGATTAGGTTAGATATTTTATTGTTGTCATAAATACTTGCAAAATTAATTTACAGCGAAGGTAACTCATGTACCCTATTTGAGGTAAATGAAGGTAAATCATTCAGCAACCCTAACTGTAGGACAACGGAAAGATTATGCGGGAAATGACTTGACTTTGACCTATTTAATCAAAGCTGTTTAGATGTAGGCCTACAAATTATCGCTATTTTGGGACTTAATTTGAATTAGTCAAAATATGACAAATTGAGTGGTAAGATACCTTACTGCTGCAGAGCGCCATAAACTAGTAGCACCTGAAAAACCAACTATTATCCAACTGTCAAAGTATGTTGTGTGTGTGCAGGTCCACGTGCTGGCCAGTGTGCTCAAGAGTTTCCTGCGAGAGATGCCCGAGCCACTGCTCACGTTCGACTGCTACGAGGACCTGCTGCGGGCCGCCAACCTGCCCGAGGACAACGTCAGCTCTCTGTTCACCATCCTGCGGCGGTTGCCCAAGCCCAACTACCACCTCATGGAGCGGCTCATCTTCCACCTCGCCAGGTACACACAAACGCGATCCCTGATGGTGCTACACACCCACACTCTCTTACAAACTATTTCTTATTTATAAATTACAGTATCTGAATAATCTTGGTACAACTAAAAAACAATTTTATTTAACTCTAGATCACAAACAAATAAATTCTGATTCGAAAATAAAGGGGCTAACAAACAATAGTTTACAATTACTGGGGATATTTAATTTAATTGATTGATAAATAGTCTTTAATGTCTTTGTGCTCCGGCCTAGCTACAGTCGTAGGAAATGATGACTCTATATCTCAGGGGGTGTTGGATCGTGGGGACATTCTCTTGTAAAATTTCCAATTATTGAATGTAAAATAATAATTCTTGATGCTAATTTAGATTTGTAGTTATATAGAAATTAAGATTTGATTAGTCTTTGAAGAGATTAAAATGGATAAGATATGGTCATTCAATCTAGGTTCAACTGTAGGCTATATTTGTCGAATAGAAATGGTAAGTTATCTTCTTGAATAATTTAAAATCTGTTAATAAATAAATTTAGTCTCTTGATAAAGTTCTAATTAATTTCTTTGGCTTCTAAAATCACTGGATAAAGTTAGTCTGTTTGAGATGGATGGAGATTACCGATATTTGGTTCTTCACCAATAACCACTTCTTCTTTGGCCAAATGATAAAGGGAATATTATTAGTGGTATTGGCTCTTCTTCCTATTAGAAAATTTGGGATTAAATCGACCCAAATACTATTTTATGGGGTTATTTTACACTTGGGATTGGGACCCTGTTTAACCCTAGATCTGGCGTTCATGTTTGACACCGTTGGCAGAGCCATTTCTGCCTTTTTGTAGTGGTACCATATATTTCGTCACACAGACCAATTGCTTTTGAATAAGTGTACACATATACATATTTTCTGTTTCAAGAAAATATATTTTCAAGCAATGCGTTTAGGCGTAGAAGCAAAAAGTTTGCAAATGTTTGGATTCAGCAAAATATAAATTTTGAAAGCAACCCGCAAGAAATCTAACAAATAATTTTTTTTCACACTTGACCTAAATGTAAAAGTTGTTTGAAATATGATTCCCTACGTAGAAATATCATTGTTTTAGAAATACTCCCAAACAAAATTTTTTTATAAAAAAAAATTGTTAACACTAAAAAAAAAACAAGAAAATTGCACACTTTTTTTATTGTCATATATAACATCGTGGAATGCATCTAGAGTAAATAGATGTGATACTGCATGATAGATAAATAACAGATCTTTCAAAAAATATATAATTGTATGGGTTTGAATTGTAAAATGTATGAGTAAATGATGTCAGAATGTAAGACTTCGAATTTTTTGTTACAAAAACCTAATTTTTATGACGTTTTCAAAGCAACATAAAATTTATAAAACAAACCTTATAAAAATTCTGAGATATGCAAATTGTAGGGAATTTATTCTAATTTTAGGAAATATATAATTATTGTACAAAATATACAACACAAAAAGGTGTACAGGCGAATTTATGATAATGCGTACCGATTTTTACAACCTCAATGACTAGTTTTCCAAGTATTTCACAACTGTATAAAATATTGTAATAAATTGATTTTTTAGTAAAATGTGATGTTGATATTGTAGGAAATATATTGTAGTTTCAAAGAAAGTTACATTTTGGTAGGCCTACATAATGCCTACCGACATTTACGACCACCATTTTGGGCCAAGACGAAGAAGATCGGAGAAATCAGGGTGACCTTTCAGAAGCTAACAAAACAAAATTTACCGTCCCAACGTGAAGCAAGTCACATCAAAGAAAAGGGCAGTTCTTCTTCTTTCTTTCGCTGTAAATATATTCCAGACAAAATAACTCTAAAATGTAAATATTACTTGTTTTATAATCGTCTTTTTAGTGACGACCGCCGCTGAGGCCATTGCCACTCAGGCACAAAAACCTTACTTTATTGAAAAATATTTTCTGCCGTAACTATAATAGATACAAAAAAACTGTCAACAGACGACTCGCAGTCCGAGAAATTTCGGTTTCTATGGTAACACTGGCATTTCACTGTGTTTCGTATTAATTTTTCTGTCGATCGACAAAAACAGCTGTTTTGGTGATCACATGACGAATATTTTCGCCGCGACATCAAATGTTGAAATCTCTTGTTATTTAGAACTATGTTTCTCGCTACATAATAGGCGCTCAATAGTGTTTTATATATGAATTTGAATCCTCAGAACCTCCTCTTTCTAATGGTATAAGATTCATTGTGGTTTAAAACGGGTTTCGTATTTTTATTTTAGAAAGTTCCGACCCATGTCGATATCGTCACAAAAGTGACGATGCCACTGGTACGCACTCAAATCGTCACAAAAGTGACGATCGCCAGATCTAGGGTTAAAATGAAGTTAACACAATGAGGCCATAATTGCAAGAGAGAGAAATTGGAGTTGATGCCCAGCAACAATGTAGAGATCACATGTTTATTCTTCAGGTCTTGATTCTTGCTTTGGAAACACATGACACTTCACTGAATTTAATTCACTACTTTGAATCACACACTATATAAAATTAGAATGACCATGTTTATTTGGAATATTAAATTTGGTATGTGTTTGAAGTAGTTTTGCTTACATTATAAATATATTGTATTAGGCTATGTTTAAATAAATATTTACTGGGATTAGGCTATTATTATTCTTAGGTGAGTGATGAATTGATTAATATGAATATCTAATATAATTATTAAATTAGGCCTTATTAATATCTATGACAGGTAAGTTAAATACAATATATAGGCTAACTGGGATTTTTATAATAAATATTTACATGTGGATCCGGGTTGAATTGTTTATTTATTGGTTTATTTACCAACATAATTTGTGAACTGTTGCAATGGTTGAAAAAAAAACCAAAAAAAGAATCCTGAGTTTTTTTTATTATTTATAATTTACTGATCTGTCCTGTAGAGATGCATGGAAGACTTATTTCACCGACATAAAATTGCCTTGGGATAAGTTAACATTGTACCAATTCAGCAGTTTACAGTACCTGGGGGCCAAGCATTTGCTCAGTAACAAAACTTATTCATTGTGGTAATAATAATATCAGTCACAGACTTTACGCTAAGATGCCAAGCCCTATTTTTATTATTCAAATTAAACATTATAACAAAATAAGATTTTTTCCAAGCATAGAGTAAATATTGATTTCATCCTAAAACTAAGTTATTTGCAAAGTTTGAAGAAAATTGATTTGTTTTCAATATCGGTAGGCAAAAATACATACATACGAATATACCTTACTTGTAGGGATCTTTTTTTAATTTTTTATACAGTACACTCTTGTTTATCCAGCTCGGTGACATTCAAAATCCACTTCATCCAAACTAATAATTTGAATTTTTGTTAAGTTCAAAATTTTTATAGTCTCTCCAATTTGTTAGAAGTTATGCTTGAAGTACACGAATGTATCATAATAGCATCAATGACTCTGCTTTATCCAAATCTTTTATAAGTTTAAAGAGATTCTGCTCAAACTTTAATTGAAGAAGTGAAATATTGTAGACATCCTGGTTAAGAAGCCTACGACACCCATCTTGGCTACCATGACTGGCAGCCTAGATGCGTGGATTAGGGTCTTAAAAGATGCATCCTCCTAGTGGGGAAAATTAAAGTTATTTACTACACCATTAATGCCTGAGTTTTCCACAAGAGTAACACACTGCTCCAATGCTAACTGCTCCACTCTGTAACAAAAAAACTTTTACATTTAAATGAGTTAACGCCAACCTGTGATTAGGCTAACCCAGTTCAGTTAAAATGGACTCGTAGGTAAAACTACCGCTAGAAGATTAGAGAAAAGAAGCCTAAGCAATTTATTGAGTCAAATTTGATTTTAAACATTGGATTTTTGCTACAAATTATATTTTTTAATTTCCTCCCCTACAGGGTGGCGTCACACGAGGATGTAAACCGAATGAATGCGAGCGCGCTGGCGATTGTGTTTGCTCCATGCATTCTGCGCACCAACAAGGCGGTGCCGGCGCAGGACTCGCTGAACGACATTGCACGGCAGACCCGTTGCATCGAGATCATCGTCAGCGAGCAGCTGCGGAAGTTGCGGGCGACACTGGCCGACATCGACACCCTGGACACGGCTGCGCACACTGCCACCCACCGCCTGTCCTCGCTGCGCAGCTCCAAGGTAATGGTCAATCAACTACAGTCAACGCAGTTTTAATGCTAAATTGAACCTTTCACTCTCAGCTAACTTATACTTAATGTGAGTGTCTGTAGCAGACTACAATGCTTAGAAAATATATTTATGTGTCCTCTCTTGGGGACGAGGACATCAAAGAAGTGGCTGTCTACACTGTTTAAGTGTATACTACAAATAAAGTGTCGAGCCTCTAAACTAGTCTTGTATCTCACAATCTGTTTCAGTTGCATTGAAACTCTGGCTCGAATCTATTAAGAGAATTAATTAACAGATTATCCAGTTCATAATGTTTTTAATTTGATAATATATTTTATCATCAAAGTTATAGGCTTTCATTTTGACTCTGATTTAATTGTAGTCAATACAATGAGATCCAAATATTTATCATTACGGTACCTCCATATCGATCGTATCATGGATCCACAGATATTCACTGCCGAGGAGCTGCTGCCACAGAAGACCGACCTGGAGGAGGAGATGTTGATGGGCCACATAGAGGAGCTGCGGAAGGAGAAGGCGATCCTGACGTCCACACTCCCCTCGCTGACGAGGACCACGTCCGACGACGACCTGCTGTCAACTGACGACGGCAGCCTTGACGATGTCGACACGCAACGTACGTACCACACACTTACAACTCATAGATACACATGACATCCATGCTGCCCTTGATGACGAGAACTACGTCCGACGGTGACGGTAGCCTCGTTGACAACAAGAGCAAGCAATGCTCACATACACACACTTTTTCGGGAATGGATGAGTAACAAAACCTTGAAATACACATTTGTCTTCAGGCCGTATTTATCAAACAGTATGAATTTTGTTTTAAGTTTGCTAATTTGCTGTGATTGGCTCCTTCTTACACTTAATAATAATGTTTACTTCTTGACAATCATTACAAAATATTTAGAAAGAAAATCTTAACTATATAATAAAACAAAATGCAACTTGCGCAAAAAAAATAACATCCTTAGGAATTATTCTTCTATATTTGGGTGAGAGTGTCAGATTAATTATTGGCTGATTACGAAACACCAAAATAAGACAGGACAATGTATAATTTACTTACTTACTGGAGTGGCCACTCGCACCCCAGTCGGTATTTGGCTTCATCAACACGGTCTCTCCAGTGGGTCCAGTCAGCAGCATCCTCGTCATCTAGCACCATCTTCCTCATGTCTCTTCGGACCTGGCCCCACCATCTTGTTTTGGGCCTTCCAGCTGGTCTTTTGCCTACGGGATTATCTCTCAAAACACTGTTCGTTATTGAGTTGTTTTTTTTTTTTTTCTCAAAACCTGTCCAGTCGACCGTAACCTTTTAATCTCGCCCACTATGTGTGAATCTTTGAATAATTGGTGGATTTCCTGGTTGTATTTGATCCTCCAGACTCCATTTTCTAGTATTGGGCCTAAGATCTTTCTAAGTACCTTGTTTTCAAAAAGAAGGACTTTTCTCTCTTCCTATTTGTTGAATATCCAGGTTTCTGGTGCATTCTGGTCTAATGATTGTATTGTATAGTCTTAGCCTTGATGTATGTGAGAGGAGCCTTTAGCTAAGCAACTTATTACATGCATAAAAACTCTTATTTGCTGATCTTATTCTACTGGTAACTTCAAATTCTACTTTTTCAAAATTAAAGTTCCTACATTTTATATTTGATTACAGTGTCTGTTTGTGTTTTAATATCTACTTATCTGCTTAAATTTTGTTTTCTTTTCATTTATCCTTAGTACTACATATTCAGTTTCTACAATTGAAATATTTGTTAGATATATTGTCTTCCTTTTTCTCAGCTAAAACTACAATTAATTGTATGCAAAAGTCAGGATATTTATATTTGCCCCAATCATGATTCCTTTATTTAAGTTTTTGACACTTTGCAGTGCTTCTTTGGTGGCTATGTTAAACAATGTAAGTGACACTCCGTCTCGTTGATGTACTCTGGTGTTTACTTCAAAACTACTGGTGATTATTCCATTTACTTTTATCTTACATCTTGAATTTAGAGTACTCAACTTAGTTATTCATTTACTTGGTATTCTAAAACTCACCATTTTTTCCCAAATCTTGTCTCTGATCAGGCTGTCATAGGCTTTTCAGAAGTCTACAAACAAACAGTAGAAATCTTTGTTAAACTCCCAGTATTTTGCTATTGATTCTTTTAAAATGTAGTCAAACAGTTGTGGATCGACCTCTCATGAATCCGGCTTGATTCTCTTGTATATTTGTGCTACTAGTATATTCTTCTAATCTTTAGAGAATTATTCTCAAGAATATTTTGTACATAATGTTTAATAAGGATATGCCTCAGTAATTGTTGCAATCCAACTTATCGCCTCTTGTGTAGGTATGATTATTGCCTCTTGCACAGTTGGCAAAATCTGTAATGTCAAATTTTGTTAATCAAGTATATTTCTAATTCTTCTCCAAGAGTTAAACTGTTGTATGTATGGGTAAAGTGAAAATTTACATCCAATAGAGCAGGTTACCCAAGCTTACATGCATCAACAAATTAACGCTATTCACTGCCGAGATAGAAAAATAATTGGGTTGCCCTGTTTACGGTCCTTCAGACTGGAATGATTCAAGTTGCAGATAAAAATAATGAATAAAATAAAAATATATAAAAAATGAAAAAGGAAATTAAATACACGGGGTAGATTGGAGGAAATCATATATTCCCACAAAAAAGAATTGTGTTGTTATATACAAACCGTTTATTCCGTAACGCCGGAGCTGACTTACGGTCAAACGCACCAGTCTTCTACGGAATCGCCCACTGCACTAGATGAACAATTTGGAACATGACAGGAAATGCGTCATTCTGTTCCTGGAAAGAGACGCGTGAGGTACAGTGGCGGCGAAGACTGCCGACACCCGGAAAATATTGTTTTGATCAAAAAACCTTTTGACTGGTGCGTCAGTTCTCCCGGGTTAATGTATGAATATGATTGTAAATGGTTGTGAATCGTTGGAAGAATAAATAAATAAATCTCTCGCTAACTTTATTTACTCATATTTCAATACGTATTTTAAAGTTTTTATTTTTATTTAATTTTTTGTGTTGTTACTTATATTTTTATTAGGGATGGACGAGATTGGATTTTCAGTTCGAGACGAGACGAGACGAGAATTTTTAATTCTCAAATAATTTCGAGACAAGATCGAGACGAGATTTTCCCTCTCGTACATTACGAGAAATGTGCGTTCGGGATTTTAATCTGATTTTGTAACATGGTTAATCCTGATTAATGTGAAGGAACAAATATTTCTTTGTAAATTGCTGATTATGTTAACAAACTACAAACTAAAAGTTAAAAAAGTCACTTTCTTAACAAAAGGTCTAGGCCTATAAAGGAATGACGAACCCAATAAAAAGGTTGAGAAGATATAGGCTCACCATAAACCCTACCGACCTATGTTTAATAAAACATAAAAAGAGAATCCTCTGTTACAGTTATTTACTTCACTTTTCACTTTCATGTTTCACAATTTTCACTATTAACCTACTTTAAAATGTTTCCAAATAAGAGCTTTTCCTCACTCACAAATTTGTAATAGGCATAGGCCTAGTAACTTTGAATCACAAGCCTAGAGGCTGGGAGGCTAACAAGAAATAACTTTTACTTGGAGGATTTTAATTTTAACTTTCAACTCTCTCTTCTTCTTTGTCTTTGTCCATAAGACAATCTTCAGCTCTCATTACGTTTGCTATTCATTGTTATTTCTCCAAACTATTCAAGTCCTGTATACATAACTTTCACTGCTTTCAAATTTATGCAATTCCCTAGATTTGTCGTCTGCTAGTGGTAAAGTTTTTATTTTGCTCCTAACTGAATAAAGGCAAGCATTAGTATAGCAATGGAATAGCCATGAAGCCTGTATGATTCTGGTAAGACCATTGATTTTCTATGCATTCAACACAACCTATTTATTGCTGTTCAACAATTATTGTTAATAGGCCTATTCAGTTTTTTTAGTGTCCAAACCTTGAAATAAAATCAACCATCAGCCGATTTTATGCATTTATGGCTTATTAAATTCTGTATTACGTGGGATATTTGAGGTTAGCCATTATTCAATCTGATTGGCTATCTTGTCATTCATCTGAATGTCACTACTATTCTTACTGTTAATGTCAAAACAGCTCTTAAATTGGTCAAAAATTATTTGAATCAGTTTTAAATAATCGTCTTGAAGCAATTAAATGTCAAATAATGATTGTTTATTGTTTATAAAGTTTTCCCAATGTTCTAAGATTGTTTATTGTTTATAAAGTTTTCCCAATGTTCTAAAGATTTATCAAACAAATGATTTTATAAATCAGAAGCTATGTTGACTCCGCCCACTACTGTTGATTGTCAGTACCACTAGTCCGTGCAGATACAGCCGTAGAGCCGTCTCCAGTCCAGTCCAAATCTTGGAAGTCCAAACGTATTTTAACCGTTTATGATGGCAATTAATATGATTGAAGTTGTGAGGAGGATAGGAAAATAAAACACTTCACATTGCTTCAAAATAATTTATTTTGCAGTATTAAATTCGTAGATTATTTATACCCGTTTTTATCGTTATTCACGAATTATTTCTCGTCTCGAAAAATCTCGATCAAAATAAAATCTCGTCTCGGTTAACGAGATTAAAAATTTCTCGAAAATTTCTCGTAATTTCGAGACCCGTTCATCCCTAATTTTTATATTTTTGTTGTGTTTTTACTTGTATTTTTATGAGTTTTTTTATTTATTTCTTTCATTTTCATAATTAATGATTTGCCCTACTAAAACAGGTTTCCAAAAAAATTAAATAAAAAAATGTTAATTTTCAAAATTGATTACCTAGCGTTTTTTGTAGATTCTTTTTTTGAAGCTTCTTTATATTAAAAGAAGTAATTTGAGTTCTAAGCTCTTTATCTCCTAAAAGTTTGTAATTATGCTGATCTCAAGCATTGTTATGAAGACAAATCTTAGGCAGAGTATGTATTATGATTGCTCTGCAGTATCTGCTTTTTATATTTTCTCTGATGAGTTGACTTTATGTTACAGCCCAGCCGTTGTCGAGGCATCGTAACCTGGGCCAAAAGCGGTGCAAGCGTCCAACAGACCCCCTTTACCCCCCCTCTGACCCTCACCCTCACACCAACTCACAAGAATTTGACGAGGACCCTATCATGGTGTAAAACTACTCTCCCCCCCCCCCCCCTTCAAAAGTAAGGAAAGAATCGATGGTGCTTATACATATTTATATATATAAATAATGTGGTATCAATATTTTTATGATTTGTACAAAAATCGACACACTATGCTACAAAAACTAGATGTTCCTGTACAGACGCATAAGTGTTTGTGTCGAATTGTATTTATATTTTGTACAGAAATGTTCAATCTATGATTTGAAGTATGGATTTTGTAACAATTAAACTTCTAGAGTAGATTTTTTTATCAGACACCTTTTATGTAGAGGTGTTCTTGGTTTGAAGACTGTCGAAATTATCCATGGAACAAGTAAAGTTGAAATTGTTATGCTTTAACTGTGTTATTGCCGGTTATTGGTGTAATATGTGTTGTCAAACTGATTCTAAATCTGTACTCGTTAAGATCACTGTACGTTTTCCGTGTCTCCTTAACTGTGTGCTGTTCCTTCCCAAGACATAAACATAGATATAATTTTATATGTGTAAATCACTTAACT
This sequence comes from Neoaliturus tenellus, assembly GCA_030545055.2. Taxonomy (NCBI): domain Eukaryota; kingdom Metazoa; phylum Arthropoda; class Insecta; order Hemiptera; family Cicadellidae; genus Neoaliturus; species Neoaliturus tenellus. The sequence goes on from CM061532.1 coordinate 116,037,740, forward strand.
TTAATTTTTCAAAAGATACGTCACTGTGATATTAGTCGTGTTTAGGTCATAATTTATTTTCGGTCAGTTTTTATATTTGTGAAAAGAATACCAAAATAAATTTTTAGTATTATTTTTCTACAAAAACCATATTTGAACCGTTTTCTTTCACATTATTTAATTGTTCGGCTAGGAGCTTAAAGTACAAACTTTCTGTTTTTCCTGTTTAATTTCATTTTTAAAACTCCATTTGATATATGGTTTAGTTACAGTTCGGATATTATATTATTTACAAAAAAAACCCTTCTTTGTGAACAAGCACTGTCTAGGCTTACATTCCAATAGTGTGAAATTAAAAAATGAACAAGCAAGTTAGCATGAAACATAGTTACTTTTGGTATTGTGATGTAGAATTCCTTCAACAATGAACAAATTTAATACTTGTCAACGAAAATGTATTTTAAATTGGTGCCAAATGTGTTTAGTAGAGTAAGTAATTAAACAAATGGCTTTGAAGAATGACTTTTAATATAAAATTGAAACAAATCTATAAAATAGAAATTTGACCTTATGTTTTCAACAATTAGGTGCTTTCTAAGACAATTGTAGTCATGAAATGTTTGTTGTGCTATGTGTCTGAGCATATTGGAATGATCATATGGAATTCTGTACTATCTGAATTTCGTGTAACTGCATTCTCACTACTCAGGATCTCAATTGGTTTCTTCCATATTTTGATTAATGAAGGCTGAAGCTTTCTATTAAGATGTTTTGAGGTTTCGTTTTTTAAACTTCTTGTTTATCATTTTTATACTTTTCCCAAAGTTTTTCCCGATGTTTTTCCTAGAGCTTCCTGTTTAAGCCTCCTTTAACAGATATCTTGCTGTCAACTTGAATAATTGTTTGTTAAATATTATACTGTTATTCCTCTCTATATTTTAATAATTATGACCAATTTTGTGATTTGGCGTGGGCGAGTATTAAATACACTGATTTTAAAATAATCACTTAAGTTCATTTAATCAATGAAAAGTTGACACTGATGTTTAAAAGTTTATTGATATTTGAAGTTGGAATGTCTACAGATTTAAATATAATATTCAGAAGTTGTGAAAAGGATAGTTGCGTGATGGGTTATTTTCTTTACATTTATGTCAGCGACCAAGGAATACTATAGACTGGCAATCCTTATCCTTTAACATTGATAGGTGTTGAAGCCACTTTCTATGTTCCATATAGGTGCAACTAGCGGGTCTACTGCTCGCGACAGGCGCAAATTTTAATTCGCCGCGTTTCATTAACACTGTAAAAAATATAGTTATAGTCAAGATAAAATTTTGATATTTTAGTATGATGAACATTACTATATAACGGTGCCTATGGTAATGTTTTTATGTCAAAATTAAAATAATAATACGAAGAAAAAAATACAAAATTATAGCAAAGCACTTTTGTTTGAAATTCATTACATCAAAAAGTTAGTAAGCGAGGAAGTTTTTTATTTATTGGTCAGGTGAATTTTGTCAGCGAAAAAGTCGTTGGAAAAGACTTCATTCTAATTCAAAGTTAATAGTTTAATTGCCGACGGGCCGGCTGCCGCGACCCGTGCCGCCGCGCCGTTCGGAGCACTTGTCGCACGTATACAACTTTGATAGTTTATTACTTTATTATTACTAGAGATCGCCCACGGGTCGAAATTCGACCAAACATTCAGTTGATCTTGAGCCAATTTATTTTAAAATTTTTTATAAATTAAACATCTGTTCTTCCTTATTTGCTACCATTGTTATTATAACAGCTGTCTTATGAATAAATCGATTATCCTTCTCCCATAAGATTAACATTGAAACTTTGAAAGCCTGTGGGGCGTAGCCCCGTGGGCCGATGTGAATAAAAACGTGATTCTGCTCATCTACAGCACAATACCTTTCTAACGGTATGCGCGGATTTCTCCTACGATGCTCACAAGCTGAGAAAAAAGGAGGAAATGAAACATGCTTGCCTACTAATATATAGATTATTTTGTGGATTATTATTTTTTAAAGGTGATTGTATCCAAAATAATTACTGCAACACTTTATTATTGAATAATGACTAAGGAAAGGCATTAATAAACAAGAAAAACATTTCCTTGAAAACAACAAAATGTATTAACAAAATTTAAATATGTATGATTTTAAGAATACATAGTTATTTAAAACAAAACAAAAATTAGTTTATACAAACATAATAAGACACTAGATATTACAAAAAATACATTGATATATACGGTGTATTTTTAATTGAAGTTTTAATTGATATTTGATACTGTAAATTTTACTAAGATATTTATTAGAAATAAAAACTGTTTGTTTTTAAAGCAGAAAAAGTAGCCTCCCTTATTGACTGTATAACATGGCTGTTAAAACCTGCCTATCAATATTTTTACATACAAATTATTTCCACAAAAATAGTTAATATTCAGCAACTTTATGATATAAAAAAGTTCTGAACTAAAAATAAAAAAATAAACTGACAGTAAAGGATTAATTTTGCCCCCTTCTCTTAAAAAGTAACCACACTTATCATAACAACAAATGATCTGGTAATATCAAATGACGTTGCCATGGACCAAAAAGTTGAACAGTGTATTTTATCAAACAAGTTAAAGCAATACAGTATTTCATATCTTGTAATAGTTTATAGGATTTTTGTAAAATAGTAAGAAATTGAACATTATTAACTGAACATATGATCAATTTTTTCAATTAGAATAAGTTAAATTTCTGATTGAAGTCATAGAGTTTAAAAACAATTATAGTTAACAAAAATTGGCTATTATCAAGCAAGGTCGGTAGAGGAAAAGCACAACTTCTTCCTAAGGTCTACGGAATAGCTGTTTTTTTATCCAGATATGAAGCGTTACAAGTAAAACTGAAGTCAAGTTAAGTCATAATATTTATAAGCAGTATTGCTTATAAATAACTTAAGCAGTATTGCTATAGCTACAATTTTTATCTTAATGACCCCATATTACTCTGATTTACATTTGAATTATTACTTAATAACAAACCATTAGTTATCAAATTATAAATTTGCAATGAAGGTAAATATACAACCATAAATTTTAGCCTAGTTTACTTTGAAATTCTTTAATTTAGTAATAGTTGAGACAAACAATCTCCAACGCAAACTAGAACAATTGTTTTTACTGCAGCGTTGGCAACACTTGAATACAGAGAGTTACTGTGTTTGTTAACCAACAGTTTGGGAAAATTTGCGGTAAATCCTAATCTGTACAGTTGCAGGTAGCAAAAAGTAAAATGTTGATTTTTTACACTTTTTACACTCTGTGGCGAAATCCGTGGATGCCGCAGAAACTGACACCATTGCTCTTATGGAATGTAGTTCACCTGTGGCACTATAGTCATCTTGATAATCGAGATCATTTAGCTGCCAAATCCGATGTCAGTTCTTGTTCTCATTTGGTAGCTCTTTACCGTCAGAAACAGTGCTATGTAGTATCGTTCAACTTTTTTCAAGCTACTTAATCATGTGTTGATTTACATCTTAGAGTGATCACAGATATTGAATACTCGCTCAGCCTCAATTTTCAAGACTTGTGGTCAGATATGTTTTATTTTTTAATGACTCAGTTGTTGAAAGGTGATTGGGAGGATCAAAAGTATAAGAATTTAATTGCTTACACATGATCCCCAACTTCCTGTAAATATCATATCTTTTTTACTTGGTTGAATTTTTTTACAAGTTACATCTGTTTAATGGTAACAACCACTTAGTATTGTGGATTGATTGGATATTTTGAAAGGTGGACTGTTAGTATCTTTTTTTACAGAAAAATAAAACTAAATGAGCCAAAAAGTTTGAACGCCAGCTGAAATACAACTGTGAATTTGTTTTCTTAGTCTTTTAAGCTAAATTTTAAAAAAATCCTTCTGGTCACCTTTTATTGTTAAATCATTGTTATTCTATCTTAAAATCTATATGTTTTATCATCGTTACTTGTTGCACAGTTATTTTTGCACTTCAATATTTTATATTCACAAACCTTTTTGTCTATGGTAATCTGATTTATTATTATTATTCAAATTTAAATAAACACATTAATTACTACCTATAGGAACAATATTGAGATCAATAGTGATCAATTTAACATAATCTTGGTATTTATTATTGTTAATGTTATCTATCTTCTTCAAACATGTATTTTATTGTATAGAATCAACGTCATAATTGAAATTCCATCATAATATGATTTTTTTCTCAAGTTTTGTTATGATGTCTTGTACTTTCCATTTACATAACTTAACCATACAAAAATGGACTGACCAATCTGTAGACCAACAGCAAATTATTATCTATGTAGCTTGCTTGACTTTAAATGTACATTTATAAGATAAACCAAAACAGTTTATTAATTTGTGCAAAGTGCAAATGCGAGTTTCCCCATGTTAAAACAGTTATTTACAACATGCAAATAAAATTTGTGGATCATCTGATGCAATGTTAGAAATATTTAATTTTGTTATATAGAATTAAGGATTTTTTTGTGTTATTTGATATCAACTATATACAAATATTTTTGTCCTAAAGTATCTTAGGATTTATTTACTATGTTAAGACAGATTCGTGCTCAATATTTTTTGTCATTGAATGAGTTAATTTAACTTTTTTACAGTGTTATAGTTTATCAAAAGCTTTAATTTTTATCCTCTACTATTGTATATATGACCCCCTCTTTTATTTATAAAGTTGAATTTTGTTCACTAATTGTGTGTTCTACTGTATGTTTTACAAACTGACCTAAGTTACTTTTAATAACCAACACAAATTATATACTTCACATTATTTTTTCATAACTATTTATTTTTATTTTCTTAAATCAATAAAATTGTTTTTTTATATATAACTAGATTCTAATATCAAGTTGATCTTATAAAAAAATACACTTGAATTTAAAAACTCTTTTGAAAATAATTAAACAGAGAGTGTTCATTTTCTGGAAACTATTTCCATGTTATAGTTATCGATAGTTTCTTTAAAAGCCTGAATAGCTAAAAGTGATTACATTATTCCAGGATTGTTGTCCAATGCTAAAATTAAGGATGGTTAAATTCCAAAACTTCACGGTTCCAATCTTGATTCTGGAATTTTGCTCTCATTTCTCGATTCCGGGTTCAATACCAATTCTTGGTTGAAATAATAAACACAATTTTCAATAAAAACAACAAATTACGATGAAAATATGGAATTAGATTGAACATTTATTTAAGTAAAACAAACAGGCGAAAATACACAAGAGCAAAAGGGAGACAAATAAAATGTGTAAAGCAAAACAATTGTTGCCAGTAGGTTGGCCAGAAAGTAGTTAAAACTGCCAGGTTGCAGGTGAAACAATCATGCAATTATTTTAAATAACAATAACATTTAAGCTGAAGAAATGAATTATATTTCAGTTTTTTTTCTACTACCGTGATAAGATAAAGGCAATACATTTAAATGTAGGCTTCTTGCAAATGGTGTTATTGTAGCCAAGGCCACCCCACAATGCACTGAATGTAGGACTAGCAGATTAAAACTACTGAAAACAGAACACAAACTGACCTTTGACAATGATGATTCCCAGTTTACTTTTATAAGGCTGTGGCTTAAAATAAGAGTGCACAATTTAAAACTTTACCAATAGTTAACTACAAATTGTTTTATTTAAAAAAAAGTATAAGATAATCTAAAATTTAAATAACCTATTATGAATGTTTGTCTTAAAAAAATAATAATAATAAAATAGAATAAAACTGGCTGATTCAGGTTAAGTGTATTGAATTGATTAGTTGTCTGTGATTTTTGTTGTCTGCCATTAAAAATCTACATAATTTTTAATTGCAAAAGGTAGTGGAAAAGTTGGTAGTGAAGGTAGTGAAAAATTTATACAGATAATCTATTTATTTAGTGTTTTAGTAACAGACCATTATAAAACTACAGTAAATAATTTTCACTACCAGTGTTTTGACTATTTTTTGGCCAGAATCAAACGGCATTGGTGTTAAACCCAGTAATGCAAAGAATCGAGAATACCATTGGAATCGAGGAATCGGAACCGACCCACCTCTAGCCAAAATTATGTCCTGGTGTTTTATCATTCTTAATGGTTAATAAAGTTTGTGTAAAGTAACTGAGTTTAAAAAATTATATTAAATATAGCATCAATTTTCAATTGGTCTACAATGGATATGTTGTAATAATTAACAGGTATTCTGTAAATTTACTGATTCTAATGATTGCATTTATTCGTGGCATTTGATCATCAATTTGAAAAGGTAGTGGAGACTTAGTTTTATAAACTTTTCACAGTTTAAGCATATCGTTCAAATTTTCAGTATGCTGAAAATTAATTGTTAAAATGCAGTATTTTCATAGGTTACTAAATTATTTTCATAGTTTGTAAATATAGTGGCAGAATAAATTCAGTTTTGTCACTGGCCCAAGTAATGTTATAAACATGTTGAATATTTTATTGTATTGTTAAAATATCCGTTAAAGTTAAAACTGTTTGGTGTTCATAAGATTGGTTATCTATTTTATATAAAAATGTTAGTTAGTAAATTAGCCCTTGTTTTCCAAACTTGAAGGTATTGGTGAAATGTTTACGTCACTTCTTTTTCTTTAGTTTTCCCTGGTTTAACAAATTTATCCAAAGATTTTTTACTAAGATTAATCAACCACTTTAATCAAATTTTTAATGTTTCAAAAATGAATATTTTTAAATTATTCATGTTCTTTCATTTGCAGACAATAGTTCCTATGTCACAGCTAAGATCGCTCTCTTTCGTTCCCTCTCTTTACGTCCTTATTAAATTATCAATACTACTACATAGGTTTGCGCCCAATTAATTGTTACGTTCAAATAGAACTCATGATAGTCCATCACTTAAATTTTTCGTGCACAACCAGTAGTGAATCAATTTTACTAACATTGTTATAAAATTATTTAAATTTAACTTATCAGTATGCCTAAACAAATATTGAATTAATTTAACCAATTGATGACTAATAAAGAAACACATAGGAACTAATAACACATTGTACCACATTAATTAAAGACAATTTTGAAAAACTTAAATAATTTACTACACAAAAACTATTTAGAAAATACTTCTGGTTTTATCGTCAATCAGTTATTAAACATTAAAAACTTGTTTGCAAAAAAATACTACTTAACTACTAAGTCTATATCCCGTTGCTTCAGACATGCAATTAGTTGTGGGAATCAATTTGCTACACTGTATAGGAAAATTAGGAACAAACTAAAAAATAAAATCATATTTAGACGGAATTGGAAAATCTAAATTGGCCAGAAAAGTTTAAATTGGCTTTGGGACTTTAATTGTCATTATGTACACTAACATAATGCAAGCTAATAACTTGTTAATTCATTAAACAAGTAAAGTCTGTTATTTTAGTCGTTCTTCTTCCTTTGGGTGAAAATTGAGGTTTTTTCCATTGCAGTGTGGTGGAATGAATTGAATTATAGTCCACAACAAGTTAACACTAGGCAAAACTAGCGGACTGAAATAATCGGCCCTATCCAAGTGCTTACCTCGCTGTCGAGCCATAAAAATTTCACCCTCTGAAGTAACTCGTGACTCAGCTGTAGTAGAAATTTGTGAGATTGTTTATTTCTTATGTTAAATCAGAACGAACAACATACTGGGAACCGTCTTATCTCACTTATAAATTTGGTGTCAAATTTATCAGTGAAATTAGAACACTGGTAAAATGTTGTCCGTTTTTATTTAGCATTAGTAATAAACAATGTAACACATTTCTACTTATGCTGAGTCACGCGTCACTCCATGCGGTAACAGTTTTATGGCCGGGCAGCTAGGTAGCAGTTAAATAGGGCAGATTATTTTATTTGCTGGTTCTGCCCAACGTCAACTTGTCGCAGACTATAACTTGTTTTGTTTGGTTTCCAGTTATTGTGTGCAAAAAGTACCTTGACAGGTACAGACAGTCATAGTTTTACTGATGGGATGTTTATCTTCCTACATCAGAACCTTAACAAAATTGTCAATGTGCTTGTTTGTGTAGGAATCTAATTGACTTACTGTAGTATTCATCAATTACAGAATATCTGTACCTTAGTCTGGCTCTGATATCTTCTTAGTTGGTCGGACAAAGAGAGTCATTTTAAGTGTCAAAGTTTTAACTTTCCAAACACAACTTCCTATATGTTTAGGGTTTAATTTTCTTCCATTCATTATTTTACTATTAATAAATCTTTGTTTCTAATGTATGTTATTAATTGCTGTTAGTAATATGTTGCATACATCACATTTAACAGGTAGGCTACTGATTTCAGTGAATAGAGCCAAAGAAGTTAAAGAAAAGATTTGAAAGTAAAAAAGAAACTAATTGACAAGTATGTTGTTGTTGATCTTAGTTCAAATAGTATCTGTAAGAAAAAACAAAAATGTAAAACTCATACCTTCAGATTTGGTTGGCTTCCCTTGTGTGCAAGATATTCCATGCGTAGAATCTCAATGCGTATACTAACTCAGCCACTTTTCGTTACCCGTAACCGCGAGTACCGTATTGCTAACCGTTGGTGTAACCATGTCAATTACAGACCTTTCGGCTGTGTCCATAGATTGATCTAATCTGCAATTGACTGATTAATATAATTTTTCTATGAAACTTGTTTAACTCATTTAGATCTTAAGTTTTAAAGCAGTTAATTTAGCAATATTCCAAGACTAATGAAAATTACTAATTGTGATTTTCTGAAATGTAATTTGTATCCAAATGGTTGCAAGATAAATAATTGTGTGAAAGGTTGCATTTATTAAGTCGTTAACAATTTTATGTTTCTTTCAGTTTCATTCATAATTTATTCATTGATTACTCCTGTGTATACTTGTATTATTTGTGTACTTTTCTATAAATAGAAAAATAAACAATATGGGAACATGTTTATTTTTGTAATCTTTAACCTTTTTCTTCATTCCCGGGGTTTTAAAGTCTTTTGCTTCGTTCATGTCTTGAAAACTGTTGGTATAGTTATCACAACTCGTGGGGATCGGGATCTGAATCTTGTTCTATCATCAATCATTCAATTTTGCAGTGGAATTCTATTGTATGAAAGAAGCTATGGGTCAAATCTTATGGCTGCTGTAAAACTGAGAACAGGTATCAACTGTGTAGTTGGTTAACTAGTCCAACTATATGAAAAAATATGGAATTATTATGAAAGGAAAAGGTGTTTCAATACAAAATACGCAAGAGTGAAATAGAGGTATAAAAAATATGAGATGCAAAACAAATGTTGGCAGTAGATACTCAAGAAATTATCATATGTATAAGCAATTAAAAATTCCCGTGTCCATATGAAATTATCCATACAATTATAATATACAGGGTGTTTCCAAACAACCTGGAAATATTTTGTGTGTATATTCCTTAGGTCAAGACAATCACAAAACATCATACAAACATGGGTCTAAAATTCTTTGTTAAGCCGCTAGCCGCCATTTTGTATTTTACACATAATAATTTTTATTTACGTAACGGATAGCTGTATCAACTTCATATTTGGCATGAACCTTTATCCTAACCATGTTCATTACCAGGAAAAAGTACCAGTTGCGAAGTTGACATTGGGTACAGCAAACGAAGTTGTCATAACACTGTGGTAAGTCTTTTGGCTGTCCACTATGACAATTTCCCTTCCTTCATAATCCATTCATGTTCAAGACAGTGGGGGGTCAATGCGAACTGCATTTAAGCCCCTAGCTGGAACATATGTAGACAGCAGGGGGTGAGGAGAAATGCTATGGGCATCGAAACCCCTAGCTGGAACATATGTTCAAGACAGCAGGGGGTGAGGAATGCGATGGGCATAGAAACCCCTAACTTGAACATGAGTGGACAGTCCCGTGTCTCACCCTTTCTCTTCCTTCAATATCCCATCCTTCTGGGGGCTTGCGCAAAATGCCCATTAGAGGCAGACGTGCTCAACGGTTCGGCCGGGGTCTCCTTATCCACCAATAACAACAACAACAACCAGGAAAAACATAATTTTTTCCGTTCTGTATTTTTAAAATGGCGGCCATTTTAAATTTTCAAACTCAAATATCTCAGAAACGGCAACTTTTATAAGAATTTTACAAGTAACAAAAAAGTTGACAAATTTAATTATCTAACCAATGGTATCAAGTTTGTAAGGATCTGACAACAAATAGCGGAGTTATTGTGATTTTTCTTCATAAAAACATTGATTTTGCTGTTAAAATGGCCTTATTTGCATTGAATTCAATGCAAAATCAATGTTTTTATGAAGAAAAATTGCAATAACTCCGTTATTTGTTGTCAGATCCTTACAAATTTGGTACCACTGGTTAGATAATTAAATTTTTCAACATTTTTGTTACTTGTAAAATTTTTATAAAAGTTGCCGTTTCTGAGATATTTGAGTTTGAAAATTTAAAATGGCCGCCATTTTGGAAATACAAAGCGGAAAAAATTTATTTTTTTCCTGGAAATGAACATGGTTAGGATAAAGGTTTGTGCCAAATATGAAGTTGATACAGCAATCCGTTACGTAAATAAAAATTATTATGTGTAAAATACAAAATGGCGGCTAGCGGCTTAACAAAGAATTTTAGACCCATGTTTGTATGATGTTTTGTGATTGTCTTGACCTAAGGAATATACACACAAAATATTTCCAGGTTGTTTGGAAACACCCTGTATAAGTAACCATTAGTATACCATGTATCCATAAATGATTCTTCAGGTTTTGAAACCTTGAACGTACTTACTAAATATTGCTGTAATCTATTCCATTGTAATTTAAAATTCTTTAAGTTTCTTTAATATACGCCTATGTTCAGTGCTATTGACCTCAAAACATGTATTTAAGTGACATTGCAGCTCAGCCTGAACTCAAGATAGTTTAAGCTGCTTAATTATTGCCACTGCATTCTTTAACATGAAAATTCTATGATTCTTTCAATGAAAACTCTTTCCACAAAGTTCTGGTAGTCATTGAGGTGTTGTCTGAATGTACACTTTGTAACACAGCCCCTCAATGAATGAGGTGGCCATTTGAGCAGTTTGTTGAGTTACTCACACAAAAATCTTGAGCTTCCCTTTGGCCATGGTGTGCTGGGTGGAGTGGCCGCTCCAGGCCTCTTGCTGAAAGATGATCAAAAATTTTGGTTGAATGAAAATAATACAATAATGTACAGATATACCAATGTATAAGATCAAATAAGTAGGGACATCCAATGTTAAAAAAATTTTAGATTTGCCCTTGAAAACTAAAGAAAAATATTAAGTGCTGATGCTAGAATTACAATTGCCACGGGAAGCGCTCTTTCTATCTCTTAAATGTCAAAAAGAGCATATTTGTTTACAAAAAATTAAAACAATAACAAACTTCTGCAATTATTCCAGCCATCCATTTTCATTCAACCAATCAGCATAACCTTAAAATAAAATTATATCTTTTTGGTGATGTCTGTGTTTTGAAGGCGGCGTTCTCACTTCCCCATAAGGATGTCCCTACTTATTTGGTTCTGTATACACTAGATATACGTGCCCAAACCATCTGGCTCATTACCCACTTTTCAAGTATGTTCAATCATTGATTAAATTAAAAGAGCAACAAACTAGATTATCATTTGTACAAAAACATTTGATCTCAGCGGCGGTGTGACGGAACCCGGGCCTTGCACCCGCTGTTGAGTGAGTCATGTTTTCTGTCATGGCACCACCACACACCACCGACGCAATTATAAATCTAACTTGACAAAAAGTAAATAAACATTTGTTATGAACATAACAAGATACAATAAATAATCATGATGAAGTTTTTGTTTATTATTTGATCAATAGTTCTGCAATGAACTTTCATGGACAATAATACCCCCGTCGCAGCAGACCTGCGTACTCAGCGAATTTCCAAAGAATTATTGTTTCAACATCAAAGATCTTTGTGGCTATCTTATGGCTATTTTATATAATTAATAATCTTAGCAAGGAAATATAATATATTTAATGGCATTATATTTCTGAGTAAATTATTTTTATTTAATAATTCATTATTATGAACATATTTTTTTAACAAAGCACCCTTAGCTTTTGAAGAAGGTTTTATTTGGTCAGACTAACATGTTTTGGACATTAATGCCATCGTCAGAGTCAATATAACCTCACAACTAATTATTTACATAAAATCAATATACATCTGTAGAAATAGGTTATATTGACTCTGACGATGGCATTAATGTCCGAAACATGTTAGTCTGACCAAATAAAACCTTCTTCAAAAACTAAGGGTGCTTTGTTAAAAAAATGTTCATAATAATATTCCTAGCAGCCCTGTGTAACCAATTCAATTTATTAATAAACTCATGAAAATAGACCTGGTCTTCACAACTTCATACCAAATTTCATAAAACAAATATGTGCAAATAGTAATAATATTTTGCAGCATTATGTGATTTACAATTGATAATTCATGTAAAAACCAACAAAGAAAAAATAAGAGTTTTTACTCTAATTCATTTATTTCCTGGTAGACCAAATTTATTATATTTTACATTATTAGGCTAGTAATAACTTTATATGTATAAACTTTATTGTTATCGTTCTAAATTATTTTATTTGTCTAAGCTTTCAGTTTTTGTATCAACCTACAAAAAAATAAATTGAAATCATATCAACCCAAAATGGAAATTTTGCACTTAAACTCCCCTTTTCAGAATGTAAGAGATAAAACTTTTACTTTTTCAAAGTGTTTAAAATGTAAACTTTGCAATTGTATTGTTTTCCCTTGGACCCCCTCTCTATTGGGGCGTATTCCATATCCGCCAACCTCTCCCGGTACCGGTAATCATATTGTGTTTAAAAAAGGCCTTGAAAAAAACTTTTGCACCAGACCTCACATTTTCTAAGGACGGCTCTGACAGTGTGGAGATCTGTCCTTCAATAACTATTTAAACTGGGCATACCATTGAGCATTGGGCATTCTGGTACTGTTTGTAGGTGCATCTCTTTTGAAGTGGCTGCTGAACTAACTAACTTTAAGAGCCAATGTAACCTCTAAAATGTGTACTGAATACAGATTAGAGTTTTAACTTTAAACAATATCCCCTGACAACATGGTTTTCTCATTGGTTTGGGATTAAAGAAAAGTGAGACTAATGCAGTGAGAAACTGATGAATAATTTGTGGATGCCTGGTATCAGGCTAGCTTTTGACATCACTTCACTAAAGACGATGTCATCAACTAAATGAACTAAATGTGAGTACGGTAAGCAAGCTCATTCGCTCTGCTCCCTCAACCCTGGGATGAGCTTTTCGCTTTGCTCACTCGCTTCCAGAATTCCCTTAACATCAATTTAAGTGTTATACGTAATCTGTTACATGGGATATTGCAAAGCTAGTGTGGCGAAGCCCTGGTGTATTTTCAAAACAAAAATAAGCCTCTAACAACTTTGGGTATTTTAGGTTTTTGAGTGATTACACAACAAACAAACTCACTTTCCCGATCAGGCTCATTGTATAATAGGATTAGATAATTAAATCCCCACCTACATTCGCAGGGGTACGACTCAGTTGATGGTGTTGTTGATAAGGGTCGGGTAGGCGCCAGTGGCCAGCTCAGCGCCAGGCCCCGGTGCCGGTGACCTACAGCCCACGGCGCGGCCGGGTCAAGGTCACTCTGCTGATAACGGCAATGAGCGGCCCGACACCAAATAGCCTGCCTGCGATAGCCGGGGTCAACACTATAGTCGGACAGCTGGATTTGGGCTTACTATTTGCAATATAGGTATAATTTGACTTGGGAAAATCATTTTACTGTTTTTAATGCTAAAGCCGATTGAAATTGTTAATTTTATAAAGAACAGCTAATTGCTTTGTTATACAATTTGCTTGTTCTTCTTTCCCATCACTCGGTAGTTTTCTGTTTTCAACTTTATATAGTTTTAATTAGTTATCTTGAAGTCTATATAATTCCGAGGAATAAGCTAACGTGGGCGGTTGAGCCGTGAAGTGCGACGAGTTACCTACTGTATTTCTATCTATGCCCCAAATTGATGATTCTCCCGTTTCCCGTCAGCATAATTACAGTATGTGTGTGTAGTAAAAACTACATCAAATATTTTAAATCAAATTTCTACTTTATGTCAAAAAAACTATTCATTGTCTCCACAATGTCTCCTCAAATGGGTTTGGACCGTTTTACCGGTTTGTAAATGTTTTCTTGTACTCTGTACATCCCTTCAAGTAAAATGCCTTTGGGTTAGATACAAGCAAAAAAGAACTGAACGATTTTTCCATGTCAACTTGATATTGGTACAGGTTAACTAAGTTATAGTTTTAATCTTATAACTTATTAAAATGCGTATGTTTTGTTTTTAATCATGTAGTAAACTTTTTGAAATTTTTAAAACAGAAGGTCGTTATGTTAACACACGGAACATTTTTCAATGTCAATTAACTGATTAAAATGTTTGAACCAGTTAAAACTCGATGCGTTGCCGCATCATCCAAAACGTTCCGGGAATGAAATAACGTACCAAGAAACAAAATTTAACCGCTCCAATTATTCGTCCAACGCCGGAATTTAAAGGTTTAAAATCACAATGTAGCGTTGTTCTCTCGCTGTAGCTGTAGGTGTTGTAGGCGAGGCATGTGTGGTAGTGTGGCAGTAGGCCGCGCCGATACAGTTGTCTCTCGGACATATCGCCGCTCATGAACATATGTTTGCCGCGGACATATGTTTGTCCCGTATCATGGACATAGGTTTCCCGCGATGGCCGGCCGATAGTCGAGTGTTTGCGCGGAAGGCCGCCCAGATTTGCTGCCATGTTTGGAAGCTGGCGGCCGCAACAGCTGACTCACCGTCATTATAGATTCATAGCATCTGGGTTAACAGATGATACTGGACGTTTTATAACCCTGTTTTTTAAAGACCTCCGTTTACGAAAGAGATTATGAGAGACACACTTTGTTGAAATTTTTTATAGAAACAAGCGACAAAATAATTAGTTGTTCTACTAAATGGCAGTACCCTAGAAAGAAATTTTTTCCAACTGTTTTATTTTTTTCTAGAGATCTCTAATGGAAATTTAAAATATCCTATCCTGGACCTACCTGTGCCGACTATAGTGTCATTTTAGCGAATTTCCCTGTAGGGAATACGCTATTACGGTGGTAGCCATGGTAAGACCTAAGCCCGGGACCATGTTACTTTTTCATTTTGAGGTCCCCAGAAGCCAAAAACACCATACGTTAATTTTCATATGTATATATATATATATATATATATAGTAGTGGGGAATGGCTACAGTTGGCTCAGGTCAAGGTCAGGCGGTTGTAAGTGTTGTAGGGGTAGTAGCGGCTGGGGTTTTTTTGACAGTGATGGGTGGGTTTGGGAAGTGGGTCAAGGTCACTCAGAGGGGGTTTTTAAAAATATATTTATTTAATAAAAACTCATTAATGATTGGAGAATTGTTTTCTCATTATTTGTAGCAGTAATAGTTATTTTATCACTCTGTATGGGATAGGAGTCAGTGCTTGTTGTAAGTATGGGTGAATCCAGCTGTGTGTTCATAATTGCAAAAAAGGAGAGGTCCTAGTTGGTTACAGTGTGAGTTGATAGAGCAGAACAAGACATGTGTCTGAGGAAGAATGATCATATAAACCTGGTAATATAGTGAATAAGAATAATTGGATAGGATCGTCAATAGGTGTAACAAGATTGAAATTTTGATATTTCAGCATTTCAGTTAAGACAGAGTGTAAAATAGGATCAGTAGAACAAGTATTACAAAGGTTAGATTTTACAAAGTACAACGGGTGAAAACTGAAGTATTTTTTAAGCTTACTCAATGTAGTACGCGGTTTTGAAATTGTAGAGTTAGATTGTTTCTGTAAAATGTGTTTAGTACGCAAAAGTTTTAAATGTAAAGTGTGCGAATCCATAATAATATTGAAAGGGGAGATGTGTACTCTCCAAAATTCAGCGAGTATATGATTGGTGCCCACGAGTGTGTCTGAATATATAGAGACCAATTAGCATAATAAGCGCAAACATATGTTAGAGTAACAAGAGTAAGTTAAAAAAATGTTTGATAGTCTTAGAGACTTATGGATAGATGTTTACTGTCGCCCTATCGCCATTAAAATGGCGCACGCGTGAGGTGCCGATGCCGCTTATATAGGGTTGTGTAAACCCCCCTAACCCCCTCCCCTAAGAGAATGAGATAAAAGGGAAGAACTTTGGAGATTTCAGTTCTTTGTCGGGGCGGCAGCGTAGCGAAAGGTTCTAGTAGGGGGAAAAAATAGTTAATAAATTTTTGTAAAATTTTTAAAAATTACCGCTAGTGGTAGAAGTTAGTTAATTATTTTATAAGGGTTTAAGAACTGTGTCGTAGACGATTAATCGCAATTACATCTAGCATTTGTACAGGTAAAAATCGCAGTATAATAATTATATATTAATATATGGGTGTTAACTGTTTATAGTCTAAGTAGTTTAGTCTAGCAGCAGAAGTTAGTTAATTATTCCGTAGGGGTTAGCTTGTATAATAAGTATAAACTAAAATAAAAATAGTAACACAAGATTATTTGATATATTATATATATAAAATAAAAGTGTATTTTTATATGTTAAGAAATAGTTGAAAAAATAAATTACATAAAAAAAAATAGCAAGCTTAACAGGTGTAAGTTAAAACAAAACATATGTAACATTACTAGGTGGTAGAGACTTACAGATTAGTTGTTTCAGCTGCGGTACCTGAGGAGTGAATGGCAGACGCGCGACCGCGTTGTGGCTTATATAAGCACAGATATTAATTATGTTGAACTTGACCCCCCCCCCCCCCCCCCGAGGAAAAAAGTAATGACCCCCCCCCCCCCGAGGAAAAAAGTAATGACCCCCCCCCCCCCCGTCACTTTCACTCATCAATATAAATTAGGTTGATAGTGGTTACATTTATGTAACACCAATTTAGCTTTGATGTTGCCAATAGTTTAATAACTATAGTTAAGCGGCAAAAAAGGACAGATAATTTTCTGCCATTACTCAGATGATAACAGGCAATAACAATTATGGTGTTACGCGATGGGGAAAGCCTCAGTTAAGTTTAACGGCGGATTAAACCAGGTGTTGCCTAACGTTAATTGCAAGGTACAACGCTCCACCTGCATTAGCGGCGACCTACATGTGACGAATAGATCATTGGAAATTTCCACTGACGTTGGACGTTAGACGTTGTACCCCCCTCAAACCCCTACTGTCCCCCTACCACTTTGTGAGCCGAGAACCTTTCTGGCGACTATCGCTGAGTTAGTTCGGAACAATTCGTCGGACGCGATGGTTGTTCCGAACTCAGAGGGTAACTCAAATGTATAAGCGGCCGATATATATTTGAGTTACTCTTGCTGTTAGGGTTTTAATATTAATACTTGTTGTGTGTGAGTGTGTGTGCAAAATGTTATTTTTAGTTTTAAGTTGTGCTAATTTTAAGCTTTAATTTGCGCATTGCGATGTTAGCATTAAGGTGTTATGGTATTGTTGATGTTTGGAAAATGTGTTTTTGATGTTGAGTTTTGGTATAATTATTGTATGTGTGTGTGTACTAATAACCTTTCACAGCTAGCTGTTAGGAGGGTAGATTAAATTTAAATTTAAATTATAGAAGTTCTGTTGAACTTCATTAAATATGGGTGGGACATGCGTGTTGTGCCATAGGCAGCGCATATTTTTATTTTTTTTTTTAAATTTTTAATTTTTTGTTAGGAAATAATTATATTTGGGTGGGTTTAGATTAAGGGTGGGAGGTTAGAGTTGCGTCTTGCATTAACTGTTCCAGACTCCCTATTGTAAAATTGGAATGGTCAGGTCCAGTGCCCAGGCCCGAGGCCGGCCGCCCGTATCACAGCCCACCAAACTGGATCGCCACGTGCGTGCGGGCCAAAAATTGGGATCCCTTGCAAGACGTAACTATAGCGGGTTGGGATTTGGGGAAGTGTTAGGCAAACAGAGTGGTGGGGATGGCTCCGGCCGTCCCCATCACTTTGGTAAATTATAATTTTTTGGTGACCTTGACCTCAATTAGGTTAATTAACCCCCCCCTCCCCCTCCCCCTCCCCCTCCCCCTCCCCCTCCCCCCCCCCTCCCCCTCCCGCTCCCCTCCCCCCCCTCCCCCTCCCCCTCTCCCCCCCCCTCCCCAGCAATAATCTGGATTAGAAAATGACTAATAACTCAAGAATGGTTTGCCGGAATAGGGCAAGTCATACATCAATGAAAAGCTCTAATTAAGAGCAATATTGTGGTAAAGACAGAATTGTATTATTTTCTTTTACTAAAATTGTACCATAAAAAAACACCCTCCACTCAATGACATGACGATATAAGAGTGGTGTGGTTTGTGTTGAGAACATTCTTCACCTATAATAGCTAGAGTGAACATATCTCCCCGAGATGCGTCAATATTTTACAACAAATGTACAAAAGTTGAAAAAGTATTGGAGCTGGACGAAGAAAACGATGAAGAAATTAAAATGCCTTTGTTAAGTGAAAATGTTGTAACAAGAATATTAGTGGATCCAAATTCTCCAATGGATGTTATAGGAAGGTTTTTAATTGAAGTTATGACATGGATAGAAAATGGAAGATTAGTAAACATAGGATCTCCAATTTTAGTTAATGGTAGACATACCTTTGGTGTATATTGGAGAAACAGCGATCTGTTATGGCTATGGGCGGAGGTGTATGCGAAGTATTTGCAATTGGAAGAAAATATGGGGTATTATCATTACTTTTCAGCTTTGGTCTTAAACTACTAATTCTAACATTTTATATAAAAAAAACCTTACAAATGTAGTGGGGGAAGCATTATATAAAGGGAGCAGGAGAGAGAAGCATTTTATTTCCCTGCTAAATTTGAAAGAGTAAACATCAACACGATGCATCAATGTGATATTTGCTCAGAAACTTTTCATGATAATATTCTACTAGAAATACATAAAGAATTATTCCATAATAATAATGAAAATGTAACAGAAACCGAATATGAAGATTTAAAACTATTTGAAGAAGAAGAACCACAAGAAGAACAGCAAGAAGAAAAAGAAGAAGAAGAACATAAAAAAGAACCATTAGCAGGACCATCTAATGAAATACCAAGTTTAAAAGTATTTGCTTTAGAAGGTAGAGTAGTAATGCACCACAAAATTCAAAATGAAAAATTGGAATTGGAGCAGTTTTTTAAAGAAGCAAGTACAATTGCAAGAAGAACACTCACAGAAGAATTAAGAAGACTAAACTTCATTAAATTTAGCATAATACTAAATGCTATGTTTACTAATGTAGAAGGCGAAATGTCACCAAGAGGATTCATAACAAAAAACCAGACCATCATGGCAAGTTCAGATATTAATTCAATAGTTGAAGATTGTTTGGAAGAAATATTAACAAAAATTCAAGATCATGAAGGAAGAGGATCTGGTTGGAGTTTGGTTAGTATTGAGGGTATGGATATTAGAGTTCATAAACATGGCTACGGATTAAGGGGTAGCAGTTATATTTCACTCCCAAAGAAAATTTCACACACCAAATCATGTATAAATGTTCAAAATGAAGATATGGAATGTTTTAGATATGCAATGACGGCAAAATTTGTACCACCTGACAATGCAGTAAGACCCAGTGAAGAATATGAATTACAAAGATATAGATATAATTTCCAAGGGTTGACTTACCCAGTGGCTTTGAAGGACATCCCAAAGTTCGAAAAACAAAACCCTGGAACATCTGTTAATGTTTTTGGTTTGGACAGTTTGAATAAAGTGTACCCATTGCGTGTGGTGAAGAATGAACTCCCAGACCATACAGACTTATTACTACTTACAAAAGGTGATGTTTCCCACTATGTATGGATTAAAAAATTTGAAACTCTTGTTAGTAATCAATTATCTAAAAATAGAAATAAGAAGATAATTTGTAAAAGATGCTTTAATTTTTGTGAAGAAAGAAGAGAAGGAAACGAATGGTTACAAGAGCATAAAAAACTATGTAACAACAACTATGAAGCAAAAATTATCTTACCGTGTGCAAGTAAGGCAGAGTTAAAATTTGAAAAAATCTCCCATCAATACCGGATTCCCATTGTTGTCTATGCTGATTTTGAATCTACACTAGTTCCTATTGAAGATAATGATGGCGATGTAGCAAAGAAAACTGTTAAATATCAGATACATGATCCAAACAGTTTTTGTTTAATGGTTAAATCTACTCTTTCTGAAGAATATTTAAATAGATTTAATTTAACTTCAAAACCTATTGTCTATCGTGGTGTTAATGCTTCTAAAATATTCCTTGATCAGTTGTATACAATAGCGGAAAGTGTTGAAAGATTGTATAGTGATATTATACCAATGATACCTTTGGATGAAGAAGAAGAGATTCAACATGAAAATGCAACTCATTGTTATTTATGTACAAATGAATTTACTGTGGAAAATCACAAGGTTCATGATCATGACCATCTGACAGGTTATTATAGAGGTGCTGCATGTAACAGCTGTAATATCAACTACAAGATCCCTACAAGTATACCTGTAATATTACATAACCTTAGTGGTTATGATGCGCATTTTATCATTCCGGAATTAGGAAGAGATAATGGAGAAATTGATGTCATAGCTGAAACCACGGAGAAGTTTATAAGTTTTACTAAAAAAGTTGGAAATATAAAGCTTCGGTTTTTAGACTCTTACCGTTTTATGCCATCTAGTTTAATGAAGCTTTCTGAAAACCTGAGAACAGAAGATTTAATAGAAACTAAGAAGATTGTAAGTAATGACAAGGTTAATTTAGTTCTTCGCAAAGGTGTTTTCCCGTATGATTATATAGATAGCTTAGAAAGATTTAATGAAACATCCCTTCCACCAAAAGAAGAATTCAAAAGTAAACTATATGACACAGATATATCCCATGAAGATTATGAACATGCGTGTAGAGTATGGAATGAATTAGGATTTAAAACACTTGGAGAATATTCGGACTTTTATGTAAAACTAGATGTAACTTTACTTTGTGATATAATGGAAGAATTTAGAAATACATGTTTTAAGGCATATGGATTAGACCCTCTGCATTCTTGTACATCACCTGGACTAGCTTGGCAAGCAATGTTAAAGGAAACAAAATGTAAACTCCAACTTCTTACAGATATAGACATGGTGCTGATGTTGGAATCAGGTGTTCGAGGGGGACTAACTCAAAGCGTAACACGACATGTAAAGGCAAATAACAAATATTTGCCCAATTTTGATGCAACAAAACCAACTACATATTTAGGTTATTTTGATGCAAATAACCTTTATGGATGGGCCATGTCGAATCCTCTTCCATTTGGCGACTTCAAATGGATAGACCCTGATTCTATTGGAAACATTATGGATATAGCAAAACATGGAGATACTGGTTATATTTTGGATGTAGATATTGAGTACCCTGAACATTTGCATGACCACCATTATGATTTACCTCTACTGGCCAAGACAGAAATATCACCAACCGGTAGATGGCCTAAATTAATGATGACTTTAACCAACAAATCAAGATATGTTGCTCATTATTGGGTAATACAACAAGCCCTAGAATTAGGATTGAGAATAACAAAAATTAATAGAGCTTTACAATTTTCTCAATCCTGTTGGTTAAAGTCATACATTGACAATAACACAAAAAGAAGAACTGCAGCTACATCTAATTTTCAAAAGGACTTTTTTAAATTGATGAATAATGCGATATTTGGCAAGACACTGGAAAACAAAAGAAAGCATAAGAATGTGAAATTAGTTAGTGATCCGGTAAAACTACAAAAGCTGGTACAAAAACCTAACTTCGGATCATCCATAATAATCAACGAAAATCTTGTAGCTGTTTCCATGAACAAAATTTCAATTACAATGGATCGTCCTTTATATGTGGGGATGTCTATTCTAGATATTTCAAAGACTCACATGTATGACTTCCATTACAACAAGATGGTTAAATTTTATGGAAGAGAAAACATCGGCATTGTATACATGGATACGGACGCTTTTATTTATTGGATAAGAACTAAAGATATGTATGAAGACCTACGCTGTTTTATCTACAATAACGACTTTGACTTTTCTGATTATCCACAAGACCATCCCAACTACGACAATGGTAGAAATAAAAAGGTATTGGGAAAGTTCAAAGACGAAACAAATAGCGTGCCAATGGAAGAGGTTGTTGCTTTAATGTCTAAATTGTATTCATTTAAATTGTACAAAAATGAAAAAAGAGAACATGAAATCGTGAAGAAGGCCAAAGGTATAAAAACCTCATACCTGAAGAAGAATGTACAGTTTGAAGAATACAAGAGATGCTTATTTGAAAATGTTGAGACAACAGCAACATTTAACACCATAAGAAGCTTCAACCATCGTCTCTTCAGTATAAAGCAAACCAAATGGGCTTTGAGTTGTAAGGATGATAAGAGGTACATCCTGGAAGATAATATAAAAACTCTACCATTTGGACATTACTCCTTATACCCTATCGACCAGTAAACCTATTCTTCGTCCTTTACCTTCTTCCTTTTTCCTTTCCGTAAAGAAGAGGGGACATGACAAGCTCAATGTCATGTTCCCTCTTTTTCACACCAATGTAATATGACCTTGACCTATAATCTTACCATATAAAAGAGGATAAACCATTTTAGAGATCAGTACTTTTACAAGCGGTGTGGAAGACACAACTGAAGATGGAAGATTTAAGGAACAAGATTGTAAATGAACTTCATAAGCCGGCAAGAAGAAAATTTCCTAGAAGAAATACAATTATAAAAGGAATGAATGATCTTTTCCAAGCCGATCTTATTGAAATGATACCACATAGTAAATTAAATAAAGGATTTAAATACATTTTAGCGATTATAGACTGTTTTACTAAAGTGGCTGATGCTTTACCGCTAAAGGACAAGACTGGTAAAAGTGTTACAAAAGCTATGGAAATAGCTATACAAAGAAATAATTTCAACATCAAACATCTACAAACTGATGATGGAAAAGAATATTTTAACAAAGACTTTGCAGCTTTAATGAAGAAGTATAAAATAAATCATTATTCTACAAATTCTGAAGTTAAAGCTTCAATAATAGAAAGATTTAACAGAACGTTAAAAGGAGCAATGTATAAAACATTTTCCAAACGAGGATCATATATTTGGTATGATATATTACCACAACTTATAAAAGAATATAACAATAAGTATCATCGAACCATTGGTATGAAGCCTAACGAAGTAAATAGTACCAATGCTAAAATGGTATTAAAACGTATTAAAAATAATACTATTCCTAAACGTGAAAAAATGCAGCCCAAAACATTTAAAGTTAATGATAAAGTTCGTATAAGTAAGTACAAAGGAGTATTTAGCAAAAGGTATCTGCCAAACTGGACTAATGAAGTATTTACAATCTATAAAGTGCAACCAACAATACCTGAAACCTACATTTTAAAGGACAACAAGGGTGAATTACTTGAAGGTGGATTCTACGGACATGAATTGCTAAAATCATCAGTTGGCGATGTATATCTTGTTGAAAAAATTTTACAAAGAAAAAAGGATAAGGTGAAAGTACGTTGGTTGGGATTTGATAAAAGTGAAGACTCTTGGATCCCTACAAAAGACTTAGTGTAGCAATTTATGAAGTCATTACATGTTTAACCTTTATACAAGATGGAGATTGTGCAACAAAAGGATCGATTTTTTATTAATAATATTGATGAATTAACAGTTGACAACGACAAGTTAAATCATGGAAAACATGGTGAATTACTGCCAAACACAATAAGATGTTTAATAACTGGACCATCAAATTGTGGAAAGACAAATGTGGTTTTTAATTTAATAACAAATCCTAAGGGATTACGTTTTAACAACATTTATATCTTTTCCAAATCTTTGCAACGACCCAAATACCAATTATTGGATAAGGTACTCGCAAGTGTGCCTGAAGTTAATTTCTACAAGTTTAATGCTAGTGAAACTATAATGGAGCCAAACGAGGCTAAACCATTTTCTATATTTATATTTGATGATGTATCTTGTGAAAATCATGACACTATTAGAAGTTATTTTGCCATGGGAAGACATTACAATATTGATAGCATTTATATTGGTCAAACTTACAGTAAAATTCCAAAACAACTAATAAGAGATAATGCAAATCTACTTATTATCTTCAAGCAAGATGAAACAAATTTAAAGCACATATATAATGATCATGTGAATGCAGACATGTCATTTGATAAATTTAAAGAAATGTGTGGTAAAGCATGGGCTGAAAAATATGGATTTCTTGTTATTATGAAAGAAGAAGCTATAAAAAATGGAAGATATCGTATAGGGTTAGATAAATTTGTATTAATCCATTGAACAATTGATGATACGTTTAGTAATAGATTGGTCTTCGCAGTGTAAACATGGTGAACCAAGAAAAACTATTAAAAGAAATAAAATCACTAAGTGACTCGATTAGACTTAAAAATCGAGCATTAAGAATGGGTTTGAATGAAAGAGAAGAATTTCTGGAGACTACATTTAAACCTATTACAGAACCTTTAAAACAGATAACAGAAACAATTGGTAAACCTCATTTTGAAGGAGATGTTTTACTACCTGTTTCTAAATTTGAAGTAAAAACTTTAAAAAAGGAAGAAGATGATGATTCTTACACAAGTGATAGTGAAGTTTCTCAAAAAGGAGAAGAAACAAGACAAGAAGAACCAGAAATAAATGTTCAAAAAGAAGAAGAAGAAGAACAACATATACCTGAAGCAGAACAATCAATTCCAAATCTAACAAAATTAAGTAGTGATATATTGCAACAAGGACCTCTTGGAAGAAAGTATTTCATGAAGATGTTACATGAAATAAAAGCTAACCCAAAACTACACAAGTCACATGTATATGGAGCGAGAATTGATGGAAATGAATTAAAAATAGGAGATTCAAAAGTACATTTGACTGAAGATGATGACATTGTTATTGGTGAGCATAAATATAAAGGAACAAAAGGATTATTTGAACTGATTTTTAAAAATATACCTATAAAATATACACTACAAGATTTAAATACTTTTAAAGAAATTTTGCAAAATACTAATGCTCATAAGAAGAATTACTCCAAAGATTCAATGATAAATAGAACACGCGCAACTAAATATACTGTTGTAATAAAAAGATTGTTTCCTCTAAGAAAACTACCAACATTACGGACTGCGCCCGCTTTGAAGAAACCGCTAAAGAGGAAGTCTTTATCACTTATGGACTTATCACTTATGGATGAATATGGTAAAAAGAAAAAAGGAGAATCTTCAACGTCTGGTAAAGGTTTAATGAAAAACCTATATAATACAAATGTGATTTACTATAATGATATAAACAAATTGGTTGATAGAATGAGACTATTACATGAAGCTATAGAAGCTGGTCATACAGGTTTAAATAATGAATGGGTGGCTTTAGTTGACGAACTTCGAAATCGCGGAATAGTTGTATAAATTATCACAGATATATAAGAGAGCTGTGACCATACAATGGATCAGTTCAATCATGAGCGTCGACAAGTTCGGACGGTATTCCGGGCTAGGAGTACAAGGAGGAGAAAACAGAAAAAGAAGTGGATTGCCGCAAACACCTGAAGGTGACTATGATATGAGTAACAAACGTTTAAAATTTGTTAAAGACCCAGAAGAAGATACTGATGGAGCGAATTTAAAGACAGTAAAAGAAGCAACTTCAACATCATTGAAATTAGACAAAAATACTTACGATGTCAAATCACATAGAATAATTAATGTTGGTAAACCAACTGACAGTTCTGATGCAATTAATAAAGAGTATTTATCATCTGAACTTTTAAATACTTTAAAATTGCAGTGGGGTAATAATTTAAAAGATGGACAGACATTTGATGCTGGGAATCATAGAATAACCAACGTGGCAAATCCGAAAAATGATAAAGATTCAGTTAATAAAGAATATTTACATTCTATAATACCGGAAAAGACTCAACGCGGATTTTCTTTTTATAAATTTATTATAAATGACATTGGAT
The DNA here is from genome assembly GCA_030545055.2 of Neoaliturus tenellus. Classification (NCBI taxonomy): domain Eukaryota; kingdom Metazoa; phylum Arthropoda; class Insecta; order Hemiptera; family Cicadellidae; genus Neoaliturus; species Neoaliturus tenellus. Next base: position 116,063,903 of record CM061532.1, read on the forward strand.
ACCCAAAGGAAGACGGTGATGCTGTAAACCTGAAATACATCAAGGACAACTGTATTTTACAAGATAATGATGAAATCGATTGTCATGGGAAAGTGTTGTCAAATGTAAAGTTCGGTTCTCAACCAAAAGATGCTGTTACTATGGAACAACTATCTAAAGAATTAAAAAGGGGGACATCAAATTTTGTAAAACATGAAGATGCCGTGCTAAAGCGAGGAGATACATTTATACATGGAAATAAAAAGTTTGATTTAATGCAAGGAAAAAATGATGAATGGGATGCGGGACATAAAACAATAACAAATGGAAGATTCGGTATAAAAGATTCGGATGTACCTTTAATGATACAAACATTAATTGCAAGTGGTGGTAGATTAGGTACATATGATGGTCGTAATAGAAGAATAAAAAATATTTATCCTGGTTATGAAGATGATGATTGTGTTACATTGAGACAAACAATAACTTGGGATAAACACTTTGGGACCAAATATGATGCAAAGATGAAGAAAATAATTAATATTTTACCAGGAGAAGATTTAAATGATGCTGCTACTATTGGACAAGTCATAACAACATCGAAAAGTGATTCAACCGCTTACACGTGTAATGATAAACGTATTATGCAGTTACATGATCCTCAACATCCGAAAGATGCTGTAACTTTAGATTGTTTAATAAGAATAGTGGGCAATTTACTTATCGATACCCACAATCATATAGCTAGTACAACGAGTCATGTGATGATTCAACCCGATGAACGAGAAGCTTGGATTAAAAATAGAATCATAAATCAGTATATAATTAATTTGAATAATTAAATATTTAAATATAAAACATTGTGCACGAGTTATCCATTTATGTAAAGCAGCTCGTGGAGTAAACACGCTGGTTATATAAGACGACATAATGAAGACCGCACCGCTCAGTCGTCGTCAAGACAGCGTTAAGAAAGGACGTGGTATAACATCAGCTGCGTTTTCCCTGCTCAGACGGATTCCTGTTGGTGCTGTTCTAAATCGAGCAATAGACGCTTTACCATACGAATTTCATCTGCCCGGAGGCTATCAATATTGTGGACCCGGAACTAAGTTGGCAAAACGTTTAGCAAGAGGAGATCCTGGAATTAATAAATTAGATCAAGCTTGCAAAGAACACGATATAGCGTATTCCAAGTTTGCAGATTCAACAAATAGATCAATAGCGGATAGAGCGCTAGCGGAAAAAGCTTGGCAAAGGGTTAAATCAAGTGACGCCAGTATTGCGGAAAAAGCAGCAGCTTGGGCAGTGACAACAGCCATGAAGACGAAAGCTAAGTTTGGTGGTGGAAGACGACGCGGGAAAAAACCTAGTAAAAAAGAAGCTGCAAAAAGAGGCGGGAACATCAAAAGAAGACGTCGCACTAACCCTAAAAGGAAAGTCAAGAAAACATCCATATGGTCAATGGTAAAAAACGGATCGGGTCTTTACTTAAGACCGTACCGTGTGTATTAAATGAGAAAAATAAATTGATAATTCCAAATGAAGCATTAACAAACTATCAATTGTCAAAATATGTGAAATGTTTAAGAATACCATTCTTCAGAGGAGTTTTTATGAAAGATACATTACCAAATAGAGTGTGGAAAAATGAAACTGGAATAGTAAACTTAGACTCTAATTATGGACCAGGTACTCATTGGGTATGTTATAAAAAACTTGGAGAAAATGTTTACTATTTTGATAGTTTTGGAAATTTACCGCCACCAAAAGAACTTCAACATTATTTTCGGAACTGCAATAATATATTCTACAACTACAAAAGAGAACAACCTAGCAATACGGAAATATGCGGACATTTATGTTTGGAGTTCTTAGCGAAGAGCGTCAGTCAGCTTTAAGATGTCATCGTATACAGTGTCGTTGAGTGGAAATTCATCAACATTGAAAAGTACACTTTTCCCAGCGTTACGTTTATCTACGGGCAAACTATGGGAAGCAGCATTATTGGATTTGACTACATACAATTCAATTCCCAATGTTACAGAAGGAAAAAATAATTTACTACATTATTATGAAAGTAAAGATGAAAAAGGAAATTATTCACAATTAAAAATAATTCCATTATCTACAGGAGCATATGAAATAGACGATATAAACCAAGTATTACAAAAGAAACTTGGAGAAGAAAATATTTCTATAAAAGGTAATAATAATACATTAAAAGCAGAAATAACTTCAAAGTATTATATAGATTTTAGCTTAGACCACTCAATCGGCAATTTGCTCGGATTTTCAAAGAAGAAAGGAATTTTAGCTCCTGGAAATGATTATACTGGCGATACAACAGTAACAATATTAAAGGTGAACAGTATTGATGTAACGTGTAATATTATACACGGATCATATAGAGATGGAGTAAATCAACATATATTACACACATTTTACCCGACAGTAGCTCCTGGTTTTAAAATAGTTGAGAAGCCACAAAACCTGATATACCTACCATTAAACACCAGTTTCATTTCAGACATCGTACTGAACATATTGGATCAAGACGGCATTAGTGTTGACTTTAGAGGAGAAACCATAACTATACGATTACATATCAGAGCGGCAACATAAAGTCAACATGGGATTATCATTTAAACCACAACGGAAGAGCCGGGAGCTCAGTAGCTCCTCAACATTCGACGAGTTAACACCGGACAACATACGCTTCCTACAGAAGATCGGACTAAAACTTGCCAACCATGGATATACTGGATATAGCACAAGGACCGACATTCGACGAAACCCTATGGGAGAAGGAATATCACACTCACAACCCTTACACTTCATCAAAATTAAATAATAATGATGAAATAAGGATTCCTATTCAACAACAAGATATTTATACTTTACCATGTGAAAGTTATTTATATATCGAAGGAAGAGTAACAAAATTGGATGGAAAAACTGGTTCAACTGTTCCTTTTATAAATAACCCTATGGCATATCTGTTTGATGAAATTAGATATGAAATATCTGGAGTAACAGTTGATTCAACAAAAAAAGTTGGTATATCAACAACTTTAAAAGGATTAACTTCAATAACACCACATGAAAAAAATTCTTTAATTTCGGCTGGATGGGTAACTCCTGATAAAGACACTATTACTCCTAATTCAAATGGTTACTTTGATTTTAATGTACCTTTACGATTACTTTTGGGATTCGCAGAAGATTACAAGAGAATAATAATAAATGTAAAGCAAGAACTGGTACTGCTCAGATCTTCAACGAATAAGGATGTAATACAAGCGCCAAGTGGAACAAAAGATGCCGATTTGGAATGGCAACTTCAATTGGATAAAGTTGTATGGAGAGTACCACATGTCAGATTGGCGGATGAACATCGAGTATTATTATTGAAAAAATTAAAATCTGACCGTGATATTGTAATACCATTTAGAAGTTGGGAATTTCATGAATACCCCATATTGCCTCAAACAGAAAGACAAACATGGACTGTTAAAACCTCTACTTATTTAGAACGAGCAAGGTACATAATAGTCGGTTTTCAGACTAAACGAAAAGATGTTATAACTGCGCACGCTGGTCAATTTGACCATTGCAAGATAAAGAATTGCAAAGTTTTTCTAAACTCTCAGTTCTTTCCATATGACAGTTTAAATGTTTCATTTGACAAGAAACGTTATTCCATTCTATATGACATGTATGCAAGATTTCAATCGTCATATTATGGTAAGACAAATACACCACTACTATCACCAGAACAATTTTATTCAAAAGCTCCAATTGTTGTAATCGATTGTTCAAAACAAAATGAATCTGTGAAATCTTCAAGTGTAGATATAAAAGTTGAAATGGAATTTGAAGATAAAATACCAGATGGAACTTCAGCATACTGTTTAATTCTACATGATAAAATAGTTACTTACACACCGCTGACAGGAATTGTAAAGAATGTACTTTAAGAAGGATTAATACAACATTTGCATGACTTGTAAGGTTTTTACAAAAGATCAACAATATCTAGGTCATCTGCGAGTATAAAAGCAAGAAAGAAGAGCTAACAATTCATTTCATCTTTGATTGTCGTATGGGTAACATCGTCCGCAAGATGAGTTCTACTACATCAAGTGCTAATGAAGAAACTACACCTCTTATGGCTGACAATAGTTTGGATATAGAAAAACAAGTTGAACAGGAAATGGATGAGTTCCTCAAGTTTAAACATAAGAAGACAGAAGAAGAGGAAGTTGAAAAAGAAACAAAGAAAAGAAAAATTGAAGATAACATTTCCACCAACATCTTAACGGAAGTATTTCTTCGAATATTTTATCCTATTTCTTCTTGTATGACAAAGACTGTATCTGCTGGAGTGATGAAATCATTGGATTACTCTCCTACTGTTATTTTAAATCATGGATCTAAAATGGTAACCTTCACTGAAACTTCTTGGGAATCTTTTATGAAACATATACATCTTTTGGAATGTTATCTGAGTAACAATACATTTGGAAGAAAAACAAAACTAGGTTTGTTGGAATCAAATATTGAAATCGATATTGTTAAACAACGTGGTCAACAACTAGTTCGATTTAGAGATTTAACTAAATATAATATAAAAATACATTTGACTAAAGAAGAGTTTTACACTTTAACTTGTGCTACTGGTCCTATAACAAGATATTTAAAACAGCTAATATTCTCAAGTGCAATTATCAAAGACTATTTAATTGATGCATTGGATAAACAACCATATGTTCCAATCCTATATGGTCCAGTAGATACTTCAATCTTCAATAGGATACCACATGAAGTAGATATGTGGAGACAGTTACACCACTATCAAACCAACTTTAATTTAGATGAAGAAAAGCAAGAAACCAAGGAAAACGAATCAAGTTTCAACAATCAACAATCGGCAACAAATTGAACAAATAAAGAATATTGTAAGTAAAAAGAAGAATATTGGGGGTATAAAAGGTTGTCAATCTGGATTAACATACCAGTTGCCTACTGAACGTCATCATGGATAAACAAGTTTCATTCTCTAAGAAGATAGAATTAATGGAAGTAAAGCAAGGTATCATAGAGTTTCAAGCATTCCGTGGTAATGATGGAAATTTTATAATTAAAGAGTTAGTGGTACTAGATATGATAACATCTGTTGTTTATCACTTTTTATTTATGCCTCCTTTACCATTCAACAGATTAACAACCAAAGCTAAAGTAACAAACAAATGGTTGATGAAACATTTTCATAATCTAAGATGGGATGAAGGTTTTATAACCTACAATATGATGCCACACATTATGAATCATTTCTGCAAAAAGTTCAAAACTATTTTTACAAGAGGATTGGAAAAAGCAAATTGGATACAAACATATACAAACCATGAAGTAATAAATGTGCAAATGGAGAAAGATTTTTATTGCTACTTTAATAACATCTGTATTTCATCTAAAAACTTTAAACATCAACAGTCTCAATGTGCTTTAAAAAACGCATATCGTTTGAATGTCTATCTACAGCAAAGTGGTGGGGGAAACGAAGGGTATAAAAGCGAGAGCGGCACTATGACAATGCATCAGTATTACTCGAATCTCCGGGGAGTCAACACCTCTAACACGCAAACACAAGAAGAAGAAGACGAACAATAGCAAGAAGAAGATAATGGCGTCACAAAATTTTCTACAATCGCTTGTTGATCAATTCAACAAACATTCTAAATCTACTATACTACCGACAAAAAAATGTTCAGAATTGAAGGAAGAGAAACATTATATTATTCACACTATTAAGAAAATGGAAACATCAATTGGAGACGCTATCAATTGTACATTAAGTGAAGCACCCTACACACCTGGTGATGAACCAAAATTTCAAGTATTTCTTCCCAAACGCTTCGTTCAACTGCTGCAGAATGAAGATTTACGACTGATTCACCCCGGCGCACTCTACTTAGCAGCTCACGGTCCTAGCGGAAGCAACTCTACTGAACTTACACTTCATGTTATGCCTACTAGCAACTAATCTGTAGTTTATATATACTGTTGTACATGTATGTAACTGATTATAAATAAATAAAAAATAAAAATGAAAAAAAAAATAAAAAAGGCAACATATCGATAGTGTTTCTGCACTATCGATATGTTGCTTTTTTAAAAACACGTTTGGGTGACCTTGACCTAGTTTTGAGGGTATATAAAGGCCATAATTTTCTTGAGGATCTCATCAGTCTACGACTACCTTTCGTGCCGTACACATCTCTGTTGGCTCTCCAGTTATTACAAATAACAACATGTCTCTTAAGGTTAAGTGTGCATCATATGATACTACCACCATCACAACTTTTGAAGAACTCGACGATTTTACTAATGAATTGCGAGTGTTACTTGCCGGTGGTTATCGTTTAAATATTGATGTTTACGCTAACAACATGAGGATGTTTCCTAAACAAAAATTCTGCAATGAAGAAATATTTGTTTCCACACAACCTTCAACTACAACACCATCTACTCAAAGTAATGTTAAGTTCCAGAAATATTACTGATGTTGAATAATATTGAGTTGTCGCTGTGGCATCTATAAAAGGAACGCGTAACCTAAACAGAATCATCATTTGCTTCCCAACTGACGCAGCGAAAACAACTACCACTACCATGTTGTACAGAATGATGATTGAATTCAATGGAAAAATCTACGGAAAAGACTATCAAAGTGTAGAACAAATGACGTCCGATCTTCAAGTATTGACTAAAGAAGGATTCCAACCAAAATTAATTCTAAAATTTCCTGAAGTACATCCACTATCCACTGAAGATCTCATTGCTATGGCTAAAGAAGAAAAAGAAAAATACAAACAAGATATAAAGAAAGAAAAAGAGAATGAAAACTCACTATCTTAAATAAATACATCTTACACTTGTAAGATGTTCTTTTTTAAAACTCCATTTGGATGACCTTGAGATTACCCCCACCACTTTTTCTAGTCTATAAAACACACTATCCTACACTATACACCTTCATTTCTTGGCTAAACTTAGAAGCGTCAACATGGAAAACAAGAAAGACAAATACAAACCACGCTATTGTTGCGAACAAAAATGTACCGATATAGGAAGATGGATGGTAGACGGATTAGCTTGTAGAAAATGTGAATTCTTCGGATCTTGTTACTGCAAATGCAAGACAAAACAACTACCACCACCAGAATTGCGAACCTTCAAGATTTATAAATCAAGATACTTCCACACTTGCTGTCCCCAGAGATGTATCAAATTTCATCCAGAAAAAATTGTTAATTGCCGAGAGTGTAATGCATGTTATAAAGACGACTTTTGTACATGCATCATAAATGCGTGCAAGTACAGATCTGATTGGTCTACTGATCCTGTTGAAGCTTCAGATGTATAGCTGTAGTCACTGACTGCAGCCCTTTTTTAAAATTCCATTTGATTGACCTTGAGATTACCCCCACCACTTATTTTTTACAACATATATTCTACGGATCATTCGATACGCTTCTCATTCTTATTTCATTACTCGCACTGACAACAACATGGATGATAAATTCATTTCCTTTCAACATTTAGTTACCGACAGAGAAGAGATGGAAGCCCTATTCCAAAACTTACTCACACTCATTGATAACTATCCTTTAAGATGGATCAACATCACAGTGCAATACATCAATCCTACCAAAATATTTTCATCCTCATCATCTTCTTCTGCCACCTCCATGTCTTCATCGTCGCAAAGTGCAGAGGAAGAGGAACAGACAACTAATAGTGTTAAAATTGTTGAATTAAACGACGAGGAACAAGAAATGCAAGCTCTGGTTAAATATAAATTTAATATTTAATTTATAAAAATTATTAGTGTTTCTAATTTATATTACAGCTAATACTTATTTCTACACACCACCCATAACCTACCCAAATGGGATTTTGCGGCAAAATGCTCTGGCCGCCGGTTCGCATATGATTATATCATCCTTCCCCCACCACTCTACCACCCCCACCCCTCTACTTCCCCCTCCACCACCTTTGCCCACATATAAGCGACCCTCTGACCATCGCTCACCATTTGTTTGCCAACTTCCGAACAATGAGCTCCTCTCCTTTAACAACAAGTAAATGTACTTTTCTTATTCAATCACAGGAAGACTTACAAAATATTTTTCAAATTTTAAGTGATCTAATAAACACTCCAAATAACACCATTACTATCACTGTAGAAGTTTCCTACAATTCTTCTGATTACGAAAACATGGAAAGCGAAGACGTCGAAGTTTTACAGCTGCCAGATAATAGTCTTCCATCTTCCAAAGCTGCAACACCCGACACAGCTAATAATGATGTTTAGTCGACTACAATTATTTTCTTTACCCCCCACTATTTTTACAGTAATATATAACCTGTCCCTATCTCTGTTTCTCATTTCATCGCCAACTTTCTCACCATCAACACCGCTCCAATTTTTACCTGCATACATTTAATACACGAAGATGATGGATGATTTTTCATTTACGTCACAATTGGAAGAGGATAAACTCAAACTCGAAATCAACAGACTACAATTAGAAACAAAGAATCAACAAGAAATGATTCAGCTTTTACGACTATTCAAATGCGTACTGTGGATAGTATGTTTTTATCTTCTCATCGCTATCACCTTTGGCATCTACCACTCCATCGCCAGTAAACAACACTCCAACGCTTCCTCAAATAAAACCACTACTTTTCTTTGATTAAATAAATTTTTACCCACCTTCAATCTAACCCCTCGGGGCTCACCTTTTTTAAAAACCCCTCCGGATGACCTTGACCCACTTCCAAAACCCACCCATCACTGTCAAAAAAACCCCAGCCACTACTACCCCTACAACACTTACAACCGCCTGACCTTGACCTGAGCCAACTGTAGCCATTCCCCACTACTATATATATATAGAGCTATATCTTATCTATCTATCTATGTGTCCGTTATACTAATAACTTTTGAAGGGGACCTCCGATTTTGATGAAATTTGGTATGAAGGTGTATGACCAGGTCTATTTTAATGAGTTCGCAAACCAGCATTGTCGGGTTATGAGAATGGGTTTTTATGGGGTTTCAAAGGAGTCAAAAATAGGTTTTTGGCATTTGTTGACCTTAATTTTTAAAATTCATCAATTTTAACTAAAACCATTTAAAAAAGCTTAAAGAAACAAACAATTTGGTATTTTGAATTTTTATCATAGCGTAACTGGTCACGGGGAAAATCCAAAAATGTGTTTTCCATGTTATTCTTATGGGAAATCAAGAAAACCCTATGTCGTGCTTACTTATTGACATAACTATCAAATTTGGTATGTACATTATCTAGATAAGGTTTAACTTATACTTGCTTACAAAACCCATATGGCGGCAAACCTACATACTCACCCCCATGGGGTTTATGGGGAAAATAAAAAATTGCCAGAGCTTGATACAATTTTGTGTTTACATTCACCAATTATTAATGAACTTAGATTTTCTAACAACACCCAATTTCAGCAAACCTACATACTCGATCTTATGGTGTTTTTATGGGGAAAGTAAATAATCTGAAATTCCATTGGAAATTCGCTGGGTACGCAGGTCTGCTGCGACGGGGGTTTTTGTATGTGTAAACTTCATAAAATTTTGTTATCATTCTGCACGAAATCAGCCTGTTTGTTGCTCTCTCATAATACCATCATCTCGTCATAATATAATCATACCAAAACCGCTTATTTTTCGTCATAGGACTGAAAAATCAGTTGTAATATTTTTTTGGTAATAGGACTGAAAAGTCAGCTGTTTGCTAAGTGTATTATCATTTGTTAATACTAGAGATCGCCCTCTGGCAACACCTGCTACTGTTGCCTCTGGTCGAAATTCGACCAAAATTTCAGTTGATATTGAGCCAATTAGTTTTCAAATGTTCATAACTTAAACGTTCTTTCTGATTTTCTAGCATTTGTTTCTACACCAGCTGTCTAATGATTCAGTTAATTATCCTTCTCCCATTAAGGCCCGGTTCACACGAGCGTCAAAATACACTGCGTGCAAGCTGCGTCGACGCGGCGTCCCCGGTGCACACGAGCGTTTACGTGTGTACTGTTCCATTTGAGTACATGCACTGCTCAAACGCCGCTGCAAAATAAAGCTGCATCAACGCAAACGCAAAACGCTCGTGTGCACCGGGCCTAAGACTAGCATTGAAACTTTGAAAACCTGCAGAACGTAGCCCTGAATTCCGATGTGAATTAGAATGGGATTCTGCTCATCTACAGGACTTTACATACCTTTCTAACGGTATGCGCGGATTTCTCCTATACGATGCACACAAGCTGAGAAAAAAATGAGGAAAGGAAACATGCTTGCCTATTATAGTAGTGTCTTTTGGCCACTCCTGGCCCAGTTCAAGGTCAGCGGTTGGAAGTGGCAGGTGTGGGGTTGGAAGTGTGGGGTGGGGGTGACAGTGATGGATGGGTTTGGGAAGTGGGTCAAGGTCATCCGGAGGGGGTTTTAAAAAAGTGGGAGCCGCAGGGGCTCGGTGAGGGTTTTGGGAGGGGCGGCGCCGGGCCGCGGGAGGTTTTAGTTTATTTTTAAAATTAAATCAAAGTCGTGTTCTTGTGCAGAGAGGTGTTGGAGTGCCGTCCACTGGTGAGGGAGTGGTAGACGCCAAAGGTGGTGGCGAAGAGAAGGTAGACGCACAACATGCACAGTACGCATTTGAACAGTTGCAGCAGGCGAACCATCCCTTGTTGATTTTCCGTTTCCAATTGCAGCCTGTTGATCTCTAGTTTGAGTCTGTCCTCTTCCAATTGTGTTTTAAGTGAAAAATCATCCATCATGTTTGTGTGCTTGTTTTAATTTCTGTAGGTGAAACGGGAGCGGTGTTGACGGTCGGAAAGTTGGCGATGAAATGAGAAACGAAGATGAGGACAGAGCATATTTACTGGAAAGTGGTGGGGGGTTAAAAAAAAACAGTTGTGTGTCCGATCAAACGTCGTCGTCAGCTGTCGGTGTAGTTTTGGAGGATGCAGGAGTGAGTTTTAGCAAACTATCTTCATCTTCAGTCTCAACTCTATCGCATGTTGGACAACCGTAAGCAAGTTCCAAATTCATAGTGATGCAGTGGAATTTGTCTATAATATCTTCTAAAGTTTCCATTATATCTTTTAAATCATGTCTTGTTCTAATTACAAAAGTAGATTTCATTAGTGCTAGCGGATCGTTGTTCATCGTACGGGAGTCGGGAAACAAATGGCGAGCGTCAGTCAGCGGCTCGCTTATATGCGGGCAAGGGCGGTGGAGGGGGAAGTGGAGGGGTGGTGGCGTGGTGGGGGAAGTGGAGGGGTGGTGGCGTGGTGGGGGAAGGGTGATATACCCCCATGCGAATCGTTGGCCAGCGCATTTCGCAGCAAAACGCCGTTCGGGTAGGTAGTAGGAGGTGTACTAAGATAACCATTAGTTGTATTTTTAAGTTAGGAATACTAATAATGTTTGTAAATTAAATATTAAATTTATATTTAACCAGAGCTTGCATTTCTTGTTCCTCGTCGTTTAATTCAACAATTTTAACACCATTAGTTGTCTGTTCCTCTTCCTCTGCACTTTGCGACGATGAAGACATGGAGGTGGCAGAAGATGATGATGAGGATGAAAATATTTTGGTAGGATTGACGTATTGCACTGTGATGTTGATCCATCTTAAAGGATAGTTATCAATGAGTGTGAGTAAGTTTTGGAATAGTTCTTCCATCTCTTCTCTGTCGGTAATTAAATGTTGAAAGGAAATGAATTTATCATCCATGTTGTTCTCAGTGCGAGTAATGAAATAAGAATGAGAAGCGTATCGAATGATCCGTAGAATATATGTTGTAAAAAATAAGTGGTGGGGGTAATCTCAAGGTCAATCAAATGGAGTTTTAAAAAAGGGCTGCATTCAGTGACTACAGCTATACATCTGAAGCTTCAACAGGATCAGTAGACCAATCTGATCTGTACTTGCACGCACTTATGATGCATGTACAAAAGTGGTCTTTATAATATGCATTGCACTCTCGACAATTGACAAGTTTTTCCGGATGAAATTTGATACACCTCTGGGGACAGCAAGTGTGGAAGTATCGTGATTTATAAATTTTGATGGTTCGCAATTCCGGTGGTGGTAGTTGCTTTGTCTTGCATTTGCAGTAACAGGATCCGAAGAATTCACACTTTGTACAAGCTAATCCGTCTACCATCCATCTTCCTAAATCGGTGCATTTTTGTTCACAACAGTAGCGCGGTGCGTCCTCGTTTTTCTTCTCTTCCATGTTGGCGCTTCTAAGTGTTGGCAAGAAATGAAGTTGTATAGTGTAGGATAGCGTGTTTTATAGACTAGGAAAAGTGGTGGGGGTAATCTCAAGGTCATCCAAATGGAGTTTTAAAAAAGATCATCTTACAAGTGTAAGATGTATTTATTTAAGATACTGAGTTTTCATTTTCTTTTTCTTTCTTTACATCTTGTTTGTATTTTTCTTTTTCTTCTTTAGCCATGGCGATGAGATCTTCAGTGGAGAGTGGATGTACTTCAGGAAATTTTAGAATTAATTTTGGTTGGAATCCCTCTTTAGTCAATACTTGAAGATCGGACGTCATTTGTTCTACACTTTGATAGTCTTTTCCGTAGATTTTTCCATTGAATTCAATCATCATTCTGTACAACATGGTATTAGTAGTTGTTTTCGCTGCGTCAGTTGGAGAGCAAATGATGATTCTGTTAGGTTACACGGTCCTTTTATAGATGCTACAGCGACCACTTGATATTATTTAACATTAGTAATATTTCTGGAACTTAACATTACTTTGAGTAGATGGTGTTGTAGTTGAAGGTTGTGTGGAAACGAATACTTCTTCGTTGCAGAACTTCTGTTTAGGAAACATCCTCATGTTGTTAGCGTAAACATCAATATTTAAACGATAACCACCGGCAAGTAACACTCGCAGTTCATTAATAAAATCGTCGAGTTCTTCAAAAGTTGTAATGGTGGTGGTATCATATGATGCACACTTAACCTTAAGAGACATGTTGTTATTCGTAATAACTGGAGAGCCAACAGAGATGTGTACAGCACGAAAGGTAGTCGTAGACTGATGAGATCCTCAAGAAAATTACGGCCTTTATATACCCTCGAAACTAGGTCAAGGTCATCCAAACGTGTTTTTAAAAAAAGCAACATATCGATAGTGTAGAAACACTATCGATATGTTGCCTTTTCTTATTATTTTTTTTTTTTCATTTTTATTTTTTATTTATTTAAAATCAATTACACACAAGTACAACAGTTTATATAAACTACAGACTAGTTGCTAGTAGGCATAACATGAAGTGTAAGTTCAGTAGAGTTGGTTCCACTAGGACCGTGGGATGCCAAATAGAGTGCGCCGGGGTGAATCAGTCGTAAATCTTCATTCTGCAGCAGTTGAACGAAGCGTTTGGGAAGAAATACTTGAAATTTCGGTTCATCACCAGGTGTGTAGGGTGCTTCACTCAATGTGCAATTGATGGCGTCTCCAACTGATGTTTCCATCTTCTTAATAGTGTGAATAATGTAATGTTTTTCTTCTTTCAATTCTGAACATTTCTTAGTCGGTAGTATTGTAGATTTAGAATGTTTGTTGAATTGATCAACAAGCGACTGTAGAAAAGTTTGCGATGCCATTATTTTTTCTTACTATTGTTCGTCTTCTTCTTCTTGTGCTTGCGCGTCAGAGGTGTTGACTCCTCGGAGGTTAGAGTAATACTCATGCATTGTCATAGTGCCGCTCTCGCTTTTATACCCATCGCTTCCCCCACCACTTTGCTGGAGATAGACATTCAAAAGATATGCGTTCTTTAAAGCACATTGAGACTGCCGATGTTTAAAGTTTTTAGATGCAATACAGATGTTAGCAAAGTAGCAATAAAAATCTTTCTCCATTTGCACATTTATCACTTCATGGTTTGTATATGCTTGTATCCAATTTGCTTTTTCCAATCCTCTTGTAAAAATAGTTTTGAACTCTTTGCAGAAATGATTCATAATGTGTGGCATCATATTGTAGGTTATAAAACCTTCATCCCATGTTAGATTATGAAAATGTTTCATCAACCATTTGTTTGTTACTTTAGCTTTGGTTGTTAATCTGTTGAACGGCAAAGGAGGCATGAATAAAAAATGATAAACAACAGATGTTATCATATCTAGTACCACTAACTCTTTAATTATAAAATTTCCATCATTACCACGGAATGCCTGAAACTCTATGATACCTCGCTTTACTTCCATTATTTCCGTCTTCTTAGAGAATGAAACTCGTTTATCCATGATGACGTTCAGTAGACAACTGGTATGTCAATGCGGATTGACAGCCTTTTATACTCCAACATTCTTCTTCTTCTTACTTAAAATATTCTTTGTCTGTTTAATTTGTTGTTGATTGTTGATTGTTGAAACGTGATTCGTTTTCCTTGTTTTCTTGCTTTTTTTCTTCATCTAAATTAAAGTTGGTTTGATTGTGGTGTAACTGTCTCCACATCTCTACTTCATGCGGGATCCTATTGAAGATTGAAGTATCTACTGGACCGTATAGGATTGGAACATATGGTTGTCTATCCAATGCATCAGTTAAATAATCTTTGATAATTGTACTTGAGAATATTAGCTGTTTTAAATATCTTTTTATAGGACCAGTAGCACAAGTTAAAGCGTAAAACTCTTCTTTTGTCAAATGTATTTTTATATTATATTTAGTTAAATCTCTAAATCGAACTAGTTGTTGACCACGTTGTTTAACAATATCGATTTCAATATTTGATTCGAACAAACCTAGTTTTGTTTTTCTTCCAAACGTATTGTTACTCAAATAGCATTCCAAAAGATGTATATGTTTCATAAAAGATTCCCAAGAAGATTCAGTGAAGGTTACCATTTTAGATCCGTGATTCAAAATAACAGTTGGAGAGTAATCCAATGATTTCATTACTCCAGCAGACACAGTCTTTGTCATACAAGAAGAAATAGGATAAAATATTCTAAGAAATACCTCCATTAAGATGTTGGTAGAAATGTTATCTTCAATTTTTCTTTTCTTCGTTTCTTTTTCAACTTCCTCTTCGTCTGTCTTCTTATGTTTAAACTTGAGGAACTCTTCCATTTCCTGTTCAACTTGTCTTTCTATATCCAAACTATTGTCAGCCATAAGAGGTGTAGTTTCTTCATTAGCACTTGATGTAGCAGAACTCATCTTGCGGACGATGTTACCCATACGACAATCAAAGATGAAATGAATTTCCAGCTCTTCTTTCTCGCTTTTATACCCGCAGATGACCTAGATATTGTTGATCTTTTGTAAAAACCTTACAAATCGTGCAGATGTTGTATTAATCTTTTTTAAAGTACATTCTTCACAATTCCTGTCAGCGGTGTGTAAGTAACTATTTTGTCATGTAGAATTAAACAGTATGCTGAAGTACCATCTGGTATTTTATCTTCAAATTCCATTTCAATTTTTATATCTACACTTGAAGATTTCACAGATTCATTTTGTTTTGAACAATCGATTACAACAATTGGAGCTTTTGAATAAAATTTTTCTGGTGATAGTAGTGGTGTATTTGTCCTACCATAATATGACGATTGAAATCTTGCATACATGTCATATAGAATGGAATAACGTTTCTTGTCAAATGAAACATTTAAACTGTCATATGGAAAGAACTGAGAGTTTAGAAAAACTTTGCAATTCTTTATCTTGCAATGGTCAAATTGACCAGCGTGCGCAGTTATAACATCTTTTCGTTTAGTCTGAAAACCGACTATTATGTACCTTGCTCGTTCTAAATAAGTAGAGGTTTTAACAGTCCATGTTTGTCTTTCTGTTTGAGGCAATATGGGGTATTCATGAAATTCCCAACTTCTAAATGGTATTACAATATCACGGTCAGATTTTAATTTTTTCAATAATAATACTCGATGTTCATCCGCCAATCTGACATGTGGTACTCTCCATACAACTTTATCCAATTGAAGTTGCCATTCCAAATCGGCATCTTTTGTTCCACTTGGCGCTTGTATTACATCCTTATTCGTTGAAGATCTGAGCAGTACCAGTTCTTGCTTTACATTTATTATTATTCTCTTGTAATCTTCTGCGAATCCCAAAAGCAATCGTAAAGGCACATTAAAATCAAAGTAACCTTTTGAATTAGGAGTAATAGTGTCTTTATCAGGAGTCACCCATCCAGCCGAGATTAAAGAATTCTTTTCATGGGGTGTTATTGAAGTCAATCCTTTCAAAGTTGTTGATATACCAACTTTTTTTGTTGAATCAACTGTTACTCCAGATATCTCATATCTAATTTCATCAAACAGATATGCCATAGGGTTATTTATAAAAGGAACAGTTGAACCAGATTTTCCATCCAATGTTGTTACTCTTCCTTCGATATATAAATAACTTTCACATGGTAATGTGTAGATATCTTGTTGTTGAATGGGAATCCTTATTTCATCATTATTATTTAATTTTGATGAAGTGTAAGGGTTGTGAGTGTGATATTCCTTCTCCCATAGGGTTTCGTCGAATGTCGGCCCTTGCGCTATATCCAGTATATCCATGGTTGGCAAGTTTTAGTCCGATCTTTTGTAGGAAGCGTATGTTGTCCGGTGTTAACTCGTCGAATGTTGAGGAGCTACTGAGCTCCCGACTCTTCCGTTGTGGTTTAAATGATAATCCCATGTTGACTTTATGTTGCTGCTCTGATATGTAACCGTATAGTTATTGTTTCTCCTCTAAAGTCAACACTAATGCCGTCTTGATCCAATATGTTCAGTACGATGTCTGAAATGAAACTGGTGTTTAACGGTAGGTATATCAGGTTTTGTGGCTTCTCAACTATTTTAAAACCAGGAGCTACTGTGGGGTAAAATGTATGTAATATGTGTTGATTTACTCCATCTCTATATGATCCGTGTATAATATTACACGTTACATCAATACTGTTCACCTTTAATATTGTTACTGTTGTATCGCCAGTATAATCATTTCCAGGAGCTAAAATTCCTTTCTTCTTTGAAAATCCGAGCAAATTGCCGATTGAGTGGTCTAAGCTAAAATCTATATAATACTTTGAAGTTATTTCTGCTTTTAATGTATTATTATTACCTTTTATAGAAATATTTTCTTCTCCAAGCTTTTTTTGTAATACTTGGTTTATATCGTCTATTTCATATGCTCCTGTAGATAATGGAATTATTTTCAATTGTGAATAATTTCCTTTTTCATCTTTACTCTCATAATAATGTAGTAAATTATTTTTCCCTTCTGTAACATTGGGAATTGAATTGTATGTAGTCAAATCCAATAATGCTGCTTCCCATAGTTTGTCCGTAGATAAACGTAACGCTGGGAAAAGTGTACTTTTCAATGTTGACGAATTTCCGCTCAGCGACACTGTATACGATGACATCTTAAAGCTGACTGACGCTCTTCGCTAGGAACTCTAAACATAAATGTCCGCATATTTCTGTATTGCTAGGTTGTTCTCTTTTGTAGTTGTAGAATATATTCTTGGAGTCCCGAAAATAATGTTGAAGTTCTTTTGGTGGCGGTAAATTTCCAAAACTATCAAAGTAGTAAACATTTTCTCCAAGTTTTTATAACATACCCAATGAGTACCTGGTCCATAATTAGAGTCTAAGTTTACTATTCCAGTTTCATTTTTCCACACTCTATTTGGTAATGTATCTTTCATAAAAACTCCTCTGAAGAATGGTATTCTTAAACATTTCACATATTTTCACAGTTGATAGTTTGTTAATGCTTCATTTGGAATTATCAATTTATTCTTCTCATTTAATACACACGGTACGGTCTTAAGTAAAGACCCGATCCGTTTTTTACCATTGACCATGTGGATGTTTTCTTGACTTTCCTTTTAGGGTTAGTGCGACGTCTTCTTTTGATGTTCCCGCCTCTTTTTGAAGCTTCTTTTTTACTAGGTTTTCTCCCGCGTCGTCTTCCACCACCAAACTTAGCTTTCGTCTTCATGGCTGTTGTCACTGCCCAAGCTGCTGCTTTTTCCGCAATACTGGCGTCACTTGATTTAACCCTTTGCCAAGCTTTTTCCGCTAGCGCTCTATCCGCTATTGATCTATTTGTTGAATCTGCAAACTTGGAATACGCTATATCGTGTTCTTTGCAAGCTTGATCTAATTTATTAATTCCAGGATCTCCTCTTGCTAAACGTTTTGCCAACTTAGTTCCGGGTCCACAATATTGATAGCCTCCGGGCAGATGAAATTCGTATGGTAAAGCGTCTATTGCTCGATTTAGAACAGCACCAACAGGAATCCGTCTTAGCAGGGATAACGCAGCTGATGTTATACCACGTCCTTTCTTGCCGCTGTCTTGACGACGACTGAGCATTGCGGTCTTCATTATGTCGTCTTATATAACCAGCGTGTTTACTCCACGAGCTGCTTTACATAAATGAATAACACATGCACAATTTTTATATTTAAATACTTAATTATTCAAATTAATTATATACTTATTTATAATTCTATTTTTAATCCAAGCTTCTCGTTCATCGGGTTGAATCATCACATGACTCGTTGTACTAGCTATATGATTGTGGGAATCGATAAGTAAATTGCCCACTATTCTTATTAAACAGTCTAAAGTTACAGCATCTTTTGGATGTTGGGGATCGTGTAACTGCATAATACGTTTATCATTACACGTGTAAGCAGTCGAATCACTTTTCGACGTTGTTATGACTTGTCCAATAGTAGCAGCATCATTTAAATCTTCTCCTGGTAAAATATTAATTATTTTCTTCATCTTTGCATCATATTTGGTCCCAAAGTGTTTATCCCAAGTTATTGTTTGTCTCAATGTAACACAATCATCATCTTCATAACCAGGATAAATATCTTTTATTCTTCTATTACGACCATTGTATGTACCTAATGTACCACCACTCGCAATTAATGTTTGCACCATTAGAGGTACATCTGTATCTTTTATATCAAATCTTCCATTTGTTATTGTTTTATGTCCTGCATCCCATTCATCATTATTTCCTTGCATTAAATCAAACTTTTCATTTCCATGTATAAATGTATCTCCTCGCTTTAGCACGGCATCTTCATGTTTTACAAAATTCGATGTTCCCCTTTTTAATTCTTTAGATAACTGTTCCATAGTAACAGCGTCTTTTGGTTGAGAAGCGAACTTTACATTTGACAACACTTTCCCATGACAATCGATTTCATCACCATCTTGTAAAATACAGTTGTCCTTGATGTATTTCAGGTTTACAGCATCCCCATCTTCCTTTGGGTATCCAATGTCATTTATTATAAATTTATAAAAAGAAAATCCGCGTTGAGTCTTTTCCGGTATTATAGAATGTAAATATTCTTTATTAACTGAATCTTTATCATTTTTTGGATTTGCCACGTTGGTTATTCTATGATTTCCAGCATCATATGTCTGTCCATCTTTTAAATTATTACCCCATTGTAATTTTAAAGTATTTGAAAGTTCAGATGATAAATACTCTTTATTAATTGCATCAGAATTGTCAGTTGGTTTACCAACATGAATTATTCTATGTGATTTAACATCGTAAGTATTCTTGTTTAATTTCAATGATGTTGAAGTTGCTTCTTTTACTGTTTTTAAATTTGCTCCATCAGTATCTTCTTCTGGGTCTTTAACAAATTTTAAACGTTTGTTACTCATATCATAGTCACCTTCAGGTGTTTGCGGCAATCCACTTCTTTTTCTGTTTTCTCCTCCTTGTACTCCTAGCCCGGAGTACCGTCCAAACTTGTCGACGCTCATGATTGAACTGATCCACTGTATGCTCACAGCTCTCTTATATATCCGTGATGATTTATACAACTATTCCACGATTTCGAAGTTCGTCAACTAAAGCCACCCATTCATTATTTAAGCCTGTATGACCAGCTTCCATGGCTTCATGTAATAGTCTCATTCTATCAACCAATTTATTTATATCATTATAGTAAATCACATTTGTATTATATAGGTTTTTCATTAAACCTTTACCAGACGTCGAAATTTCTCCTTTTTTCTTTTTACCATATTCATCCATAAGTGATAAGTCCATAAGTGATAAACACTTCCTCTTTAGCGGTTTCTTCAAAGCGGGCGCAGTTCGTAATGTTGGTAGTTTTCTCAGCGGAAACAATCTTTTTATTACAACTGTATATTTAGTTGCGCGTGTTCTATTTATCATTGAATCTTTGGAGTAATTCTTCTTATGAGCATTAGTATTTTGCAAAATTTCTTTAAAAGTATTTAAATCTTGTACCGTATATTTTATAGGTATATTTTTAAAAATCAGTTCAAATAATCCTTTTGTTCCTTTATATTTATGCTCACCAATAACAATGTCATCATCTTCAGTCAAATGTACTTTTGAATCTCCTATTTTTAATTCATTTCCATCAATTCTCGCTCCATATACATGTGACTTGTGTAGTTTTGGGTTTGCTTTTATTTCATGTAACATCTTCATGATATACTTTCTTCCAAGAGGTCCTTGTTGCAATATATCACTACTTAATTTTGTTAGATTTGGAATTGATTGTTCTGCTTCAGGTATATGTTGTTCTTGTTCTTCTTCTTTTTGAACATTTATTTCTGGTTCTTCTTCTATTGTTTCTTCTTCTTCTTTTTGAGAAACTTCACTATCACTTGTGTAAGAATCATCATCTTCTTCCTTTTTTAAACTCTTTACTTCAAATTTGGAAACAGGTAGCAAAACATCTCCTTCATAATGAGGTTTACCAATAGTTTCTGTTATCTGTTTTAAAGGTTCTGTAATAGGCTTAAATGTAGTCTCCAGGAATTCTTCTCTTTCATTCAAACCCATTCTTAATGCTCGATTTTTAAGTCTAATCGAGTCACTCAGTGATTTTATTTCTTTTAATAGTTTTTCTTGGTTCACCATGTTTACGCTGCGAGGTCCAATCTATTACTAAACGTATCATTAATCGTTCAATGGATTAATACAAATTTATCCAATCCTATACGATATCTTCCATTTTTTATAGCTTCTTCTTTCATAATAACAAGAAATCCATATTTTTCAGCCCATGCTTTGCCACACATTTCTTTAAATTTATCAAATGACACGTCTGCATTTACATGATCATTATATATGTGCTTTAAATTTGTTTCATCCTGCTTGAAGATAATAAGTAGATTTGCATTATCTCTTATTAGTTGTTTTGGAATTTTGCTGTAAGTTTGGCCAATATAAATGCTATCAATATTATAATGTCTCCCCATGGCAAAATAACTTCTAATAGTGTCATGATTTTCACAAGATACATCATCGAATATAAATATAGAAAATGGTTTAGCCTCGTTTGGCTCCATTATAGTTTCACTAGCATTAAACTTGTAGAAATTAACTTCAGGCACACTTGCGAGTACCTTATCCAATAATTGGTATTTGGGTTGTTGCAAAGATTTGGAAAAGATATAAATGTTGTTGAAACGTAATCCTTTAGGATTTGTTATTAAGTTAAAAACCACATTCGTCTTTCCACAATTTGACGGTCCAGTTATTAAACATCTTATTGTGTTTGGCAGTAGTTCACCATGTTTTCCATGATTTAACTTGTCGTTGTCAACTGTTAATTCATCAATATTATTAATAAAAAATCGATCCTTTTGTTGCACAATCTCCATCTTGTCTAAAGGTTAAACACGTAATGAGTTGAAAAATTGCTACACCAAGTCTTTTGTAGGGATCCAAGAGTCTTCACTTTTATCAAATCCCAACCAACGTACTTTAACCTTATCCTTTTTTCTTTGTAAAATTTTTTCAACAAGATATACATCGCCGACTGATGATTTTAACAACTCATGTCCGTAGAATCCACCTTCGAGTAATTCACCCTTGTTGTCCTTTAAGATGTAAGTTTCAGGTATTGTTGGTTGCACTTTATAGATTGTAAACACTTCATTAGTCCAGTTTGGCAGATATCTTTTACTAAATACTCCTTTGTACTTACTTATACGAACTTTATCATCAACTTTAAATGTTTTAGGCTGCATTTTTTCACGTTTAGGAGCTGTATTATTCCTAATACGTTTTAATACCACCTTAGCATTACTGCTATTTACTTGATTAGGCTTCATACCAATGGTTCGATGATACTTGTTGTTATATTCTTTTATAAGTTGCGGTAAGATATCATACCAAACATATGATCCTCGTTTGGAAAATGTTTTATACATTGCTCCTTTTAATGTTCTATTGAATCTTTCTATTATTGAAGCTTTAACTTCAGAATTTGTAGAATAATGATTTATTTTATACTTCTTCATTAAAGCTGCAAATTCTTTGTTAAAATACTCTTTCCCATCATCAGTTTGTAGATGTTTGATGTTGAATTTATTTCTTTGTATAGCCGTTTCCATAGCTTTTGTAACACTTTTACCAGTCTTGTCCTTTAGCGGTAAGGCATCAGCCACTTTAGTAAAACAGTCTATAATCGCTAAAATGTATTTGAATCCTTTATTCAACTTACTATGTGGTATCATTTCAATGAGATCGGCTTGGAAAAGATCATTCATTCCTTTTATAACTGTACTTCTTCTAGGGAATTTTCTTCTTGCTGGCTTATGAAGTTCATTTACAATTTTATTTTTTAAGTCTTCCATCTTCAGTTGTGTCTTTTACATTGCTTGTAAAGATACTGATCTCTAGAATGGTTTATCCTCTTTTATATACGGTTAGGATATAGGTCAAGGCCATTTTACGTTGGTGTAAAAAAGAGGGAACATGACATTGGGCTTGTCATGTCCCCTCTTCTTTACGAAAGGAAAAAGGAAGAAGGTAAAGGACGAAGAAAAGGTTTACTGATCAATAGGGATTAGGGAATAGTGGCCGAATGGCAATGTGTTGATGTTATTTTCAAGAATGTGGCGTTTATCATCCTTATAACTTAATGCCCACTTTGTTTGTTTTACACTATACAGTATATGGTTGTAGCTTCTGATGGTGTTGAATGTTGCGGTTGTTTCCACATTTTCAAATAAACATCTCTTATAATGGTCAAACTGTACTTTCTTCTTTAGATATGAAGTCTTGATGCCTTTGGCTTTCTTCACCACTTGATGTTCATCCTTTTCACTGATGTACAGTTGGAATGAGTACAGTTTGGACATTAAAGCGACAACTTCTTCCATTGGTACACCATTTGTTTCGTCTTTAAACTTGCCCAACACCTTTTTATTTCTATTGTAGTCATAGTTGGGATGATCTTTAGGATAATCTGAAAAGTCAAAGTCAGTAGTATATACAAAAGTACGTAGATCTTCATACATGTCTTCTGTTCTTATCCAATAAATGAAAGCATCTGTATCCATATATGCTATCCCGATGTTTTCTCTTCCATAAAACTTCACCATCTTGTTGTAGTGAAAGTCATACATGTGGGTTTTAGAAATATCCAAAATAGACATTCCCACATATAGAGGACGATCCATTGTTATTGAGATTTTGTTCATGGTAACAGCTACAAGATTCTCGTTAATAATTATACTCGTTCCAAAGTTTGGTTTTTGTACTAATTTTTGCAATTTTGCCGGATTGCTAACTAATTTTACATCTTTATGTTTTCTTTTGTTTTCCAACGTTTTGCCAAATATTGAATTATTCATTAATTTGAAAAAGTCCTTTTGAAAAGCGGATGTTGCTGCAGTCCTTCTTCTTGTGTTGTTGTCGATTAATGGTTTTAACCAACAAGATTGATTAAATTGTATTGCTCTATTGATTCTTGTTATTTTCAATCCCAGTTCTATTGCTTGCTGTATTGTCCAATAATGAGCTACATATCTTGACTTGTTGGTTAACGTCATCATTAATTTGGGCCATCTACCAGTTGGTGATATTTCCGTCTTTGGCAATAGTGGTAAATCGTAGTGGTGGTCATGCAGTTGTTCAGGATATTCAAAGTCCACATCCAAAATGTAACCAATGTCTCCATCTTTGGGTATGTCCATTATATTGCCTATCGAATCTGGGTTCGCCCACTTAAAATTACCATATGGAAGAGGATTTGACATAGCCCATCCATATAGGTTATTTGCGTCAAAATAACCTAAGAATGTTGTTGGTTGTGACGCATCGAAGTTTGGGAGATATTTGTTATTGGCTTTTACATGTCTAGTTACACTTTGTGTCAATCCTCCACGAACACCTGACTCTATCATCAAAACCATATCAATATCTGTAATAAGTTCAAGCCTACACTTTGTTTCTTTCAGCATAGCTTGCCATGCTAGTCCAGGTGATGTATAAGAATGAAGTGGGTCCAATCCATATGCTTCAAAACAGGTATCTCTAAATTCTTCCATTATGTCACAAAGTAAAGTCACATCTAATTTAACATAAAAGTCGGAATATTCTCCCAATGTTGTCATTCCTAGTTCATTCCATACTTTACAAGCGTGTTGATAGTCCTCTTCACTGATGTCCTCTTCATACAACTTACTCTTGAAGGCTTCTCTTGGCGGAAGTGATGTTTCTTCAAATTTTTCCAAACAATCGATGTAATCATAGGGAAAAACACCTTTGCGGAGAACCAAATCCAATTTATCTTTACTTACAATCTTCATTGTTTCTATTAAATTTTCTTTCTTTAAGTTTTCAGTAAGTTTACTCAAGCTAGATGGCATAAAACGGTAAGAGTCTAGAAAACGTAACTTCATATTTCCAATTGTTTTACTAAAACTAATAAACTTTTCAGTAGTTTCCGCTATCACATCGATTTTTCCATCATCTCGTCCCAATTCCGGTATAATAAAATGTGCATCATAACCACTAAGGTTATGCAAAATTACAGGTATAAAGTTGCGAATTTGATAGTTAATATTACATCTGTTACATGCGGCACCTCTATAATAACCTGTTAGATGGTCATGATCACGTACCTTGTGATTTTCCAAAGTATATTCATTTTTACATAAATAACAATGGGTCGAATTTTCATACTGAATCTCTTCTTCTTCATCCATCGGTATCATTGGTACAATATCACTATACAATTTTTGTACATTTTCTGCTATCGAATATAAGTGGTCAAGGAAAATTTTAGAAGCATTTTCACCGCGATATATTACAGGTTTTGATGTTAGATCATATTTATTTAAATGATCTTCTGACAGTGTGGATTTAATTAATAAACAAAAACTGTTTGGATCATGCATTTGATACTTAACACTTTTCTTGGCTTCATCATCATTATTTTCAATAGGAACAAGTGTAGATTCAAAATCCGCATAAACAACAATGGGAATACGGTACTGATGAGATATCTTCTCAAATTTTAGCTCGGCCTTATCTGGTGATGGTAACATTATTTTTGCTTCATAGTTGTTGTTACATAGTTTTTTATGCTCTTGTAACCATTCTTTTCCATTTCTTCTTTCTTGTTGAAAATTGAAACATCGTTTGCAAATTATCTTCTTATGTCTAGTTTTACACAGTTGGTTATTAACAAGAGTTTCAAACTTTTTGATCCATACATAGTGTGAAACATCACCTCTTGTAAGTAATAGCAAGTCCCTATGATCCGGTAATTCATTCTTTACCACACGCAATGGAAACACTTTATTTGAACTGTCCAAACCAAAAACATTGACAGATGTTCCAGGGTTTTGTTTTTCAAACTTTGAGATGTCCTTTAAAGCCACTGGGTAAGTCAATCCTTTGAAATTATATTTATATCTGTGTGTTTCATATTCTTGACTGGGTCTATCCGCATGGTGAGGTGGTACAAATTTTGCCGTCATTGCATATCTAAAACATTCCATATCTTCATTTTGAACATTTATGCACGATTTGGTGTCTGAAATTTTCTTTGGGAGCGGAATATAACTGCTACCCCTTAATCCGTAGCCGTGTTTATGAACTCTGATATCCATACCCTCAATACTAACCAAACTCCAACCAGATCCTCTGCCTTCATGTTCTTCAATTTTTGTTAATATCTCTTCTAAACAATCTTCAACTATTGAATTAATATCTGAACTTGCCATGATGGTCTGGTTTTTTGTTATGAATCCTCTTGGTGACATTTCTCCTTCTACATTAATAAACATAGCATGTAGTAATATGCTAAATTTAATGAAGTTTAGTCTTCTTAATTCTTCTGTGAGTGTTCTCCTTGCAATTGTACGCACTTCCTTAAAAAACTGCTCCAATTTCAATTTTTCATTTTGAATTTTGTGGTGCATTACTACTTTACCTTCTAAAGCATATACTTTTAAACTTGGTATAGCATTCGAGGGTCCTGCTAATGATTCTTCTTGTTGTTCTTCTTGTTGTTCTTCTCCATATAGTTTTAAATCTTCATATTCGGTTTCTGTTACATCTTCATTATTATTATGGAATAACTCTTTGTGTATTTCTAGTAGAATATTATCATGAAAGGTTTCTAAGCAAATTTCACATTGATGCATCTTGTTGATGTTTACTCTTTGAAATTTAGCAGCGAAATGAAAAGATTCTCTACTGCTCCCTTTTTATAACCTCCCAGTTGTAGTGGGGAGGGGGGACGGTAAGATTTTTAGTGAGATGTTAAAAATAGTAGGTTAAGACTAAAGCTGAAAAGTAATGATTAAAGCCTATATTTTCTTCCAATTGCAAATACTCCACATATGCCTCCACCCATAGCCATAACAGATCACTGTTACGCCAATATACACCAAAGGTGGGTCTATCATCAACTAAAATTGGAGATGCTATGTTTACTAATCTTTCATTTCACCACGACACTCTTATATAGGCAAGTCAATGAGTGGGGGTTTCTTTTAATAATAAAGTTTTCTTAAAAGAAAATAATTTAATTCCGTCTTTACTACAATATTACTCCTAATTAGAGCTTTCCAATGATGTATCGCTTGCCCTATTCTGGCAAACCGTTCTCAAGTTATAAGTAAATTTGTTAGCACTTGGCTGGCGGGGGGGGGGGGGGCTCGTCAAGTTCAAGGTCAAGGTCAAGGTCAAGACGTTGTGACGTCGGAAGGGGGGGGGGTTATGCATGAGTGGATTGAGGTCAAGGTCACCAAAAAATAATAATGATCCAAGGTGATGGAGGCGGCCAGGACCGTCTCCACCACCCTGTGTTCCTCAAACACTCCCAATCCCAACCCAAAAAGTTACGTCTTGCGAGGGATCCCAATTTTTTTTGCCCGCACGCACTTTGGCGATCCAGTTTGGTGAGCTGTGATACGGGCGGCCAGTCTCGGGCCATTTGGCACTGGGCTTGACCATGTGGTAGTTAGGGACACTGGAACAGCTAGTGCAAGACGCAACTCTAACCTCCCACCCTTAATCTAAACCCGCCCAAACATATTTTTGCCTGACCAAAATTAAAAAACAAAAATCAAAAACAATAGAAATATGCGCTACCTACGGCACAACGCGCATGTCCCACCCATATTTAATGAAGTTCAATCCAACTTCTTAAAGTTACATTTAAATTTAAATTTAATCTACCCATCCTAACAGCTAGCTGTGAAATGTAAAAAATTATTAGTACACAGATAAACAAACACAAACATAGATACACACACACACACACACACACACACACACACACCATAAACCAATACTTAAAATTAAAAACACATTTTTTAAACATAAATAATACCATAACACACCTTAATGCTAACATCGCAATGCGCAAGTTAAACCTTAAAACTAACACATCTTAAGACTAAAACCAAATAACACTTTACATAAAACCATAGACACACACACACACACACACAACTAATATTAAATAATAATAGCCTAACAACAAGAGTAACTCAAATATATATCGGCCGCTTATACATTTGAGTTGCCCTCTGAGTTCGGAACAACCATCGCGTCCGACGAATTGTTCCGAACTAACTCAGCGATAGTCGCCAAAGAGGTTCTCGGCTCACAAAGTGGTGGGGGGCCTGGAGGGGTTTGAGGGGCGCGGAACTTTCCAGTAAGGTCAGTGGAAAATCCCCAACGGATGTGCTTTGTTACATGTGGGTCGCCCCTAACGCAGGTGGAGCCTTGTGCCTCTTAATTAGCATTAGATAACATCTAATTACATCCGCTGACAAGTACATCCACTGACAGCTACATGCGCAGTTTTCCCCGTCGCGTGCGTGACAGCATAACTATCGCAGTTTGTTATCTGCCCTCTTCCGGCGCTTAATTATAGTTCCAACGGAAATTAGTCGCCGGTACACGCAGCCTGTGGGAGGGGGCGGGGGCGGCGGCGGCGGCGGCGGCGGGGGGGGGGGGGGGGCTTCCGGTTTCCGGTCCGGTCGGGGGGGGGGGGGGGTCATGCATGAGTAACCATCCGCATGTATATAAACGACGGGAAGCTCGCGCGCCTCCCATATAGGGAGCTGACACCCCAACGGTAAACAACCAATCCGTGAGTTCATACCACATAGTACTTTAACACACTATTTATTTTAACATTTTTATTATTTTTACACTATTTCTTAACACTATACCAGTTATTTTATATATCTTAATTTTATTTTCGTGTCGAGTTTCCATTTTTTTTTTTTTTTTTTTTTTTTTTTTACTAAAATATGCTAATTAACATCGTGTGCAGGAAACTCACACTGATTAATTGCAGGTTCCATTCTTACACACCTGTTTCCTCCTTAATATGCAAATTACTCTCTTACTTTAACAACACTTAAACTCTAACCGCTACTTCTCGGTCATATTAATATAATTAGTGCTACACTACGGGATTTACCTGTGCAATAGTGCACGCTATGTTTCCTGCACGTCTGCAGGTAATACACCTTACACCCGTCTACTATTATACTTATTGCTACATTACACGAGACATTTCTTTCACGCCTGCAGATAATACACTTGCTAACCATCTACTATTATAATTATTGGTACACTACGAGAGACATTTCTTGCTCACCTGCAGGTTAGACACTTTACAACTGGGTACTATTATAGTTATCACTACAGCATAAGATTAAGCCGTACAGATGGCTATTGTAATCCTACTTCATCGTGCACGGACCATTTCTTGCACACCTGCACCTTATACACTTTACAACCGTCTAATATTACAATTATTGCTATGATACGGTAGTTACCTGTTCAATCACAGTTGCAGACCCACTTGCTTATCCACAGGCCAATACTTGCAATCCTACAACTGAATAATTAATTAATTAACTTCCGCTATTACCGATACTTTTCTTAAACTATCCGTCTCTTCCTCCGACTCTTGTGACCGTAGCCGCAGCCGACTGACAAATAACCGAGCTCTCCCAAACCTCGCTCTTTTATGCGGTTTTCTCGGGGAGGGGGTTGGAGGGGCGTCGCACGTGACTCATCGATCGCATAAAAAGGGGGGTTGCCGCCGCGCGCGCGCCATTTCGGTGGCGGAATCGGTCGGGTGAGGTACTATCCGTTAGTCTCTTGCGCTTTTATAACTAACGCTTGTTACTCTAAAATGTGTTTGCACTTAATATGCTAATTAGTCTTTATATTTGTGCACAGGGCATTTCCTGCACACCTGCAGGTGATACACCTTACAACGGTCTACTATTATACTTGTTGCTACAATACAAGATTTACCTGTCCAATTGGCAATTGTAATCCTACTTAGTTGTAAACGGGATATTTCTTGCACACCAGCAGGTCAAACACTTTACAACCGTCTAATATTATAGTTATTGCTACAGTACAAGATTTACCTGTACAATTCACAATTGTATTCCTACTTATTCATGCACGGAACATTACTTGCAATCCTGCACCTGAATGATTAAGTAACTTCTGCGGCTACCAATATTTTTTTTTTTTTCGCCTATATGTTTCCCCCTGCTACAACCTTTCGCGGCGCCGCCCGACAAATAACTGAGCTCTCCGAAGTTCTGTTCTTTTATGTCATCCTCTCAGGGGGAGGGGTTGGGGAAGGGGAAGGGGGGGGGCCGCACAACCCCCATATAACGGGCATCGGTACCGCGCGCGCGTCATTATAGTGGCGATAGGGCAACAGTGAACAACTATCCGCAAGTCTCTAACACCTAGTCTAACACTTTTTTACTTACACTTTTTTACTCTAACATATGTTTGCACTTATTATGCTAATTAGTCTCTATATATTCAGGCACACTCGCGGGCGCCGGTCATATACTCGCCGATTGTCGGAGAGTACACATCTCCCCTTCATATATTATTATGGCTTCGCACTCTTTACAACTAAAGCTTTTACGCACAAAACATATTTTACAGAAACAATCTAACTCCACAGTTTCCAAACCGCGTACTACATTGGCTAAGCTTAAGAAATACTACAGTTTTCACCCGTTGTACTTTGCAAAACCTAGCCTGTGCAACACTGCATACTGTACTGATACTGTTTTGCACGCTGTCTTAACTGACATGCTGCAGTATCAACATTTCAATCTTGTTACACCTATTGACGACGCTATCCAATTATTCTTATTCACTATATTACCGGGTTTATATGATCGTTCTTCCTTGGACACATGTCTCATTCTACTGTATCGACTCGCACTGTAAACACCTAGGAGCTCTCCTATCATGCAACTATTATTTTAATTTAATTTTAAAAATAAACGATAACCTCCCGCGGCCCGGCGCCGCCCCTCCCAAAACCCCCACCGAGCCCCTGCGGCTCCCACTTTTTTAAAACCCCCTCCGGATGACCTTGACCCACTTCCCAAACCCATCCATCACTGTCACCCCCACCCCACACTTCCAACCCCACACCTGCCACTTCCAACCGCTGACCTTGAACTGGGCCAGGAGTGGCCAAAAGACACTACTTATTATATATAAAAGATTGAGGTACAGAATTTTGAAATTCAAACGTTATAAAGAGCATTGTTTGTTAATAGGGCCTATAACAGAAATTAAACACTGCATATTACTTACTTTGTAAATGTAACCTCGAACATACAACTTTATAGTTAATATTTTTAACGATCAAATGTCTTAATTCCGCATTATGATAAAAAAAAAACGTCGTTCATCACTCGGAGCAAAAGTGTCTTTTGATGCTTAATCTCCGTTTTTAAACAATCGGCTGCTCTTCGTCAACCTTTGTATACTGTAATCACCAAGAGGCAAAACGCAGGATGTCTCGTGGGCGAGCAACCTCCTTGGTAGGCCTTCTGAATTTGACGTACAATTGTGTTTAACGGGGTATACGTGAATATTCAAGTTAACCGGCGTATATGCATTTCTGTACACAAATTGAATAACAATAACCATGAAGTACTTTTGAACTGTTTTGAAACTGTTAATGAGGAAATAAGCCGCGTCCGCACTGGCCGAACATGTTCGCCGGACAAAGTTCATCCGAACTTTTGTTTGTTCGTTGCTAACCTTTTAGATTCAGGTTGAAATAATAAAACGTCTTCCAACACTATTCGATATATTTACACTTATAATGTAAATGTTTACAGACGGTAAATATGTATAAAAGATCTTATAATGGCGATCGATTTCGACCAGTCACACCGATTCACATCTGATTGGGCCTGATGATGACCGGTGTGACTGGTCGAAATCGATCGCCATTATAAGATCTTTTATATATATTTACCGTCTGTAAACATTTACAGTATAAGTGTAAATATATCGAATAGTGTTGGAAGACGTTTTATTATTTCAACCTGAATATCATTACCAGCACGTATAATGCTAATCAAGAAGTTATTTAACCTTTTAGAGTGTAAATCATATTATGGCCGGTAATTGTTCGTTGGGAATGTTTGTTGATTTGTTGTGTTCGCAGAACAAGTTCGCCACGAATGTTCGGCCAGTGCGGACGCGGCTTTACCTAAACTACGTATTTGTGGATATGACAAAAAATACAAACACGTGAATTTTTTAAACGTTTGATTTCATTGACTATGAGATTATTACTTATTGTTTTTTATCTTAATATCTATTAAATGTCTTGGATCTTTTCGTACCCGCCAACCCGCGTGAGGAATATAGTCGCGGACCGAACCCCATTATATAGCATCAGTCTATCAGAGTATAACACCGTCACAGAAACGTCGCGTCGTGCCGGAGAGCTGATCCGCAGGATAACCACATAAATTATGTGAACCTAAACACGTAATACATGTATTGTTGGTTTTTTGGACATCTAGAGATCGCCGACTTGTCTAAATTCGGCCAAAATATCAGTTGATCTGGGTCAAATCAATTAAAACATCTGCACTCTCTGATTTGCTATAGCCTTTGTCAGCTGTTGTCAACAATTGTCAGCTGTCCTAATTCAATCAAATACCCTCCGTCCATAAGATACATTGATATTTTAAAAGCCTGTAGGGCGCGCGTAGACCTGGGGTCCGATGTGAATTATAAATGCGTCCTTATCTACATGACGATATTTTTTATCGGTATGTGCGGTCTGTGCAGATTTCTCCTACGACGCACACATGATGAGAAAAAAGGAGGAAAAGAAACATGCTTGTATATTAATATAGTACCAGGGAGACCGAGCTTATGCTCGGTAAAATTATTAATTTTGTTTCTCAAACAAAGCTCGTTCGCTTTGTTCACTCGCCATACCGAAAGGGTGCTGCATTTGGTAATATTCCTAAACTACAGGTTAAAGATGTAACACATTGGTTTATTTTATCTATATGTTATCAGCTGATTTTTGTTCAATATAAAAATCTCCATAAGGATAACATGGGATCTTTGAAGTGCTCTGGCGAGAAACCCGGATTTTTCCCAGCTATGGGACCAGCTCCAATTGATTTCTGGTGGCCAAAACCCCCATAGTCAATAAAAACGTCCAAAATCCTTGGAGCGAAAAAAAAAACTTTGCCCGTACAAACAGAGCTTGTTTTAGAGTATAAATAAATAATAATAAGATAGATTTGTACCTAACTTATATATATATATATATATTTTTTTTTTGTGGGAAGGAGGTCAAAATGCATTTACGCACACTGAGAGGCTCATTTGTCCTCTCAGTAGTGCCGGACTCCCGTAGGCTCGTTGTCCTACGAACTACCGGCTAAAATACCCCCTTATCTCCTAGGACACTAACCTGGAACTGTTTTGCACATTACTTCGGGCTAGGCCTTGATGTTACGCCACTAGGGCTTTCCTCGTCGGGGTAATCAAAATATTAAGGCCGATCGAGGTCGACCTTTTTAACCCGCAGTAGCGCTTCAACGAAACGCTGCACACAGTTCCAGGTGCCCTCTCCCTGGAGCATAGCTCCGACGATGTTGTCCGGAGAGATCTGCAGCCCGAGATCGGTGGAAAGAGCAGCTCGGCGCACCTGCCACCTGCCGCACTCGAAGAACGTATGTTCGGCCGTGTCTGCAATGCCGGGACAATACAGACACTCCGAACTTGCGGCCTTCCCCATCTTATGGAGGTAAGATCTAAAATACCCGTGGCCCGAAAAAAGCTGGGTCACGAAGTAATCAACCTCGCCGTGCTGTCGTTCAACCCAAGGGCGTATCTGTGGGATTAGTCTGGCGGTCCAGCGTCCTCTGGACTCGGCATCCCACTCGCGCTGCCAACAATCGAAACTGCGGTCCCGCTCTTCGATGGCAGTGGTTTCTCTGCCATCTTCGTGTCTCCTGCGGTAAATCGCCTGTCGCTCCCTAGCGAGGTGGTGGATAGGGATGACACCAGCGATTACCATGACTGCAGGCTCGGAGACCGTCCGGTAGGCAGAGCATACCCGCAGAGCACCGCGGCGCTGGACGCGGGAGAGCCGATTCCTATGGACGCGTTTCTCCAGAACGTGACCCCAGACCTCCGCTCCGTACAGGAGAACGGACTGGACCGCAGACATCAAGAGTCTACGCTTGCAGGCACGAGGACCACCAATGTTGGGCATGAGCCGAGCAAGGGCAGCAACTCCCTTGGCGGCTTTATCGGCGGTACCCCGTACCTGCTCACCGAAAGACAGTTTAGTGTCGACAATCACCCCGAGGTATTTAGCAGCAGGCTTGGTCTCGACTTCAATATCACCCAGATGGACTGGAAAGATAGTGGGGATCCTCTTTTTGGTGAGGACCACGATCTCGGTCTTGGCGAGTGCCAACGACAAGCCGTGTTCGCGCATCCACGCACTGATGCTTAGCATTGCGACCTCGAGCTTCCTCTTTACCTGTTCGACGTTTCTCGCTGCTAGTAAAAGAGCGACGTCGTCGGCATAGCCAACGAGGCGAGACTCATCAGGCATAAGTAATATGCTTAAACCTAACTTATATTGCCAATTATGACTATCCTATAAATAGTGATATATCCAAAGGATCAAATATTCATCCAATATGCCTTCCTTTTTTACGTTAAGGCAGTATTCTTTTGGTATGATTTATCCACTCGTAAAGAGGTAAAAGTTGATTTTACTAAAAAATTGGTTGACTATTTAGTTTAAAATTGATGATTGTAGCTGACAAAATGCACTGACAACTCTCGCGTACTGCGCCGCAAACCTCAGCGCGTCAGGTGATGAGCTCTTATCGTAATTACACGTACGTTAAAAAGCTATCATTCCTACAGATCAGTGAGCATATTTATTTATTTTACGCGTGTAAATCTTCAGTGCTTCAATAAGACAAGTATCCATTCCAGTGCGTTTATGTGGCCCGTGTGAAACGCTCTAAGGATAGGATAGCTCTCCCTCTCGCCTCTCCTCCCCTGTCGCCTGATCGCAGCGTCGCTCGGTGTCACGCGGTGCCTCTCTGACATCAACCGACTGATTGCCCTCAATCCGGGAGATTAACTCCTTTTGCGGAGTTCATAACGAAAGTGGACGCGCGGCGCGCGGCAGCCGATATGATATCCACTCCTTTCACAGCTGATTGTTAGCGGGGAACGACAAACGCGCCGATTCATTGACAGGTGGCGCTGTGGCGCTGGCGTGGCGTATGTAGGTCGAACAAAGGTCACTTTCGTCGTGACGTCATCAAAACAGCTGTTCCTCAGCTGATTCACCTCACGGACGTCTGGACGGCCAGACGCAGACGTCTCCACTGGGGCAGATGTCTCGGTGGCAGTCCCTCCCCCCCTTCAGGGAAACTGTCAAAATTTATAGACTAGAGGATCTAGTTGAACAGTAAAAGGGGAAGTAATTAATGTTAAACAAATAAGACAAATGCAAATTTATTAAAAAGTAATGTAACTTTCAGCTACTTAGGCGGCCAGTGTCAACACCTCCACAACATTTTGTGGTGTGTTCTTTTATATGCAGAATAGCAAAGTCAATGGTGTAGCACTAGGACTTCAGTGCAGTTTTAAACTCTTCGAATTTGCTCCGATTATTTTCTTAGAGAGATAAATAATTTTTATTAATTTTTTTTAACAAAGGACATTTTGATAAATTGATTAAAACTTTCACCAAAGAATTAAACCCGCTATTTACCCTTCATAGTGCTTTTTTTCTGCTCATGGCTGTGTAAATAATATCCAGCCAAACTGTGCGACTATCTTTTCTGTATTTTAACTAAAACTGTATTTTATTATTTTGAAAACATATTCACACAAATGGGTTATGTCAATTGAATGTGACAAAAAATATTGCTAGGTATTACTTTGAAACTACGATAGTAAAAAACCCAATCGTAATTCGAATGTTCATTAGTTTTTATGTTTACTAAAAGAAAATCAAATAATTTCAAAATTATTTTAAAATTTCAAAGTCATAACATAAAATAAAATGGATTATTTCGACGGATACACATTCCAATTTATTCATTATCATGAACAAACTTTGTTACAACTTTGGTATGCCAACGTTTGGTACGTTTCCAACTTCAAGTCCTAAGCTTCCGTGTTCGAATTGACGTCGTCCAGCAAAACGTCAGTTTTTCTCGTTAAACCTTTTTCTTGTGCTCTCTAAATCCAATTTCGTATCCAAAATGTTCTTTCTTCTTTTCTTTGAGTCAAATAAGAGGAGTTTGGGGAGAGAGGTTCAATGTAAAAATTAGTAAAACAATCCGGAACAAGAAATGGGCTTGGACAACAAATTTTCTGATTACACAATTTTATAAGTAAATTTTCTTGTCCTGTTTGAGTTTACTTCTTGCTGTAAAACTTATAAAACCAAAATGAATATTTAGCTACTACAAAAGTTGTGGTGGCGAAAAAAATAAATCTATTTGATGGCTGTGTATTATTATTTTTCATGTTTCCACTTTGAATGCCACCGAAATACTAATACTGGAAACCATAGAAACCTAAAAGAGGGAAATATGTAATTGTTAAAACAATCCAAATTTATAAATTTTTGTCTAATGTAAAATTTAAGGTGTGCATGATATGAATGAAATACCTTTTTGCCAAAAAGGGTGCGCATATTGGAGAGTTTCCCCTGAACTAGTAAAACCTAAATGTGGTTGAAAGTTGTGAACTGGAGCTAGCTGTGTTAACCTCCAGTTGGATGCAGGTCTTCAAGTTTGACTTAGTGTCGAAACGTAGGTCGTAGGCCTAACTCAACAACCTGTATCCAACTGGAGACTAAAGGTAACTTTCAGCCAAATTTTAAGGATGTACGCCGTACAGATTTGATAAGATGCCTGATGAGTATTTTCTTAAGTCGATCAGTATGTTGTGTTAGGTCACTGTATGGTTAACTCCAGCATGACCTTTCACAACACATTCAAAAACACAAAGGTTGCCAAACTCGGGCGGGTCAGGCTAAAAATAGAGCCGTTGGGCCAATGTAAGTTGAGATCCTCTAACCCGTGTTTCAAATTCCAGTTCGCTGTTTTTACTAAAATATTAAAAAATAATAGGTGTATTAAAATTATAACCGTGGAATTACCAATGAGGATCCGTAGATATTCAGAGTGAATGGAACGTTTTGTTCAGTAAAATAAAGTTTTGTTTCATGACTAGATGCGTAACATAGCTGTAGGTAGATTTTTAAACGTGATCCATTTTGGAGAACAAATTGGAGAGAGGCTGAGATAATGCTGAAACGGTTTGTTTATCCTTGGTGATTTGCCAAAGATTGACAAAATAAACATTGGCTAAAAAGTTTGTATTTCACACACAGGTTGCATTCAGAGCTAGATTTAAAAAATTGTTTAATCTTCTGTAACCCGTGATGACAGAATTTTTAGGGAAGGCGGATATTGGAGAGGAAAGTTCAGACAAAAAATATACAAACACAAACTTTTATGGTCTAATGCTGTAGATTAGCGTTTGGCGTTTTTCACCCCTGCAAAAACGCTGATAAATGCCTCCGAATTCCCCTGTTATGGACGAATTTTTTTTTTAATACTCAAAGTTGAAACATGCTTTTTAGTTGTTAATTGATGTATCATTTCCCTCATACCTGATATATCACTAAATATATGTTGTATTCAATACAGATAAATTACGAAAAGTCGTAAAAAATAAGGAAGATTGAGTTACTTTTTAAATCAATTGAGAATTACTTTTTTTAAACTTTTAAGGTATGAGTCGCATAATGTACAATGTAAACTAAATAATTAACGAGTTTAAGAATATTGTTAGAAAAACGGCGTCCAAAACATATAAATAAATACCATCTTTTGCCAAAAAGACATGTGGTTAGCTGGTTAGCATATACCGACTGCACTGCTTGCCCAATGGTGGAGGAGAAAACGATGTGGCATTCCATTAGAGAGTCATTTTGTTACGCTGTCTTGTTAATTTTATGAGGCTAATTGTAAATTAATTTATTAAAAGTGTGTTGAGTTGAACTTAAAAGAGGGAGCATGAGAACCGTGAGAGATTGGAGGATGAGAGGTTAGGTAAAGATTAATATGGGTGAGGTTTTAATGTCCCCCCCCCTAATTTTTTCCGCATTTTTTAAGATATTGTCTCCCAACCACCACCAAACATCATTGATTAGTTGATACTATTTTTTGTATGGTTCACTTTTTTGGAAGCCATCTTGAATCCGCCATTTTGGACTGAACTTAATTTTTTAAATGTAAGGGTAGGGTTGTGACCCATCATTTCAAAGTGATTTTTTTGCGTAGAACAAGACGCCGCAGTCCGTTTTTGATTATCTGTTTTCGTTCCCGAGATATTACAGGTTTTTTAAAATTAAATTTCAAAATAAGAAAATTCAAAAATCTCTGGTTTTATCCAATTTTTTTTCTAAACGAATATCGACTTTTTATCGCCAGATATCCCATAATTTAAAAGTACTTCATTTTGATGGGACTTAAATTTTTGGCCGCCATCTTGGATCCGCCATTTTGGAATGTAATTAAAATTTTTAAATGTAAAGGTAGGGTTGTGACCCATCATTTTAAAGTATTTTTTTGCGCTTAGTGTTTTCCCGCAATCCGTTTTTCATTATCTGTTTTCGTTCTAAAAATATTAGAGATTTTGTAAAAAAAATTAATATTTGTACAAAAACCCCTAATATTTTTAGAACGAAGACAGACAATGAAAAACGAATTGCGGCAACGTACTAAGCGCAAAAAATACTTTAAAATGATGGGTCACAACCGTACCTTTACTTTTAAAAATTTTAATTTCATTCCAAGATGGCGGCCAAAAATTTAAGTCCCATCAAAATGAAGTACTTTTAAATTATGGGATGTGTGGTGATAAAAAGTCGATATTCTTTAGAAAAAAATTGGATAAAACCAGAGATTTTTAAATTTTCTTATTTTGAAATGTATAGTTTTAAGAAACCTGTAATATCTCGGGAACGAAAACAGATAATCAAAAACGGATTGTGGCGTCTTGTTCTACGCAAAAAATCACTTTGAAATAATGGGTCACAACCCTACCCTTACATTAAAAAAAATTAAGTTCAGTCCAATATGGCGGATTCAAGATGGCGGCCAAAAAAGTGAACCATACCAAAAAATAGTATAAACTAATCAATGGTGTTTGGGGGTGGTTAGGAGTCAATATCTTAAGAAATGCGGAAAAAATAGGGGGGGGTCATTAAAAACTCGCCCTGTATAAAAAAATAAGTCGATAGAGGGCGACGGGCTCAGTGCCAAAAATTAAAAATAACTTTTTATAGTACTGTAAAAACAAAAATATATGTTCATTGGGCGTATTATATCATGGCAATTAGTAAATGTAAACGAACCTCTCAAACAGAGGTTTAAAAGTTGCTGATGGGGACACAGCGTCTTATAAATCGTCTTGGTTTATATTTTTACTTAAAGGGGGCTGTCATCACTCTCATGATGCCCAGGACTGAGCCTGCAATTGAACGCTTGGAAGCATTTATACTTGTGCTTTGTGAAACAGCAGACGTGTTAGAAATTTCATGTTAAATCAAACGAGCATTTATGTTCCCGGATGTCCACTTGTACATTTATATGATGGAGAAGTACCGGTAGGCAAGAAATAAATTTCTGTTATATTTAAAGGGTTTTTACGTATAATCATAACCCGAGAAAAATTAATTAATCTTTGGCATTATTTCACTCTCCTTGAGGGCACCAACTCACGCTAAAAAAAATCAACAATGAGGTACTGCTATCTCGCTCTCATCCAGTATTGCCAACACTCGCCCGCTCTTACACTATACTACTGAATTCAGTGCGAAAGTATATTTCAAAAGAAATATTAACCTTGTGGAAACAGTTAAAATTTAATTTTAATGTTGACCAGGATTGCCTAGCATCACATTACTGTTTCCCAAATTGTTGTAAGTAATATATTTCACTATCGGTGGCGTCGTAGGTTGGCAGCCATGGGAGGACAATGTGCGTGTGTTATAATTAGCTCGGCGGCCCGAGGAGGTTTTGGCACCTCCCTTAGAGTCCGGAGTGTTTTTGTCTTTCATTGCCGCTCGCTCTCGAATGAGTTCAAACAAAATAGCCTTGCTGAAAGCCATAAAAATAAGCAAACTCAAAACCCAAGCATTTAATGTCATGCATAGGCCTATGTATTTTTTAAGTCTCAATTAGGTAAACATAATATATTAAAATATGGCAAAGCTTTCTTAAAACACAAATTTACCTAAACTAATTTCAATCAATCAATCAATTTATTTCAAAATTTTTTTTTACATATATTTACAATTTAAAATTTAAATTTACAATTTAAAATTTTGGTGATAGTCACCCTTCAAAAGTAAGTTTTGTGGCGCATTATGACTTCAACACTAAATTAGGGTCTCTTATAACATGTAATGGGCAAATATTCTAACACTTAAATAGTAGTGCTTCTCCACATGGAATTATTCGAGCTAACACGCTAACCCCATTCTGTTTAAAATTCTTCATAGCTTTAAAACGTTTTTCTCATTTCAAATAAAATTAAAAAGGTAGTAAATCAATTTATTAGATCCATCAGTGACAAACTACAAGTGAATCATTGAGATAAATCTTTAGTTTACAATCCAGTACTCGAGTTGACAGTAATATTACTGATCTATATTATTTACATGAAATAACTAGAAAAATATGGAATCAGTCCAAATCAAAAGAATATTAGATAAAATATAGAGTGTCATAAAAGTAAACTAAAAGGTACCGACATGTTGCAAGTACTAATAGATTTAGTAAAAATCATTCCAATTTTTGTTTTGGTATAAGTTATATGCTATTATGTAATACCGCCTGACTAATTGTCTAAAAAACTAAAGAAATATGGTATTCAGATGACAAAGTTAATGTGGGGAATAATAACAAATTAAACACATCGCTTCCTAACCCCATACTATAGTAAAATGGATTTTAAACTATTTTTGCTCTCAATACAAAATTGTACTCATTATTTAGTACTGACTACAACAGGTTGACAAATGATACTACAATATTTGGTTTTTTATTAAAAATAACTTTCAATATCAATTTCAGCTGTATTAAAACAGAGATTTGATCTCTTTCATACCTAATATTTTTTCACTATTTTTCTTAAGAGTAGAGGTGCAATAGTAGACAATTTTATAGTAGACAAGTAAAACATTATATTAAAAATTCCACCATCAGTTTACTGAGCTTTAGTAGTGCGGCCGTTACTTGAAATTAAAATAATTGTTGTGAATATTTTTTGTTATGAAAGGACTTTTAAGTCAGAAAGTAACGTGACCGCATTACTGTATCTATCTATATATATAATACGTGATGCCCTTTTTTTGTTAACGCTACTCCTCCCTTATTTCTGGACCAATTTTAAAGTTTGAGGTGTCAAAATAATGGTCTCAGTTCGTAGTTTTGCAATAAGGTTTTAGATTTTTGATATTTTAATTCTGAAGCTCACGGGAAGCAATCAAAGTTCAATTTTTGTCCATAAGATTAACATGGGGAACAATTTATATTGAATTGCTAAATAAAACAGCTGTTGATAGTTAAACAAACAATCACATATGTAAAAACAGAATAGAAGCAAATTGAACTGGTACTGAAATATCAACATAATTTCATACTTTAATACGAGGAGTGTCTAATCTGAGGTTTTAACCTTAAGCGGGTAGACTTTGTTTGAACGTTTTATTTGCGTGTAGGTCTATATGGGCACAAAAATAAGATTAGTAACTTAACCCTAGAAAATTTCATTTTTCTGTACGAACCAAGTTTGGAAACTGAAATTTTTGATCTGGGTGGGTTGTCCGATTAGTGCATTGAACAATAACATGTTTGCATTAAACAATAACGGAAGGTGACAAATAAAATAGAACTAAATTTGTGTGCATGGGTTTTCAAACTGCTGTGAACTATATAATTTACAGGAAACTTAAGGGAAAGGGATGGTTGGTTGTAGGTGTAATAATCCGTTTGTTTACTACAGAAAAATTTAATGCAGAATGCTACACATATTAAAACACCTGTTTAAAAGAGACATTTTAAAGTTTTTTACCTCCATATAAAAGTGGTTTGTGGAAAGAGAAATTTTAACCAAACTTTTAATGCACATAAAACTAAAATGGACCACACCAACAAAGATGTAGATTCCCTTTATTTTTTATGATTTCTGAATTTAGATTTTGTAATGCCATAGACAGTTAAGTTAAAGAGGATTTAGTTCTTTAAATAGTAATGTGGACTCATTCACTATTTTGGCGACTACCTCATTCAGTACTACAAAACAGCCGTTGTGGAGTTCTGCATAACTCATATGACCGGGGAGTTGTAATGAAATGTTGATTTTTATTCTGTTGTCATTTCCGTTTTATGTTTGATAAACTATGTAGATTCAACATCTGTGAATTTATTCTAAATTTTATAGGAGTGTTTAGACAGAGGCCCTAAGACAAATCGGCAAAAGAACAACTACGTAATCTTAGCTAATTTAGACCTAAAAGAACAACCAACAAATCTCAACACTATCACATTGGTAAGTTGGAAAATTAGTAATGAAGATCGATTGATGAAACACCAATAATGTTTAATCTGATTTTCACTATAATTTGATTTGTACTCAAAGAAACTCTGTTCACCATCATTTAATTAATGATGCTTTCTAGCAACTGGTCGATGTTAGATAGTAACAAGACTGGGGTTTGGGCCATTCCCCGTCAA
Organism: Neoaliturus tenellus; assembly: GCA_030545055.2. Taxonomy (NCBI): domain Eukaryota; kingdom Metazoa; phylum Arthropoda; class Insecta; order Hemiptera; family Cicadellidae; genus Neoaliturus; species Neoaliturus tenellus. The sequence goes on from CM061532.1 coordinate 116,106,450, forward strand.
AACGTTAAAAAATGCCCCTGGCGTATATAGACACAAGAAAAATTAACATGGAGTTAGGTTTGATCACCAGGTATACTCTAATAAATGCAGCGCATTGCGCTGCACGGGCCCCCTAGTATCATATAATACTCGTAGCAGCCAAAACGAAGGTCTAGTGAGTGATATATTGTTTTATATTATTATAATAAAGTGTTTTATCCAAGAAAATAAATAAACATTAAAACGATTCATTAGACACAGAATAAAGTGATATCCAAATAAAAATTAGTATATTATTTACTTTATCTGCTAAGCTCACAGTAATGGCGATGTAAATCATACGGCCTTTGAGAGAAACATGGTTTTTTATTCCCCTTTTCTGGACTACGTTTTACAGCTGGTTTTCTTAAAAATCGGTAATCATTTTGTTGAATTGTTACATTGTTTGTTGTTGTTATTGGTGGATAAGGAGACCTCGGCTTGTATTCATTGCCTCGGCCGAACCGTTGAGCACGTCTGCCTCTAATTGGCGTTTTGCGCAAGCCCCCGGAAGGATGGGATATTGAAGGAAGAGAAAGGGTGAGGCACGGGACAGACTGTCCACTCATGTTCTAGCTATAGGGGTTTCTATGTCCGTCGCACTCCTCTACCCTTGCTGTCTTGAACATATTTTCCAGCTAGGGGTTTCCATGCCCATAGCATTTCTACTCACCCCCTGCCGTCTACATATATTCTAGGTATAAAAATATAACTCTCAGTGCTGTATAGAAAAGTAACTAAATTTTCTTACCATTTTCATGTGACTAATACAATTTATTTTTACTGAATTCAATTCAATTCAATTCAAATATCTTTATTCAGACATAACAATGTACAAGAAAGCGTCAATATAAAATACATAAATTTTATATAGTTAACATGTAAATATAAAAGAAAACTACTATCATAAACTTACATATAAATTTTTATCGTAAGCCTTGTCATCCTTTGTAAAATAATTTAAGCCATATTTATGGGTATAAATTTAATTTTTAACTAAAGTGTAATACTCCTTTAAGTTATAAAAAACTGAGTTAATAATATAATTTTTTAATTTGCGTTTGAATTTTAAAATGTTTGTTTGAACTTTTATGCTCTCTGGAAGGTAATTCAAAATTTCATTCCCTTACAAGTGGGTTTTTGCTTGTATTTTCCTTTATTATGTTTCATAATTGTAAAGTTGTTTTTGTTCCTAGTATTATAACTATGTAAATCAACTTGCCTTTGAAATTTTGTATGATATATCATTTAGGCCTATGAGGGACCTAGGTCAAACCTTCGACAATAATATCTGTTTTAAATAATAAATATTAAAAAAACACTATCCGAAAAAGGGGAATGTGGAGGCATGTTTGCAGCGGTTTACGGGGATGCAGATGATACTTTTCAAGTTTTACTTCCTAAGATTTGCTCATTTGTCAAGGCTTTTTCAAATGCAGTGTTAAAAATTAGGACTCCAGTTTGTAAGTACTGTAATTTAATAAATTGAAACCATTGTTTTGTGAAACATGTTCAATGGAAATATCTCGTTTAGGTAAACTAAGTGTTTGTACAATTGGATCGCGGCGATATCGGTTAGTGGGTTGACAGTGTGAGGTACGAGGGTGGGAGGGGCGACGCCGGCGGTGGACGGTGTGGAGTTGGAGGGGTAAGGCCCGCTAAGGTTTGTGAAAGACGATCCCCAAGGCTCAGGGCCCTCCGCGCCGTGCCTTCAGTCTGCTACCGTCGCGCGATCTGTACGCGAGTGTTTCAACCTCCTCCCGCAACTAGCATTGTGAGTACTTGACACTTCTATACAACACCATCAATTGTGCTATGTGTAATGATTAAAAACTTTTATCGAAATATTAAACTTGAAATAGTTGGTCCAGAAATTGTATTATTATAAGGGGTTCATAACACTAGAACCTCGCATCGTCTTTATATTAACTCTATTGAGTGTTTTTATCGTGAGCTTTTTTTGGAATATAACCAGATTACAAATTTAAAACATTCCTATAGAATTTTAGGATGATCCCTAACAATATTACAATTTCAGCATTATAAAAACAAATTCCTTATAAAACAAAGATCTTTTACCAAAAGTCAAAACTCTTCGACAATACTGGCTTGCATGTAAATTATAAAATATAAAGTAGAGAAATTTATATGCAAGGTTATCCCAATTCATTAAATTCAAAGGGGCAATATGGTGTTTCTCAATTTGCCTCTAACGCATTAAAAGCTAACTAATTAAGCTAACTAAACATACTATAAAGCTATAAACTATACGTGACTACCAACATTTGTTCATCATACGTTTATCAAAGCACTAAGGGAAAACTGTAAATCCTAATGTATTTTTTATTTTAATACACATCGACGATGAATATTTTTTAGTATTCGTAAGCGCTATATTTTTTAAAATTCATTATTATTGTATTATTATTGCAATTTTAGTAATCAAAGCAGAGTTGTCAAAGACAGAAACGTTGTGACATAACTTATAAAGTTTAACTTTGCAAAAAAAACTTATAAAAAAACTACAGCTTACCTTTTTCAGTTTAACACTAATGAACGCGCTAGTAATTTCGTGCTTACGTTTTATTAATAGAAAATGATTTTATTCCGTTGTATTTCAATTTTACAACCTTCAATTTTGTTACTTAACCAAAATTAAGCTGAAAATATACTAGTTACAATAGTATCTACAGTTCCAACAATGCATGGATAACTGACGCTGGAGAAACCATAATGTCAAGAACGGTGCGGTAAATTTCAAAATATCCTGCGGTTTTGTCTGAAGGCTTTGGCCATCAAAATGGCTACACTCACACTGCTGCGCTCGTGTTGCCTGCTGCGCCTTCGCATTTCGTTCCCTCCGCCAAGTTTAGACTTAGACGCAACTTTCGTGACATAAAATCAATAATAGCTACTTTATATATACTTAACTCATACTAACGGTGTCCTAGATTTGGTGGACTGTAGCGAACCAAATGGACGTTGAAATAAACTAAGCACGCGGCTAAGATGACAGCCTGATTCAGAGAATAATAATAGCCTGGCCTGAAAATACCCACTCTTCTGTGTCGGTGTGAGTTACAGCGCAGTCAGAGCTGTTGTTAGATCTAACAGCTCTAAAAATTTAGTGTGTTTTTGAAATGTTATAAAAATTATAAAATAACTCCTAACAAACTACGATTGTACTGTTTAATGACAAAAGAAATACTGTTACTTCATTTACAATAAATCGCCATTAAAAAACTAGTCGTTTAAAAACGAGTGGGCTGAGATATATTACAACTAGTACATTACACTAATGTTGTGCTTAATCATAAATAATGTGTACCTCTACAGTTCTTTTAGAAATAACCGTATCACAACTAATTATGGTAATAGTTCATGCAGACGACATTCCACGGTTAAGAAGGGATAAGTGACGAATGGATTTTTAAATCAAATTCTCTTATGGTTTCATCTACTAAAGCATTTTTTATGCAAAATATTTGTATAGTAAATTATTTCCATATACTACGAGTCTGCTTTGGGTAAATAGTATCTTGAGGTTTGTAGTCAAATCGTTCACAGATGATATATAAAATTTTAAAAATTATAGTACACAACTCAATTGTTTTGTCAACTCCTACTTCGTGTTGCTATACCTCACGCAGCGACGACAAGGACATCCATCCATAATAATTATTGGGGTGACGGCCAGTTCTGTATAGGCTGGAGCCACGGCCACACGACAGCCGCTATGGAGCTGTCAGTTGTGTTGTAGTGTGAACACTTCAACGCACATTACTTAATGTTTAATCTAAGGTTATGTCTACGGTAGGACCCATAAAAATCCCTTAAGAAATCAAATTGAAATTTCAGTTTTCCTTAATGATTTCAACCGATAACAATAATAAAGACAAAGAGCATTATAACTTATATATTAGGCCAAATGTCTTAGAATTTTTACAATTTTTAGAATGTCTTACAATTTTTGGGGTTGCCCCAACTACGATTTCTTTCTTTTTCAATTCTTTTTCGAGAACGTGATTAGAGCCTCAGAATGAAAATGACGAGTTGTTAATTAATTGTGTCAATTCCAGTACCGTATTTAGATTGGATTCATTAGAATTTTATATGGTATGGATACCTCCATAATGTTAAATCTCACAAAACTTTCAATGACGCTTGACATCAACGTTTGAAAATAAAAAAGTAATGCTAGATTTTATTTTGTATAAATTGTTTTAACTAATATATTGTTGTAATTTTATAATTCTATAAATAAATAAATGACTCTACATCAACATCATCGGGCATTTCACTTTGTTTCTGCCAAATTACGCTACAACCACAGATATAAACTTCATTTGTTCAGTAGCCTGTAACTCATATCGCAGAGGATCGAGGAACCATTCATTCTACCTTTGTGACTCTAAAACACCTGAATACTGCACAGCTATTTTATATCGCTACTGAAAAATTTTTATAGTTGCATTATTAGGATCCATGACTGGTGCGTAGTAATTTCAGTATAAGATGGGGAGGGCAAGATTTTATATGACTGAATGATCCATTTAAAAACACCTTCTCTTTGCTGTATAAAATACAGGATATACATATAATCTCAGATGAAGTATTTTATTTTACATTTTTAAAATATAATTGCAAGATTTGGATCACCTGAAGCAGTAAACAAATCGACAAATTGACGTCTTAGATTGGTCTAAATAAGGTCTAATTTTAATTTAAGGAGTTATAAAACATTTTCCTAGGGATTCCATATTTTTTCTATCATATAGGGACGATAAGAAATCCATACATACCAAAACGACCACGATCCGTTCAGTAGTTTTCTCTCTAGACCCTTAAATGCACTCTTTTATTATATAAGATTGGCCGTATAACTACTTATTATTGTTGATTATGATGAAATGGTATTAATAATTTAGGTTATCTCGATGCCCCAATATCGTTTTAACTTACAAAATCGTTGTAATTGTACCCCAATACTTTTATCAATAGATTTTAATATTGGGAAACTCCTCTAGATAATTAATTGATAGTGATGCCGTAAGTTGTAAGTACTGGCTATTCTGTAAAATTCACTGAACTCTCATAAAATCGCCCGTGGACATCTGAGTTTTTAAATAATATTAACAACGAATCTTGTTTTTAATCAAACCGATCAGAGTATATAAGTCCAATGAATATTTAAATCATCGTTTTAAGTTTTTTTTCAAGAGAACATTCTGGTTTTAAATACGGTAAATATTTTTCTCTAAAAATATTGATATTTTATGTGATCCTTTCATGAAAGTCTGCTAATAGTCAGCCTCAAGGTCCCTCGATATCTTATATCACTTCATAAATGATTAAAGTAGGAGAATATTTAGCTTCGTTGTATTAGACCTATTGTAACCAATAGATTGCAACTTCCATAAGCTTCAATTATTGCACTTCCCTCATGTAAGAATTTTATGTTTGGGAAATTTATTTCTTTGACCCTTATCTTAAATATTAATTTAACCAATACAAAAACTCAACTACAAGTAGCAGATTGACTGCAGCGCCACACAATTCCCTTCGACACCACACAGCAACATTGTCATGTAGCCTTCACCTCAAACTACTATACCCGATGTCCACAATTCAGGTATTTCAAAACAAATGCATCATGCCACAAGAATTCAATGACTGTTAGGGGACTCCTTTGCTAAATCAGCTGATTGTTGTTTCCGGAGTAAATATTCAACAGCTGACACAGCGGAAGTCCAACTCTGCTTCCGCCCATCAACATAATTGTTTTATAAATCTCAATTGCGGCGAGTGTCACCACCTTGACAGTCTTGCATTCATAGCAACTTTCTGGAATTGTTAAAGTAGGTTCAGTTTTCAGTGCAAAAACAAATAGTATGCACGTATTTTTTATTGGATTTTCGATTTTCATAATAAAGTTAAATGCAGTTCATTTTGTTTGTACTCATAGGTGTGAATTGGACTTGATGACTTGATGAGGTACAACTTCGTGGAAAGAGGCATGATTACAGAAATATTACAGTAAATTAAAATTTCGACGGTGAAATAAATTTTAAATCATTTCCAGCAGGTATTGTAGCTGAGGGCCAGTGGAGAGAGCCCAGCGTCCGGTGTATCGATATGGAACGTGGCACTCGTATTTGTTGCAATGAGCCTGCACTTCCAATTTTGCACTTTGTACTCCCCCATAGACTAACACCGAGAGGAACAGAGACTTCAGTTTGCATGAATTCAGTTTGTACTTCACATCCCCATTGCACGTACTGTATAATTATTTAAAAGTAGCTGGGCCCGAGCACTTGCTGCGTAAACTTAAAAATTCTGTGTAGTAATTGTATCATTCACAGAGCGCCTTTCTAATGCCAAGTCTAAAAAGGCTTGATTTGTTTCAAAACGAGCTCGTTCACTTCTCTCAATCGCCTTTAATGTAGGTACGTACGACTGGAGGTGCTCTACTCTCGTATAAACTTGTTTTGAACTACATGGGTTTACTGTAACACGTGTAATTTACTTCTACGGCTAAAAGCTAATTTCGTCATTGTTACTAATATGTTTTTCATAATATTAAATTTCAGTTACTTAAATTGCTTATTCGAGTTATCCTATTACATATGCTTATTTATCAAAACTCATAATCGTAGATGTAAAGAAAAATTTAAAAACTGCATTATTATTTCATATTTTTAAATTAATAAAAGAGTAAAGTAAAATTTATTTAAAAACTGCTTAGTTATTTCATATTTTAAAACTAATAAAATGAAAATAGAAACTGAGAAATTATTTTTCGAAAAAATTGTTCGGGATCAGTGTGCATGAATACATACATACAGTATACGTACCTGGGGACCGAACATTAGCTCGGTAAATTTTAAATTCTTTGGAGTATTTATACGATACGCTAAAATAAAATGCCAAGCCCAAAAAGTCTTTGTTTCTATTCTAGACGAACTCGCTCGCTCCGCTCTCACTTACATTTCAAAATGTTTAATATGGGTGCTGCACTTTAAAAACTAATTTGCTGAATAAAAATTAAAGTATAGTTTATGAGAGAGCACATTAAGAAAATTAAATTAAATCAATCATCAAGAAAATATCTATTAAAGTTTTAAGGATTTCGTGTCATTGTAATTGTACTACCGACTTAAATATAGCTATTTGTGTATTAAGAGCGTAAAGTACGTCATTGCCGCTAACATTTCGAGAGCGTTAATGACTATTTGCGCTCGTAATACACTCAAGATTTTCTATTAACATAATTGGAACAGATTAAATTTTTCATTGTTTACAAAATGTCATCATTTAAAAGCAATTTTAAATTTGTCCAATTTAAATAGAGGTATTAATAAGTTTGGTATTATGCATTAAATTTGTTATAGTATAATAGTGAAGATGTTATTAAATTTACACAAACAACCAACTATCCCTTTTCTTAGTTCACAGCAGTTCACAGCTGTTTGAAAAGCCATACACAAAACTTTGGTGTTCTATTTAAGTACCAAATTAACCGAGCCTTGCTCGTAAATTTTTATCAACTTTTGTTATAGTGTCATATACATAAAGCTATTAAATTTCCACCAAAAACCATATTGAATTGAATTAAATTGACATGCTTCAAAAACCATAAGACCAATGTTAAAATTTACGATTTTTAAACCTAAATTCAGACAAAATTGGATTATTCCTTGGATTAAGACTGCTTCCAAACTTATTTTTGGGCCAAAACACTCTTAAATGCACACGTTTAAGCAAAATCTACCCGCTAGATTTCGAGACCGTGGAACACACATCCCTTCAGACAGTGCTTGTATTATAGTATAGGATTTTGTTTAACATTTTTTATGGACCGTTCAGCACCTTAACTTTCTTTGTTGTTTCGTTACCAACCTTACAACCAATGAGACGTACGTTGAAAACCTGCACCAGTTGATGTCCCAGTCAGTGTTATTGCCATAAAATAATATTTTACTAAACATATTTACAAAACATTTGCGGTGAACTCGAAAATCAAAAAACTTTCCTACCGACGATGGACATAAACTATAATGTGATTAATGTATAACCGATAAAAACACACAAAAACACGAATAGGCCTACTGCTGTTCAACCCGTACGCGGGCGCGTTTAAAAAGGGTTTGACTTATTTTTTTTTACAATTGTCCAAATTTTGCCGACTGCGGACGCGGTAGCGTTTCCAAAAACCGCATACATACATATACCGGAACATCTGCATTCAAAAGTAAACAAGGCATACAAGTTGGAAATTATGTGGAGAACAGTTATAGGCTGCGTTTAATGTTCATCGTTGGGTTGATCACTGTAGGAAATGTTAGAGGCTTTTAAACATATTACTCCCTATCTCTCGTCAGAATACTTCCTCCTTTAATGTGACTCACAATCCACGCTCAAGACGCATTAAGCTGTCAAAGATACAGTGTGATAATATGACGCAGGGACCGTCTAGCGGACTAACCTGTAGTGGTACAATCTTCATTCTCTGACAGAATTATCACGCGTACTTCTTCATTCTTCACTCATTCTTCATTCATGATAAATACAGTCCATACAAAAAGTTCCAGATTTCTCATATCCGGTACAGCCTTATATTGTGTGTTATTCGTTCTTAAGACTGTCACAATAATGTCGAGAAAATTCTCATATTTGAATTCAACCTACGACGTGAAATAAATAAATAATAATTTGAGTATAGTCAAGAATTATACTCAAATTGCAATTTTAAAACCTTAAAAAGGAAATGCGGTGCACAAATTAGTGTAGCAATTTCATATAACGTATAAAAGTTGAAAAATATAATAATACATTTCAATTTAATTCAATTCAATTCAAATCATCTTTATTCATTTATATGTACACTGTACAAAGAATGGCGTCAACAATTGTTTACAAAATAATCTATAACTAAAATAAAAGAAAAGATTAATATATTTTTTTTATGGATAAAAAAATCCATTTTTTCTGTTTTTCAAACTTTGAGAAAGGAACTCAGAGAGAGAATATAGTGATAAACTAATTAAATACTTTTTTAATTTTGTTTTAAAACGGTCTATTTTATGTTCTGGTTTAATATCACTTGGCAACATATAAAATTTTGAACCCATATATTTTGGGTTTTTGCAATAAAATTGAAGTTTGTGTGATTCTACAGCAATCTTGTTTTTGTTTCTGGTATTATAATTGTGATTCTCCCCTACTAATTGCACTTCAGCCAATCTATGCTTTACTGAAATCACAGTCTCAAATATATACATACCAAATACTGTCATAATTCCAACCTGAGGAAAAAGGTGTTTGACTGAGTCATTCCACCCTAATTTTAGCATGATTCGAATAGCTTGTTTTTGTAATTTTAAGATTGCATTTAAATTTTGGACTGATGTTGCTCCATATAATGATAAACCAAAAGCAATATTAGAATGAATATACGAGAAGTATACTGTTCTGAGGGTTTCTATTGAACATAGTTTCGACAGGCGTCTCAAAGCATATAAACCAGAACTTAATTTTGAAATCAAAAGACTGACATGGCTGTTCCAAGATAAGTTTTTATCAATTGTTAGCCCTAAAAATTTGGTTTCTTTTACTTCTTCTAGTTCAATCTGATTTAAGAGAATGTCTGGTAACAATTGATCTTTATTCTGATATGTCTTAAATTCAATAAAATTGGTTTTTGCTGGGTTTAAAAACAAACTGTTATCCTTAAAGTACTGATCGAGAACTGCAAGATTTGAAAAGGAAGCTAGCTCTATTTCGTCTTTAGACTTTCCGTTTATTTGAAGGTTAGTGTCATCAGCGTAGAGACACAAATTGTGGGTGTAGTTTAAATTTGGAATGTCAATCAAATAGCAGGTGAATAAAAGGGGGCCCAAAATGGAACCTTGAGGAACACCTTTAACCACCTTTCTAAGAGCAGATCGGAACGTACACAGTCTATTATTGCTACCCATGTTTGCTACTTCAACATACTGTTGCCTTTGGCATAAATATGATTTAAACCAGCTATATTCTCTCCCTTCAATTCCTAATGACGACAGTTTGTTTAATAAAATTTCATGTGAAATGTTGTCAAATGCTTTTGACAAATCCATGAATATACCTACAACTTTTTTACCCTTGTCAATTGAGTCAATCACAGATTCGACAAACTCTGTGGCAGCTGTTATCACAGACCTTCCTTTGCGGTAGCCGTGTTGTTTGTTATCAAATAAAGTGTTGGTCTCAAGGTATTCCACTAATTGTTTCGCTACAACTTGTTCAAAGATTTTTGAGAATACCGGAATCAGGGCGATTGGTCTAAAGTTATCAACTTCTTGTGGGTTCCTTTTTTATGCAATGGTTTAATTTTTGTGATTTTTAATTTATCAGGAAAAATCCCAAAAGTTATAGATGAATTTATTAAATATGTTAAGGGTTTGATCAAATAGGCTTTTGCTTTTTTTATGACGGGTCCTGGAACATCATCATAACCAGTGCTAAAACTATTTTTGAGATCACTTATAATTTTGTCTGTTTCTTTTTCAGTTATATGCCGAAACCTGAATTTTTTTATTGTGAACTTAGTTTGATTGGTTTGTTCATCAATGTGCAATTTTGATGTTGGTTGGCCAGTAAAATGATTATTAAAGATTTCACATATTTTTAGAGGACTTTTTTCTATGGCACCAAAGTGATTTAACTCTATGTTTTCCAAGCCACATATGAATATTGTTTCTTTTCCTTGCACAAATAAAAATATAACAGATATTTTCAGCCTTATTTTTGAAATATTGTATCGTTACACGATGAAAAGCATGTTAAGCTGAGTCTACACAAAATATTTTGCTAAGCTTTTAGAATTGCCCTGCTCAAAAAGAACTATATAAACTTTAACTAAGAACTTTATTGGAGAACATATGTAGACCTTATTTATTTTTTAATAAATCGTTTTAATGTAATTGTTGCTCGAAACAGAGCAATTTAACTTGGACTATGTATCAAATTTCATTGCTAAAAATGTTATGTCTAGTGCTTCCAATCCAGTGTTGTGATTATCAGTAATCGCCCAAAACAACGCACTTAAAGCTGTACATTAATAGATATTTAAAATTGTCTACCCAATCTCAAAAGTATTCTAATTGGAAATTTTCAAACTTCAATGATAGCGTCTATAGTTTTAGTCCGATCCTCATCAATTTTTGGCGGAATTAACTGCAGACGAGGCTCTGGCCAACAATATAAAAAACTTTAAAATAATTTGAAAATTGTAGGATGAGTTCCAGTTACAAAAAATACCCTTAGCGTGATAAATAAATATTAGTGTATCAGTTGCTCGAAATCGAGCAATTTGTTTCGATCGTGATAAAGTTAGTACCCGACAAATCCCATATTGTGATTACAGCAATATAATCACCCAAAACAACACTTATTTTCAGCTGTAGATTAGAATTTTCAACCCAATCCCAATGTTATTGAAATCGGAAATTTTCAAAATTCAATTTTGGACTTTTAATTGTAAAAAAAACTTTAAAATAATTTGAAAATTCTATAAGGAGTTCTCGTTACAAAAAAAAACCCCTTAGCGTAAGTATCATAAAAAATATAGATTTGTCCGCACTGGCCGATTATGTTCGCCAAAAAAGTTCTTCCGAACTTATGTCTGTTCGTTGCTCATTTTTGAATGTAAATTATACGGCCGGTAATTGTTCGTTAGGAATGTTTTTTTTTTGTTTTTTTTTTTTTAATTCGTCGATTAAGTTCGCCACGAATGTTCGGCCAGTGCGGAAGCGGCTTTATACAAAATACCCCCCGTCGCAGCAGACCTGCGTACTCAGCGAATTTCCAAATTAGTAATATTAATTTTGACCAGCTAAACTTGTAAACAAAATTTCATCACGTGCTCATAAATAGGGAAATAAATGTCTATTCTCCTTAAGATGAATATAGGAAAGAGTATGCAGGTATGCTGCCATGGGGGACACTAAAAGTAGGTTTTTAGCATAGAAAAAATTTATTTCGACCATATAAAGCCATATAGTAAGTTTCATCAATATCTGTCCATAAATAAAAGAGTTTGCCTATTCTCCATATGATTAACATGGGAAAAGAGTATGCAGGTTTGCTGCCATGATAAGTACAAAAACCAAGATTTTTTACCTTAAATGGATGAATCTCAACCAAATGAAGCTAAATACCAAGTTTCATCCAAAAATATTGGTTAATAAGTGAAATATTAACACATCCTTATTCTCCATAAGATTAACATTGGAGCCCCATAAGACAATGTACTGTCTTTAGACTTTGTAATATCTCGGTAACCAATGGAGATAGAGCAAAGCTTCAAAATACTAAATTGTGTGTTTTTTTAGCTAAATCCAATGGTCGAAATAAAAATTAAAAATTTTTAAAATTTACATATGAAAAATGCAAAAAACCCATTTTTGGGGTACAAAACCCCCCAAAACTACCCCTTCCGGTAGGTCGATATGTCTGGTTTTCGAACTCATCCAAATAAACGTAGGATTACACATCTCTACCAAATTTGGTGTCGATCGGACCATTTTTACGAGAGTTATCGTGTCTAGGGACACACACACACACACACATATATATATATATATATATATATATATATATATATATATATATATATATACAAATTTTAATGACTATTATTTTTTGTTTCTGGGCACCTCAAAACAAAAAAGTAACATGGTCCCGGGCTTAGGTCTTACCATGAGACCTACGGTAATAGCTTATTCCCTATGGGAAATTCGCTAAAATTTGTAGTACATTTAGGTCCTAGCGATCCAAAGATATATTTAATATTAATAGAGCTTAAGAGCAATCACTAGAAGTTCCCTCGTTGTATAAATGAGCTACAGTTTCACATATTAACCCATAATAGCATAGTAAACCCGAGAAATAAATCAGGTACGGTATTGTTTGAAATCCACGGTATTTTATTCACGTTTTATAAACCCCATGTACCAACAGATTTAAGCCTTTAAAATCATCTGTTTATTTGTTTGCTTGCACAAAATATTTCTGTAATGGAATGAGCTGGAAAGTTAACTACAGTACATTATTTAACTTGAGTTTTTGTAAAGCCGCGTCCGCACTGGCCGACATGTTCGCCGAACAAAGTCTTACCGAACTTTTGTTTGTTCGTTGCTAACCTTTTAGAATGTAAATCATATGGCAGGTAATTGTTCGTTAGGCATGTTTGTATATTTTTTGTGTTCGCCGAACAAGTTCGCCACGAATGTTCGGCCAGTGCGGACGCAGCTTTACAATTTAAACCGACATTCCTACTTGACGACGAACGAAAAAAGTTCACAAGCAGACTTCTTGGTGTATTCTAAATGTTAAAATTTTCATTGAGGCTACTAACATAATGATGACAATCTAAAAAAAACTCAATTCAGCGGTCAGTAGCCTAGTACTGACATGTACTTGTTACCATAAGGCTCGGATTTCCCAATGGGCCCGGCTCTAGGGGCGCAAACAGCCAGGGGGTGAACCGCCAAGCATAACATAAAAAATATTAGACCTACTTAAGTCTTTAGTCATTTATACTTTTATGTTTCACATTTTAAAGATTAATAGGTTTACAATAAGTTATAGCAATACTGATTAATGATAGCTTAAAATTTATATCAGTCAACAACAAAAGTATAAACAAGTTGCAATAGTTAACTAGAATACAGTGATACAGTAGCAGTAAAGGCGAACCTACGCTTCGTCCGTCATTGCCACTGCACTGGCTGTGACTTTTGCTATGGCCGTGTGCCGCGGGAGAGGGGACGAGGAAACATGAGTAACTAGAATTTGTCAAAACAAATGGAAGAGCACAAGATCGTTTTTCAATCAAATTCTTAGCGTCTAGGGTGTATGATTGCAGTCTGAATGTGATCCATAATTAATTGTCGTATGATAACGTTGTTTTAATCAAGCCTTTTTTTAATATACCGTAGTGAATTTCTACTCATAACGTTAAGAACTTGATGAAATGTGATTTCCAAACAAGTGACAAAATACTATAACACTAATTTTAGGAAGAATTTACGAACAACTAAATCTCAAACATAGGGGCTCAAAAAATGTTGGGCCTAGGGGTACCTAAATGTTAAATCCGGTCCTGCTTGTTCCATCGATCAGTATACTTGTCCTTGTCAAATTCATAAACATTAAGTTTATAAAGTTCAATATATTATTTAAAATGCCTCAGTTCGTGTCAATGGTGCTCTTCAAAAGTTCTTGTTCGCTGCCACGTGGCCATATGTTTAAGAGCAACGTTGAGAATCGCGAGGCCAAGGTAGAGGCCCATATTCTTGTTACATGCCCTAATCTAAAATAACTTTGCATGCGTAAAATATTTTACTATTTATATTGAAATAATCTTGACGATTTTGTTACGTTTTCTCGATATGTTTCGACCAACAGATACTCACGATGCCTTTCTGTTTCAGACTCAAACCCGGCAACATGGACGCGATCAAGAAGAAAATGCAAGCTATGAAGCTTGAGAAGGACAACGCGATGGACCGCGCGTTGCTGTGCGAGCAGCAGGCCCGCGACGCGAACCTGCGCGCCGAGAAGGCCGAGGAGGAGGCGCGCGCGCTCCAGAAGAAGATCCAGACCATTGAGAACGAGCTGGATACCACCCAGGAGCAGCTGATGCAGGTCAACGCCAAGCTGGAGGAGAAGGACAAGGCCCTGCAGAACGTGAGTACCTTACACTACACTAGGCCTGATAAGTTGGGGTTGGATAACACTGGGGGCCGGGTAACACGGGTGGCCGGTTAACCGAGGGTCGGGCAAGCGCAAGCTTGATAACATGGTGACCGGTGACCGGTGGGCGGTGTTTGGGAACGGGGTGTCGGGTAACAATTTCATATGTGACCAAAGTTTTGTAGTTTTACTGTCTTATAAAACTACTTTGAATCTACGGGGTGACTTACGGGAGTCTACGGACGAATTGGAAACAATTGTATGGTTGTTGCACAAGTTGTATCTATGTATACATTTTTCATAGCCTGAACGTCCAGAATTGGTATCAGGGGTTTCGTGGGAAAAATTCAATGTGCAGTGCTTCACCCGCTCCCATTTAGTGTCTGTAGTTAAAGTCCGATAAACGTTGGAGGGGTTTTAAATGCAATGATAAAGGTTTGATTCAATTTGGAATTTATTATTTTGAATCATGTCAAGCTACAACCTTTGACTAATAGCAATGACTATGTAAACTAACGTGAATAATAGACCTCTCTCATCTAATGCATTTAGTTTGAGGCAAAAATTTGGAAGTTCAGTGTACGCGGCGCCAGAGTCGCTGCCATCGATGTTGTTATTATTCAGCTGAATTTACAGTGCTGCAAAACACTTTACCAAAACATAAACATAACTTTCAGTTATAAAATTTTTCATCCTTGTTTGAGAAGAGTGGTAATACTGTACTGATTTATCTATCATATGTTACGTGTACTTCCGTACGCCGCACGAGATCGCACCACCGTTAATATGCTTCACACACGCCTATGCTATGAGAAGTCTACTCACGTTAGTGTACATAGTCAATGGTAATAGTTCCCTGTTGGACCGTTCCCCGTCAAAACGTTAAAAAATGCCGCTGGCGTAGATAGACGAAAAACATTGGCCATATGTCTTTTGGATTAGTACGATTTTTGCTTAAGAAAAAAAACAACTTTTGAGGTAAGCTCACGGAAAAAATGAGCATAGATGTTTTTTCGTTGCACTTTTAAAAGGCTACAGAAAACATCAACTTTGCAGACTAATTACAGGCCAGAAAACGGATGTTCTGCATGCAGTTTGATGTAAAAAATTAGCATTGGTGTTATGGAGCTAAAAGCCAAAACACAGAAATAATGAAATCGCAGCTAACTTAACCGTCCAAGTACAGACCATGGTCTAAAGGATATAACATAAGGTGGTTTTGCTTTGTATCTAGTTACTGAACTAATTACTGAATGATGCTATAATTTTTTATTAAAGACAATTTATCATTCTTTGAATTGTAATTTGTACTGTTGACTGTGACGGTTTAGATTAATTAAAGTAAAGTAAAAAGAATAAAACAATTATAAACAATATATATATATAGAATTGCAATTGAATTAAAAAAAAAAATCTGTAACAATGGTGAAATTAGCTGCTGGCGGTAGAAAAATAATCCACGAGTTATCTTCGAGATATATAATGAAAAATGTAACTGTAACTATCTGAACTGAAAAAACTGAGGGAGGTTTCATGTATTGGCACAATAATTCCTCCATAGGAAATAAATCATTGTCACCATTATTTATTTTAAAATTTTATAAAGTTGAGTGAAAATAGGTCTAGATGGTACTTTTTTTTAAATATGATGTTGATCTAAAAATGTAAATAGGATTATATTAAACAAAGTACAGTAGTACTTCAGAAGAAGTACAATAGAGTAGGCATAACAATAACCACCTTTAATACAGGTGTATTAAAGGTGGCTATGGCATAACTCGACATACTCGAACGTGTGCGTTGTTGTCAAGGTGAGGGGTGAAGTAAAAATTTTTTGGGGGGGATTCGCGCTATGGCCTTTGGGGGGGGGGCACCCCTGAGTTACACAGATTCAATATGGTTCAACAAATGTACACCAGAGTACAGTACCCGTTGGCCTGGCCTACATTAAAACAGTCTGAAAGGCGAGTGAGCGACGCGAATGAGATCGTTGTGAAAGCGAGTGAGAAGAGCGAACGAGCTCGTCTTGAATAGAAACAATACTTTTTGCACTTGGCATTTTAGCGCATCATCTGTTACTGATATTACTACAAATAATTGTTTAAGTATACCGGGAAAATGCTCGGTCCCTAGGTAATTTTTTTTTAATTACATACTAAATCAACTGTTAATAGTAATAACTAAAATGAACATTACTTTACAGAAGAACACATCTCGAATGCTGAAAAAAGTAAACAAGCTACAGTACTTAACTTATATGTCGTCTCAAAAAGCGAAATTGTAAATTATTAATATTATTAAATTATTGTAAATTGTCAAGTTATTAATAGGACATGTTTCTTGATTACTAATTACAAATGTACACGCCACACCATTTTTATTTGACATATGGTCATGAAGATTGGTTTAGTAGTTATACTGAGAACATAGTTTTGCAATCCCGTATTAATATAGGGCCTACAACTACCTTTAAAGTGTACTAACTCTTAATTTTCATCCCAAAATATACACTCATTTTTGACAGTAGCGCGATCATAAAAAAGGAAGATCGGTGTAAAGTCGACACTCCAGATTATCCGGTTATTCAACACCTCTATATGCATATACGGACCGACATATTCCGTCATATTCCCGACATACCTTACTTGCAAAACACTGTTTACGGCGATTTTTCATGGCTGATTGTCGGCGTTTTGAGAAATTTATGTGAAATGATTCCGTCGCTGTTTCAGTCGCCTATCTGGGGTTCAGTTGTTGAACCAACTTATATTGCGATGTTCGATCGGTAAACCAAGTGGTCATTTAACGCGATTTCACCGTTAGCTACTGGATGATTTTCCGCGGTCAACTGTCACTGCTGTAAACCGATTTGTACGGTCTGAATGAGTGAACGGCGAGAGTAATATCGGCTCTTATAGCCTCGACATTCGCCTTCAAAGTCCGAATGTCCGTATTGCGTCGATTGTGTGGGGTTCCGTCCCCTACAGAAGGGGTGGCCGGTGCTGAAATGGCGGGTACCGTCAACCCCGGCCCGGTACCGCCACCAAGGTGCACCGGTGACCATCTGGGGACCGACCTCGTGGCGAAACCTAGCCATATACGGCGGCAGTCAGTTGGCCAAGGGCGCGGGCTGAGAGACTCCGCCGCCGCCGCCTCCTTAGGGACAACGCACATCCCATCCCTCGACATCGACAAACAGCTCCTTCCACTATTCCGATCATTTTTACAAGTTAGAATTTTAAACTGAGTCAATCATTTGGATTTGCATGTAAGCATCAGCAATCGCATATAGCAGGAGAACGTAAAACCACCAGGGCTAAGAAATTTATAATAGACTATATTGACATATTATACAGGAGTACGCATTTATAACCTATTAGTCTCGCCACATAAGTTGACGAATGGCCAAAAACAGCTGGGATGGGTGAGGAAGGGAGAGGGGGCACTTTTCCAAAAAACATCGAGCTTGCGTTACATGCAAATTTTCACAGAACAGCTGATTATTCAATAATTTTAACTGAATAGTAGTGCAAATCCATTCGTCAAGTTACGTGGCGAGGGTTATAGCATTGACTATAGTGTACATAGTCAATGGTTATAGTAAAGGTTGAATCTATAATGATGGTCATAATCAAAAAGGTGTCATATAACACCATCAACTTGTTATATTTTCGTGGTTACCACATATTTCAACGTTAAATGTAGTGTATCGAGTATAACCCTCGCCACGTAACTTGACGAATGAATTTTCACTACTATTCAGTTAAAATGATTGGATAATCAGCTGTGCTATAAAACATTGCATGTAACGTAAGCTCGATGTTTTTGGAAAAGTACCCCCTCTCCTCCCCTCTCCCTACCCAGCTGCGTTTTTGGCCATTTGTCAACTTATGTGGCGTGACTTATATGATAAACCTAGTTCCGTAGTTTCCTGGAGGATTTGTAAAGCCATTATCAAAGTAAGAACGTATTTTCCTTATGTACCTTTCTTAATAAATTAATTGAATTTAGGCTCATTTGTGTATGTATATCGTTTATAAACGCGATTGCTGTTGAATCGCGTTTGATGCAATTTTGTCTATGACAAGGAAAGTAATGGTTCATAAGCCAAAATTAAAATCTTTAAAATTTTAGATACACCCAACCTATCCTCAAAGCTTTCCTTATACGGCATTAACTGAAGCACATTTGAATAAAGTAGGCGTAAATAATTATACATAAAAAATTTTAATTTATTTACTTGCTAAAATATAAAAATTAAAGTGGGTAGACTGATTTGGATTTGCAAGTATGCATCAGCAATGTGTCGCGGAAAACGTAAAGACGTATAAGAAATTTAATAGACTATACTGTATATAGACTAAACGTGTATAGGAGTAGGCCTACACACTTATAACCTAGTAAAGGTCTGTAAAATCTTGAATCTTCCTCAGTTTAAGTCTGCTTTACTGATTTCAATCTCCTGTAAAATGACAATTTTCGTACCTAGACTGAATTGACAGTTTTTTTCTATGATCATGCTTACTTTTGATAAGTTTATTTTGAAATGAAAATGACCAGGTTCAAGTACGATTTTTCAGACATCATGCTGATCGGCAAACACGTGTGCAAAAGGGTTTTAATTTAAATACCCGATCCTAACAAAACACCCCCTCGAAAAAATATTTTGTTTCGACCTTGAAATTAACGAATAAAGTCAGTTTGTGTTTGTGCAACGATGAACTTCATCAAACCTCCTACGAAGCGTCAAATTCTAAGTTGAGTTCTAAGTTGATCGTAATGTAACTGTTGACACGTGACGACTGTTCCCGCTCGCTGCAATGTGTGATTGTGTGCTCGGTGACACATGCACTGTCCAGTGTTGAAACGACCTTGGCTGTGAGGCCACCTTGTGCACGTTTCTGGCTTCGCGACCCGCCCCGGTCAAACCCACTTCAAAACAACTTACATATCAAGCAAAATATTGATTGTTTTGCCCCATTTGTCCGCAATGGATGATGCAATTGCAAGGCGAAAGGTGGTTTATTGTGTCTTGGTTGTGATCTAAACATTGCTTACCTAGGGACAGGAACCAACTTGGGACATGCAAGGCCTAGTCGAGGAGAGAAACAAAACTAATGTTTACACTTTTACTGTTTTTACACCGAGTTTTCATTGTTTCTGAGATTGGAGCTGAAGCGATAAAATTATTTACTTAATACCAGATAATTAAATAACCGACTCTTCTTTTCACATAGTTATGTCTTTTTCCAATCATAAGATTAGTGGTTATAGACAATTGAAAAAAAGACTCAATTTACAAATAGTTATTCCTCTGAGTTGTCGGTCCTTAGAAATTTAATTTGTTACTAATTAAATTCCTATAGTGATAGTGACCCAGATTCTATAGTGTCTAGTTTGAGCCATCAATGATTTTAGATTAGTCTACTGATTCGAGGTTCGTGTAGCCTAAATGCTGAATTTCAACGACATGACGAAGTCAATCAACGCAAATGCATTTCGTAAACTAATGCCCAGATAAGGAAAGTAAGGGCAGCGATCGGCCGGCCAATGAGTCACAGAGCCTGTTATCAGCCAAGGTCACAGGCTCTGTCGCTATCTGCAAGGTCGCAGCCCTCAAGGTCATCCGAGAGTGCAATCGATTATAAATTAAGCGTTTCGGCCCTTCCTCACAGTTAACCAAGTTTCCCTTTATGGAAGAACCTCTCATTTGGCTCATGGTCCCGGTCCCAGCTCGGCGTATTCACACGGCTGCTCAGTTCCGCCGAGGGGGCGGGCGAAAGATACAATAAGTTCACAAATTCGTCAACCTCAGGTCGTCGCGTTAGGAGGATGAAAGTTGGTGATTGTTTTCGATTCTTGAGGTGCCACTAGTAATAGTATACTCAAACTCAAATCCAGCTTACCGATAATATTAACAAAATATATTTTCGTTGTTACCAAAAAATTACCAATATGTGGTTACAAAAAAGTTCTTAATTAAACATTAAAAGGTTATTAGTCTTTAATTTTAATAAGTAACGATGTCCATATTACTCCTAAACAAAATGTCCGATTTAAAAATTTCCTTATTACACATGCTAAATTTATTACTAGGAAGACTTTGCGGTATGATACAAGACTAATTTTGGAATCGCCAAAGTGTTCGCGAAATGTTAAGTAATTTAGTTTTTAATTACTTGAGACGGCATTGAACTTTAATGTTTCAAATTAATTATCTATACTTATTTAATACGCTAAGGGTTTTTTTGTCTTGAGAACTCCTCCTACAATTTTCAACCGATTTTCAAGTTTTTGGTGTCGTTGGATAGGGCTTGGTCTGTAGTGGTTTCCGCCAAAAACTGATGAGAATCGGACTGAAAATAAAAGCGAAATCCACCATTGAAATCTCAAAATTTCCCATTTAAATAACAGTACCAGGGGGACCGAGCTTAAGCTCGGTAAAATTATTACTTTCGTTTCTCACACAAAGCTCGTTCGCTCCGCTCACTCGCCAGGCGGAAGGTTTGCTGCACATTGGTATGATTTTCCTAAAACCACAGGTTAAAGATGTAACACATTGGTCAGTTATCAGCTGATTTTTGTTCAGTTAAAAAATTTCCATAAGGATAACATGGGATCTTTGAAGGGCTCTAGCGCGAAAACCGGATTTTTCCCAGCTATGGGACCAGCTCCAATCGATTTCTGGTGGCCAAAACCCCCATATTCCAAAATTTGAAGGAAATCGTCGGAGCCGTTTTTGAGATAATTGTGCAAGCAAGCAAGCAAGCAAACAAGCAAACATTGCTCGTATAAGAGTATAGGATTGGGATTGAATAAAGCATTTTATACATGTGTTAATAATCAGCTGTAAACATGTGTGGTTTTGGTGATTACAGATACTCACAATATGGGATTGGTCGGATGTCATTGATTAGGAACTAAAAGTAACATTTGTATTGTATTAAAATAAATTGCTCAATTTCGAGCAACACGTATACTAGTTATATTAATTGGTGACTAATGGGAACCGAACGAATTTGAAACAGTTGTATTGTTGTTGAACGATTAAGAAAGATTCAATTTATGTCATTGTCTTGAGAGTGTTCTGACATTTTAGAAAACTGAATCAGTATAGGCCTACCCATTTGCTTACGGCACGTCGGCACTTCTCTCAAAAAGTCACACACCAAAGCGGATCTTTATTGAAAATTTTAATATCAATCGAAATTACACCAGCTCAAGCTGTTAAATTGTTTCCAAGGAGTTTTGTTCCAAGAACAAATGTAACAGCAAATGATAAAAACCAAACGGTCCTGAAAGAATTGTGAAAGAAAACATCCTAAATCCAAGCTTAAGCTCTAAGACAATGTTGTGGGCGTTAAAATTTTCTTACAGAACTGTTTCGATTTTTGTTTCTTACTGTTTCTGTTGTTCTGAATGCGTGGACTCATCTTGAGAGGGGTGAAAGGGCTCTTATCAGGTCATGCAGTGCTTCGCCCGCTCCCATTATGCCCATTATGCCTTTAGTCCGATAAACATGAGTGAGATTTAACAAATGTATAAAGTCTTGGGCTATTTGATTCGATTTTGTATTTTTTTCAATATTTCGAATCCATTTAAATTTATAAACATCTAAAGTTGATAAACTTTCAACCGTTACAGCTTTGACTATGTACACTAACGTGAATAGACTTCTTATCCAATGCAGTTTGATACCAAATTTTGGAAATTTCGGGTACGCAGCGCCAGATTCGCTGCAATCAATGTTGTTGTTATTCAGCTGGATTTAAAAATCACTTTACCACAACATAAACATAACCCTCAGTAATAAAATGTTTTATCCTTGGTTGAGAAGAGTGGTAATACTGATTTATTTATTATATGTCACTTGTACTTCTTGTACGCCGCAGAAGATCGCACCACCAATATAGGTGTTATAGGTTTCAAACACGCCCATGCTATGAGAAGTCTATTAGCATTGACTATGTACACTAACGTCAGTAGACTTCTCACAGCATAGGCGTGTGTGAAACCTATTAACAACATCGATGGCAGCGACTCTGGCGCCGCGTACACCGAACTTCCAAATTTTTGCCTCAAACTAAATGCATTAGATGAGAGGTCTATTATTCACGTTAGTGTACTTAGTTAATGCTATTACCCATGTATCTGTAAACAAATCCAATGTGAATGTAAACAAAACACGACTTGCAGACTACATTTTTAATACAAGATTTTGACATATTGTCATTCATTCCACTTTTATATCAGCTGCCTTAAGGAATATTTCAATAAAGATGAAGGAAACTATTACCCTACTAATAAACAGGAATGAAATTTAAATTTATTTACTTATTTTTAAATTAATTATTACTTTTTTATTTTTGTAGTATGATGAAAAACGTACTTCATCAAGCGGAGAGGTGTTTTTCTGTGCTTAACCGCTATTTCCGTAAAACTCAATTACGCACATAAAAAAGCCGCTTTTTATCCTAGTGACGAAAACTACTATAGAGTTTAAATTAAAGATTATAAATAACTAAATTTTTTTCTGACATAGGGGCCTGTACATACATTACTTTTATCCTAGAAGTAGTAAGCTTATTTGCAAAGTTTGAAGAAAATCGCTCTAGCCATTTTCGAGATCCGTGGGCGTACATACAGACAAATGTACCTTACAAACCGTTAGGATTACGGGTACACATAAAACTGTAAATTAGTCTTAAAATTATGTCTAGAATCCAAATATACCATAAAAAGTGGGGGTTCGTAATTAAAATTATTGACTTCCGGTATCGATAGGCTCTGGTACACCCTGTACATTATCATCAATGGATAGAACGCAACCGGCTTACCTATTATAGCACAATTTGTTTTGTGAAAGATCAATTGTGAAGTTTTTAAAAATGGTGTACGGGTGGTCTGGGACACCCGGTATAGGTCGTATTTTTAATCCTCCTCAAGAATATTACGGTGGGGGAGAGATTAAAACTGTAAATACAAATTTAAACTTGTGGCGAACATGTTCGAGTAACAGATTTCCTTAAATAACATTTCAAATAGCTTATAATGAATTTCAGTTACTCCTAGTCAGCTGTTACATTTTTAAGCCAAACCTATGCCTTGTTAAAAGTAATAGTTCAAAAATAAAGTGATAAACAATATGTTGTGATGCAAGGATAAACAAGGCCTTCCCACCACTTTTTCTGACCACTCCCACGAAGAATAGAGTTAACAAAAAACGTGCTATTCATCTACGAACAACTTAAATTTGGTAATATAGAGTAATAAACATGTAGAAGTCGAAAATGTATAGATTATGGACGGTCACCCATCCAAAACGTAGCCACACAGCATGGTGGAAGAAGGACGCCTTCTTCCACCATGACATAGATGTCTCTTGACCAAATCATCATTCTCACTCACATACAATATTATTGATATTGATCACACTCTCTTGACGTTAGAAGCATAAAGCAAATTACTAAAGCAAGAAGGTAATTGAACAATCAGCTGATGTGCGAATTGCCCTATCCTATACTCTAATACGATTAAGGTATTATGTATACATGTATGTATGTAAGTATGTATATGTTTACACACGGATCTCAAAAATGTTTCGAATAATTTTCTTCAAACTTTGCAAATAACTTAGTTCTGAGATAAAAATAATATAAATACAGGTCTCTATGCCAAGAAAAATTCATTCCTTTTTATAATCTTTAATTGTAATTGTTTTAATTTAACATTGGTCTTGAGTTAAAAATCAAAACAAAGAATTGATGAAAACAGCTGATTCACCTGTCAAAATGCACACAACGTGTTCCAATATAAACATGTGGTTTTGCATGGCAGCCAGTTACAAAATTACTAAATGGTACTACCTTTGACTATATACACTAATGTGAATAGAATAGACTCCTCATAGCAATAGACGTGTTTGAAACCTATTGACGTTGGTGCGATCTTCTGCGGCGTACATGAAGTCCAAGTGACATATGATAGATAAATCAGTATTACCACTCTTAAGGATGAAACATTTTATAACTGAGAGTTATGTTTATGTTTTGGTAAAGTGTTTTGCAGCACTGTAAATCCAGCTGAACAATAACAACATCGATGGCAGTGACTCTGGCGCCGCGTACACGAAACTTCCAAATTTTTACCTCAATCTAAATGCATTGGATGAGAGGTATCTTCACGTTAGTGTACATAGTCAATGGTACTACTCAACGAGGTTAAATAGATATAGAGTGCTCACCGGATAGGGAAAAGTGTCCCTTTTTGACTGGCGCCATGTTACCCACGATTCCCGCCGTTTCCTTGGTAACCAGTCCTTTGTTTACTCTTTCCCCAACAGTAATTTACCATTTCACCCACACCTATCCGACGTTTCTATGGTAACCAACTTCAATAGCCTGCTCACAGACCATCAAATCAAATTAATTTAAAAACAAACAACAAATAAACATGTGTTTTTAAAGTATCATTGTAATTTTTGAAGCTTGTAGCTGCTTGTAGCGAACAATCAAGATAGCTAAAACTAGTAACCAAGGAAACGAGAGTAAAGTGTGGGATGGTTTCCAAGGAAACGGCGGGAATTATGGGTAAAATGGTGCAAATCAAAAAGGGACACAAAATTAACATGTGATGAGCACTCTATATCTATTTAACCTCGTTGGTACTACTGTATAACTGTATAGTAAAAATAATTTATTATTGTTTAAACTGTATGCCTATTTCATTCCACCATGTATTTCATACTGCTGATTATAAATATTTGGATAAATAAAAGTCATGTAAAAGTATAAATGAACCAATTAATTTGTAGGATTGCATTGGAATTTAAAAACAATTTATAAGTAAGAATTATGAAAACAGCTGTTAGCTTAATTCTTAGAATCCACGTTGCATGGTACAGATTCAACATGTGTTTCAAGAAATATACACCAGATTGCAGCACCCCGATTGATACTGTCAATGAAACAGCCTGAAAGGCGAATGAACGAAACGAAGGAGCCCGTCAAAGAAATAATCCTTTTTTGCACTGAGAATTTTAGCGCATTGGATTGTTTGTAACTTATATT
This sequence comes from Neoaliturus tenellus, assembly GCA_030545055.2. Classification (NCBI taxonomy): domain Eukaryota; kingdom Metazoa; phylum Arthropoda; class Insecta; order Hemiptera; family Cicadellidae; genus Neoaliturus; species Neoaliturus tenellus. Next base: position 116,132,276 of record CM061532.1, read on the forward strand.
ACTATAAGTTATATTACTATAACTTATATTACTATAAATAATATCGCTAGCTGTTTGAGTTTATTGAGCAAATGCAATTGCTGAGCTCTTGTTGGTCTATAACCTGACTTTTAATGTGAAACCTGAACGTGTAAAGGCGGCGACACACCATCGGATTGCTCCGGACCGTACATCAAACCTAATATTACACCTTGCAGAGAGGTAAATCTACTCCGAACATTTCTCCGAACAATACATTAGACCGAGCATCATATCGGACAAATAATTACCCACACCTTTGACGCTTCTATGGTATCCAATCTCAATAGCCTGTTTACAGACCATCAAATCAAATTGGTTTGAAAAACATACAACAAATAATCAGACATTTAAAAGTATAGTTTGTAATTTTTGAAGCTGGTTGCGACAAATCAGAATAGCTCAAATTAGTATCCAAGTAAACGCATGTAAAGTGTGGGATACTTGCCAAGGAAACGGCGGGAATTGTGGGTAAAATGGCACCAGTCAGGACAAAAATGTCTTTGGCTGTCAAAAAAAGTAAACCTTGTTGATAGGGTATACGTATTATTATCGAGTGGAGAAGTTATTAGACTTAGATTCTTTTTTTTAATATACCGTACAGATTATTCCGCTATTGTATGAAAGTTGACCAAAAGTCAAATGTGTTGGTGTAAATTGTTTCGCCAACTAGCGTGAACATGCAACCTGGAGTTATAAGTCAATGTCAAATTAATGAGAAGTCAATCATTGACTATTGATACAATTATTGACCATAGTATCTAAAGTCAATGTGTCAATTGTTTCGTCAACTAGCGTGAACCCTTTTTTAACATGCACCCTGGAGTTATAGTCCATGTTCAATGTTGCGGCGTCAATTGTTTCGTCAACTAACGTGAACCCTTGTTTAACATGCAATCTGGAGTTATAGTCAATGTTAAATGTTGCAGCGTCAATTGTTTCGTCAACTAGCATGAACTTTTTTTTACATGCAACCTAGAGTTATAGTCAATGTCAAATGTGGCGGCGTCAATTGTTTCGTCAACAAACGCGAACTCTTTTTAACATGCGACCTGGAGTTAGTCAATGTCAAATGTAGCGGCGTCAATTGTTTCGTCAACTAGAGCGTGAACCCTTCTTAACATGTAACCTGAAGTTATAGTCAACCGATTGTTATACGATCCCAATCTGAGAGAAGCCTTAATATTTACGTCAGTGCAGTCTCCTCGCTTACACGATGAGTTTGGTTTAAAAAAAATTGGAAGGTTCTGCTTGATATTTTTTTTATGCAAAAAATTATCAGTTGGAGCAAAAAAGTTTATTGGCAAAAGGAGCTTATTACAATCCATAAACATTCAAGATTTGGGGGGGGGGGGGGGTCATGACCCCCTTGACCCCCCTCTGGGACCGCCCTTGTCAATAAGCAACAGGTTTGAATTTGGTTTATTAATTTACCTCTATATGAGGCTACTTGTATATCTTTGGTGATCATTACATCAGTAGTAGATAAAATTATGACTAGTGGTATTTTTGAACCCAGAAATATTTTTTCTTTAAAATTATATTCTATGTTAGAGTTTTAAAATGAGACTTTATAGGACTTTAGGAAGAAATTTTAAACCGAATTATGTCAAAATAGTTTCGACTACATAATTCAAACCTTCAAACCTAAGTTTAATTTCAGTCAATTTTTTTCCTTTAAAGGTTTGTCTTGAAAAATAATCGAGTTACAGTATGAGAAAAGGCAGTTTTAAGCGAAAAACGGGTTTCGAGCCCGGTGATCGAAGCTGATGGAATCTGCGACGGTGAGCATAAAAAGGAATACACCGGTATGGGTATAGGATTCTGCAACCTATGCATCGTCCCCTTATATTTTGCTTATTAATTAAACCTTAGAGCTTGGAGATCAGTAAAAGTAGTCGATAAAAAATTATAGCCGTGTATTAAAAGTACTAAGAAAGGCATTTTAAGATAAACGATAGTGTCCAAAGTCAAAAGCTCTTATTTGGGGTAGGAATTGAGATTACAATCAAAGTGATTTATAAATTGTTAAATTTTCATAAAATAAGTAGGTCTAAGTACTGTAAGTAATTTGTTGCCTTTCACGTAGTTAGTACAATATACCGGCCCTAATTGCGCAAGACCTACTTGCGAAAGGAAGGCGAGTAGACTTTAAAACATCACGCCGAAAACTAAATTACGATCCTAAATTGTATATTCATTCAAACTATTTAATTAAAACGTATGCACACTAATTTATAGTAAAATATGTATTTTATATTAATGCTTCAATGTATTGATTTACTCTAGGTTTCCGAGCTAAATTCTGTGTTTGCCATCCTTATAAAATAAAATCGTTACTGTACTTTGGTATGCTTCCTACCTACCGACCAAGGTTTCGAATTGCGACCTCCGTGTGTGTGTACTGTATTCATTAGGAACTAACTACTGTACGCGTGTGGTGAAGACATTCCATCAAAAGGTTGCAACACCGATACCCGTTGCGAATGCGGGTAATGTCAGAGCTAAGCCAACGAGTGCGTCATGGGAATTCTGAAACCGTATCGCCGCTTTGGCGCTAAAAATAAGCGCATGCAGGGGCGGAACAGAAATAGATGTCTGGGCTCCGTCCAAATATGGCGGCGTCCCCCTTCCTTCGACTCGGAAATTGTGGCGCACTGGACAATTTCATGACTTAATTTCTGTTTTTACCACGGAACGATTAAATAAATTCACAACGGAGCGACAAGACTTGCCAGTTCACAGCGACTTTTAAAATAAGAAGGTCCTAACAGTGAGCAGTTAAAAAAAATTTTCTTCAAGATGTAACAAAGTTATTAAATAAAATTAACGAGAAAACAAATCTAATTGTGTTGTTGCGGATTTTAATCGGGTTGATTGTAACGCATTATTGAGGCATTGTTGAGTGACGAATTAGTTCGCGGATTCTCCGCGCGATGCCGCCACAGTTAGCGCTGGTTGTCAGAAGTCGGCAATCTAGTTCCGTCAGCGTCCGTAGGAGAGCGCACACAGCGCTGCCGTCTCATCCACCTCCAAGATGGCAGAACGCGAGAAATAATGTGCTTCGTCGTAGAGGAATGGCGGACCAAAACAAAACCAGCCCACGAAAACATGGCACGAGAGTTCACAGATATGGTCCACAGTCGGCGAGGAGGAAGAACAACGAACAACAACCATCGACGAGTGATATCAACAGTGTTGTGACGAACAGCGAAGCAATTGTGACATCAGTGATCCCGGAGCGGACTGTGATTGGTGCGGACGCAGACAACACATCAGCTGATCAGGACAATGACGTCACGCCAGGAGGGCTGCCTCAGCGCCTGGATGGAGACGGCAGCAGCTTCAGCGATAACGATAAGGAAGAGCAGGATTTGGAGACTGAGGAGCTCGCGAAACTACGATGTCCGAGCGAACGAACGGAGGTTATAGCCGAGAGAGAGCAGCGAAGGAGGAAGCGGAGATGTGCAGACTACCCTGGTCTGGCCTTCGGATCTTCGATATTCAGCTCGGATACGCTGATGAAGTTCAGCATAATTAAAAATGAACTTCATAATATTCTTAATTCTCAGCTAAAAAGGGTAGGTCACTTAACAAAGGTAGGTGGTTTATAGCGATAAGTCATATGAGTCATTCATTAATGAAATACGGTACTTTGTTCAGGGTTCTCACCATTAAAATTGTTCCTAATTAACTTAGTTACACACGATGAATGAAAACGATGAGCATACTTGTGGAAAATTTACTGCTAATTACGTAAAACTGAAATATTTGTAGATTTAATATATTGTTTACGTCTTAAGTTCTAATTGATTTGTTTGTTAAACCTGTTGTAAACTTTGAATTTGAGGAGGGCTATTTCAAATTTACCGCCAAAATCAATTTAGGAATAAGCAACTCAAAAGATATTTGTTTAAGTTTGTTTCTAAAACCATTAAATATGGAATTTGGTTTGTTTAGACTTTTCGCCTACAAATATGCGAATGTTTACTCGTTTGTTTGGGTTGAAAGTTTATTTGAGAGATAGCGTTAGATAACACGCTGCACTTTTTGAACTTCCTACTGCGCGCGCATGCAGGGGAAATGGTAGTGACGAGTGCAAATTTGGCATTTTAGGCGGAAATCATTGTTGAGATACAGTAGCTATTTAATCCGTAATTTTAGGCTAAAGCAATCTTTAAAACATAATATCATTGACATTATTTTCGTTTAGAATTTTCGTCATATTTTGTCATCCTTTAAGTAATCACACAAAATTGTTTAAGATGTAAAATTTGGAAAATAATTTAGTTATTAAAAAAGTATTTGTTTGACTTCATGCTTTAAAACACGTGGCTGTACAAGGCCAGGTGAATTTCTGCTGCCTAAGTTTAATATTTTATATAAAATTTCTAAATTGTTGTTTTTTAGCTATATGTAGCCTATGAAATTTTCATATTGTCAATGGCTTGAATAAATAAATATAACAATGATATGTTTTAAATTGTAATTTTAATTAACAGTGTTGTTAGGCCCTAATTGAAAAATACCAATAGAGACATAATTTAGTTATGGGGATACTAACTTTGAAACTTTTAAGTGTAAACCACATTCAGACTGTGGAAGAAATTTGTGTCTTAAAAGGAATATAGGCCTACAACAGTTGCAATTTTAATTAAGGTCTTAGCTGAATGGTCTTATCCTTAAATTTTAAAATAAATTTGATTGTAAATATTGTGAATGCTTTGCTTTTCTTAGTGTTTTTGCTAAAACTACTTTCACCCATGAATGGTACAATGACAGTAACATTAGAGACAAAGGAAAAATACAGGTCAGTAAATTTTAGGTTTAGTAAAGATAAAATACAAAGAGTGAAAATTACATTCTCACACTTTTAAAAATGCTATAAATTAGCCTATAGAAATTGCTCTTTAAAAATGAAGTTAGTAGGCCTAACATAATTGATTCGAATGGTATCAAAAAATTTACTAGGCATACCTATTTACAGTCTACCCTACCATAGATACCCCTAATGGGGTCTGTTGCATGAAGTACCAGACTTAAAAACCCCCTCAGTTGCATAATTCTCTTTGAGACCTTCTCTAGTTGGATGCCCTCTGAAAGTACACTTTGATTGCCTCAAATTGCTCTATGTAGGGCCTAACAATTAACTCTTTCAGTGCTAAGGAACGGATAATTCGAGTCTTGCCTTTAAACGAATGATATATCAGTTTGCCTCTGCTGTTGACACTGTGAACATAGGCTAAAAAATTTACTCTATTGTTATTTTTATTTCCATTTTCAAATCACTTTTAACTAAAGGTAACAGATTATATTACCTTGTACAGTATACCATCTAGTGACGTTGTAAAATCTCTTGATTTTGCGTTTCGGCACAATACTTATAAACACTTGAGTCTAGACTTGTTCCCGCGCTGGAATGCATCAAGGCTGTTGCCAAATGTTTTGTGTGTAAACAATAATTTATTTAGGCCTAAATGTTTGTGAACTTTAATATATTTTTTCAACCTATGACATCCTCTACAGGAGTCAAGGTCTGTAGAGGAAGAAGTATAACTTCTTCCTAAGGTCAGCTGAATAGCTTTTTTTGTGTTCCGGATATGAAGCGTCTAAACTAAAACAGAAGTCAAGTTACGTTATAAATATTTACCATTACACAGCTGATTGAAAAAGAGAATGAAGCAGTCTTGCCACGGGTACGATATTTATCGTAACAGCACCATATTACTCTATTTTACATTTGGATTATTAGTTAATAACAATCTATTTGGTGATGACCAAATTAACAATCTATTTGGTAATGACCAAATTAATAATCTATTTGGTAATGACCAAATTAACAATAATCAATCTAGGTAAATTTAAAACCATAAATTCTTCCCTAGTTTGCTTTGAAATTCCTTATTTTAGTAATAGTTGAGACAAAAAATCTTCAACACAAAGGAGAACGATTGTTGTTCCCTGCAGCGTTCCCCAACACTTGCAGGTAGCAAAGAGTAAAATGTTGAATTTTTAACACTTTTTTAACCAACAAAACCTCTGTGGCGACATCCACGGATGTCGCAGAAAGTGACACCATTGCTCTTATGGGATGTTGCTCACCTGGCCCTGGCCTACAGTCATCTCTTGTACAGGAGCAAGATTGTGGTCTTGAAGGATTTCTGAATATGGAACAATAACGTGCAGAAATGTGTAGAATCAAGAGACTTTACAAAGTGACTAAATGGCATACAAGGTATATATACAATTTTAGATTGTTATTTTTAAACACTGATGATTCCATTTGAGTCTCTATATTATTGAGATTAAAAAATACTCTCTTCCACTTTTAGGGTTGAAAATTTATTTTTCCACATTTTTTGTGCATTTGCCTCTGCCCCCTTGGATATCCCAATAGTTTTCAGGAGTTATGTACCTCCTACGGCCTAGCACCTCCACTCCAGCAGTACCTTGCACCTTGCAGATTTTGATAACTCTAAATACTTTGCTTGCACGTTAATAAATATAATGAAGAAATTATTGTAGTGAGGTAACACTTTTACTGTATGGGTGTTTATGTTGTTGAGTGTCTCATGACTGGTCACTCAAAATTATTTGTTTCCTCCCCTTTTATAATTAACTCATTCTGTGGACATTTGTCTTTGAAAGACTTTTAATGTATTAGCCAATATTCCCTAAACCGCCTTGCTTTGTTGGATTATCCCTCTTTCTTGGAACTACATGTGTCCACCATTGTATCCTGTGTCTCGGTAATGTTTTCTACCTTTTCTAATTATTAGATTTATCTTTTCCACTGTTTTCTCATATCTATATTGTTTTCTTGTGAGTTACTCATTTAGTTGAGCAGCTTTTATGATTTCAGTTTTTTATGAACACCCCAAAATCGCCTAACGCTTTCATTGCCAGCTGGTGGATGTATTGCCAAGTGTTGTATGTGTAAACGGTCAAGTGACGCCAACTCCCGTAGTTTTATTGGCGCATAATAACTGAAAACAATTCGTCACAGAAACTAAATAAATACTCGGATATTTATTGTCTTGTTTAAAATCTGAGGTAGTAGCCATGGTAAGACCTAAACCCGCAACCATATTACTTTTTCATTTTAAGGTCTCTGGAAGCCAAAAACACCATTCATTCATTTTCATATATATGTATGTATGAGAATATGTGTGTCCATGATACTGATAACGTTTGGAGGGGACCTCCGATTTTGATGAAATTTGGTATGGAGGTGTAAGGCCAGGTCTATTTTCTTGAGTTCGCGAACTAGCATGATTGGGTTATGGGAACAGGGTTTCAAAATGGTAAAAAAATTTTTGCATTTTTTACCTTAATTATCAAAATTCAACAATTTTACCTACAACCATTTAAAAGAAATTAAAAAAAAAATTGATTTTTACCTTTGCTTGACAGGTTATGGAGAAAAGCCAAAAAATAGATTTCCCATAATCTTATAGGAAATCTACAAAACCATGTATCTCCCTTGTTTATTGATATAACTCGGTAAAATTTGTTTTTACATTCACTCGGTAGGATTTAACTGATATTTGCTAACAACAGCCGTATACTGTAGGGGCAAACATATACTCACTGCCAAGGGGCTTATGGGGAAAATTAAAAAATGCCAAATATTGATTCAATTTGACTTTCACCTCACCCAATGACTACATTTCCTAACAACTAACATTTTTTAAAACATCCCATGGCAGTAAACCTACATATTTGTCCATAGGCCCATAGTGTTTATGGGGAAAATACAAAATTTAAAATTCCTTTTGAAGTTTGCTAAGTACACAGGAATGCTGCGACAGGCTTATTATTATTTAGCTTTTATCTTTTATCCGTGGTAACTTATTTTATATTTTTGTGTTCTTTTAGCTAATTGACATACGGTACGTTGTTTCTGCAAGACCGAAACCCGGGTGATCAAAGTGGGAGTAAGAGTGGGCTAAGACAGAAAACAAGGTATATCATTTATATAATGCTGTCCTGGTAGTCATACAAAATGTATAAATTCTTTTCGCTATTGTCTGATGTCAAGTTGTTTTTATCAATGTCACACAAAAATGAATATACAAGTTGATAGCAAAAGCAAAGCCCCGTAATGTTTGGGTACCGGTAGTTGCACTTTAAATTGTCTTAAAATGTGATTTATAATTATATATAAGTTACACACTATTAAAAGATTGTCATTTACATAAGTAAACAACCGCCAGATATGGTCCGGAAGTTTTTTTATCTGGACAAGGGTCTGGTCCTGAGGTGTCCGTATTATAGGGGACCTGACTGTAATAATAATAATAATAATAATGTGCGTCATTCTGGAGGCCTTATGGGAGAGCCGTCAGTGATATCCTTTATATAAGTTGATTTCCTCATAATTTTTTATTAATGTCATCTCCATGTTAATATTAAGTGGATGCAATACTCAGGGCTAAGAAGAACCATAGGTATTACTTCCTTTCTAGGAAGTAAATTGAACAAATAATTTTCTTACTGGCCGACATTGCCACATCTAAATTATGGAGAGCATTTCATTATTTGTGCTGGAATTTAATTATAAATGAGTATGGATAAAAAAATTATACTTTGTAAATTTATTACTCCAAAATCGTTTCGTATGTTTATAAAATAACACCACTGTTTTAAGTTTTAATGTCAGATTGGAATTTGTAACAGATTGGTAATAAAAGTTGTAAAAACAAGGAATGATGCTTAGGAAATCTCATAGATACCCTGTATATGATGTGAATATCAATAAACCACATTAGAGCTCAATGTACAGCTTTCTCTGCCCTTTAAGGAAGCGTCTGGTTTGATACAACTACCCATACAAGTCCAAGTGTCTCCCTTACACATATCTGTTGTTATGTAACTTTCCGTTTTACCTGCATTTGTTATGTTATCAGTTTTGTTAAAACAACATAGTTTCTGTCAATGACTCTAAACATAATTTTTAATCAAATTTCTATTGAATTGTGTTAGTATTATTTTTAAAACTGTAAACTGTTTTTATTTTTATTTGAAATAAATAGCTTATAGATTTTTGTAAATTTTTATAAGTTAATGTCTAAAAAACAGTGATAATGGTATAGCAATGGCCTACAGTTGTTGATTTTTATTTTTTATTTTTATAACATACTGGATGTCCACAAAGTCTTGCCCTTATTTCATAGCTTTGCTGTATGGACACCATTATAACAACTTGTATCTTACATACCTTGTTTTCAAGGGAATTTTATCTAGTTTTCCCTCATTAAGTTGTTAATACCTAACCTCGGCTGATTGACCACATAATGCAGTTTACTTATAGTACACTACAAAAACAAAACCTGATAGCCTGACTAAATTGCCACCTCGTTCACGACAATATTGACCTCTCTGGATTTCTTTATGTAGAGGTTTGTCAAAGATTTTCTTTTATTGTTCCTGAGTTCCGAATTTAGAAACTCTAAAAGAGAGGAATAATAAATGCAATGAAGTCCATTATCATTAAATCTATATTAATAAAATTAGAGTTTTGTCTGTACGTTGCTTAGAATTTTGAAATTTTTGGTTATTTTTACTTTTTATGCATAACAGAATCCAAAATCGGTGTCATCTAAATTTCTTTCCCTCTGTCTGTCTGTCTCTCTCTCTGTCATTCTGTCTGTAACGCTCATGGGTCCTATTTTGTCCTCTTTTCACTGGATAACGACTTTACCTAGGGGTCTAAATTTTTTTCATGTCATAGACTAGAGTGGTGTGAAGGTTCATTACAACTTTAATTGACTTAGCGACCTTAGGGCTTTGCCCCATAGTATGTCAAAGTAGCCAAGTTGTGCTAAAATACCAATCTTTAATCTCTTTTCACACGACAAGGGCTTTAGTAAATGATATGAAAATTTTTATTATTGTTAAATGTTGAAATTAGAACGATTTTAGCTGCTCTAAAGCATCGTTCGTCAAAAAGGCTCTCCCTCATAGTAAAAGAAATATTCAATGTTAATCTTATGGGAATATTTAATTCTACCTTTTTATCTATGCTCTTTAATCAGCTGGATTAGACAGTTTGTCACTTTCACCACAGATGGCAACACTTAAAATTTTAAATACAGACTCTTTCATATCTAACCCTTTAACTTTTCACTGGCCTAAATACAGTGAATAAAGTCAACTAATTCTTGGTTCTAAATATGAATATTAAAATAATTTATGGAAATTATTACAAAACGAGTTTTGACCCTTAAATCTTAAAATGTTTCTTATTATCATTACAAACTAATTTTAGTTCCCAATTTAGCTTTCATTGCACTTTCTGACAAAAAGAGGTGTATTTTATCAAACACAACATGTAGTTAAAACCAATGAGGTTTATAAATTGCTCAATTTTTCAAGTAGTTCGGGTATAGACGGGGCAATATTAATGTGTAAAAGCTTAATGAGTAGGTTCTTATGAAGAAGTGAGAAAGTCGCTCAAAAAACACTCATAGTACCACTGTAATTTTCATTCAAGGATCATGCTGATTGGTTGAATGGAATCAGATGGTTTAAGAACATATTTGCAGAAGTTTGTTATTGTTTTTTATTTTGTGTAAACAAACAAATATACTTATTTTGACATTTAGAAGGTAAAAAGAACGCTTCCCGTGGCAATAAGGAAAAGTAATCCCACCATCAATGCTTAATTTTTCTCCGTTTTTCGACATAACTTTTTAACATGGGATGTCACTATTTATTCGGTTTTGTATACATTGGCAACACATGAGGTTTTAGGTAAATAGGTAAAGTCTAAAGACAAAAAAATTGAATTAAGTAAACCTAATATCTACACTGCGGTGCGGTGGCTATACGTTACTGACAGATGTTGCGTGGTTTTACTTGGTTTGGGAATTAAAATGTTAACTAATTTTGAATTTAGATTTAATATTGTACATGTCTGTACATATCTCTCATGGGTAGAACAAGATGCAGGGGTTCAATACATTGGATTTGACATATAGCTATCGTCACACCCAATCAAGGATTCAATATTAGATTTCATAAGAATCTATAATATTTTTTACAAGTCTGAGTTTTCTTAAATCTTCTATAAGTTTAAACTCATAGAACTATAAAGTAAATCACCATACGAATATAAATGTTTAATCAAACTGCAACAAAACCATTAATAGAAATAACTTCTAGACTAAATGAGAAATGGATTTAACAAGATTTTGACAAATTTGCCTGGTAGCTATTAAGCATAAAACTTGATATCTAGATACGTTAGAATGAACCAACTGAAGGTTATGAATTTGTGAAATCATTAATATCATTCGTTTAATAAACTGTACACACACCCCGTGCGAAGAACGGGTACTCAGCTAGTATGAACTAAAATGAAAAAGGTTGTTTTAACAAAATTTTATAAAAAGTCGCCTTGAAGATTGAGAGGTAACTCAAGGTTAGAAGTGTAAGCTTACTAAGTGTGTTTATAGCTGTAAAATACTTAAGAAGTCACTTTTTAAAACTAACTATATAACGTCATCTAACCACCAATAGTTTTCATACTTTCAGTTTTATTATCAGGGACATTTATGGACACCCAGTATAATATATTTCGTATGCAACCTATTTTTCTTACATAAGTTTTATGATTATGAGAAGAGAGTTAATAAACCGAAACTTTTTACATTGTTTTAATTGGGCTTTTGAAGCTTAAAAAATTATTTTTATTTTTAATAGTGGTGGTTTATTCAAGATTGAAAACACAAATAATATAGAAAGGTCATTATTGTAGGAGACGTTATTTCTCCATCTGTTCTCCATCGCCATCCATTTTTAATCGTAAAAATTTACTAACTTACATTCCATAATGTGCATTGGGTTTATTAGTACGCATTTTTGAATTAGGCGCCTCAATGAAGGTTCATTGATGTCAGTGGGTAGTAGTAAATTTACCACAATTACTTATTATGAACATTCCACAATTAGTTAATGTGGTTAAAAAAGGCTATTTTATATGATTAGTTGTATAACATAATTTGCTTTACTCTTAAATCTTTCTTTATTTTAATAACACGAAAGGACTACTTTCCTATGCCACCTTGCGCGCAATGATTTCACATCTCTCAGCTCAGCGGTCGAACAGCCTTGTTGGCGATTCGCTCACTCGCTCAGCTCAGCCAACAAACAGCCAGTGTCGGTGGTTGTCGGTTGTCGTCGTCCGTCGGTCGGTTCTCCATCTTGTTCGTTCGTTGTGTTCGTGCGTTTGTGTTCGGTTAAAAGTGATTATTTAGGAACTAATTGAACTATTAGTGATATAAAATGACGACAAACATACAGCAGGGTACTATCTTAGATGTACTCAAGAAGAAAATGCGGCAGACAAAAGAAGAAATGGAGAAATACAAGGAGGAATGCGAGGATTACCATAAGAGACTGCAGGTCGAAATCATGCGCCGGGAAGAAGTAAGTTAATTTTTTTCGCATAATAAGTAAAGACAATTAATTGGACTTAAAAAAAAAAATTGTTTTAAAAACCGTGAACAATTTCGAACAGATGGCGCTCCGCGGATAACCAAAAACAGTAAAGAATCTCTGGTACACGCCCCTAGCCAGTTTCGCCAGTGTTGCCAAGTCGTAAATTCCCATCAGCTCCTTTACCCCATCGATTGAAATTTTTTTTTTACGTTTTCGATGTAAACGAAACACACAAGTCTTTCAAACAATGATAATAATGTGTTTTACCGGGAAATAATGAATGAGCAAGAAAAGTAATTTAAACTTGTTAAGGTAGGCTAAGTTATCCCATATTAACTTAGGCCTAGGCCCTAAGTTATCAAGTCAACTTAAGCTTACCCTGCTACATGGTTCTGTGAATTTTTTTGAAAAACTCCCGTCGCAACTGACCTGCGTACTCAGCAAATTTCCATTGGTATAGTACCGGTAGGCCCAGGCCTACCTAGGTCCCCTTAAAAATTGTGGGGGGTGAGGGTTGAGGGTGTAGGTTTGCTGCCATAACGGTTTTATAATTAGATATAGCCTACGGTAAGTAAATCCTACCCAGTGAATGTACATAGGGTACCAAATTTTTTCAAGTTATGATAACCTATTCTTTTTAATTTCCCCACAAACCCCATAAGAGTGTGTTTGCCACCAAATTGACCTTTCTTAAAAGACACGTTTTTAGGTGGGGTAATATCCATTTAATTATTTTAACTTATTTGGGCTCTCCGACCTCCAGAATATTGTGACGTAGTCCTTTCTTTTCAGCGGCGATCTTCGCACTTGTCAATACTGTAGGCCTACTTAAAAACAACAAATACACAACACATACCGGTAACTTACACATAAAACAAACACATTAACAATCGGACGGTTTGGAAAACCAATAAAAACGTTGTTCCCATTTTGATGGGTCCTTTTTACTTCACTTTAGTGAGTCTCGCGGAGCGCCTAACTAAGGTTTCCCAAAACGTCGGATTGTTGGGGTGTTCCTTTTTTTTTGTATGTGTTGTGTGTTTATAGTGTTACCAACATAGTGTAACATTTATAGTGAAACCAAGTGTTTAACCCTTTGAGTGCCGCGGCGTCGCTCACAGTGACGCAAGTTAGTTGTGCAAGAATTGCCGAGCGTTGCTGAGGGCGACTCACAGTATTTTATATAAGTTAGTGCTTTACATCCAGATTACGTACTGGCTTTAAATATGCGCCATTTTGATCCCAAGGTCTCCAGCTAGCCTATCAGTTCTGTAGCGAATTCACTGTTTAGAAATCTGTTTGCAGACACTGTTTATAAGTTTTGTCGTCGTTGATGTCATCTGACTGTCTGATTGTTGTTTGTTGTCGGTTTGTATGTGCGGCAAATACAGGGAAACGAAATAAGTTATTTACAGTAGGTGTTTTATAGTGTTTCTTTCATTACTATTTATTTAATATGGTGGGTAAAAATGAGTGAGAGAATAAATCTAAATGACTCAAGTGTCCTTCGGGAACTTGTTTATAACGAACCTAACCTAACCACATACGGTAACTTACTTGGAATTGTAACAATTTTCATTTAGGCTAATTTTTTTACAAATATATTTTGAGCTTATATACTGTAGATGATTTACACATCAATTTTGATCATTATTTCCTGCTCTTTCTGACTGTTGAGTTGAAAAAAATAAATAAAATTGTTTAGCACAAGTTATACTGAGTCAAAGTTGAAAAAATGTAGGCCTAAGTATAAATATTTTTTCATTTTCAGAAGAAAACTTTTTTTGATGCCTTAAACTTAGTTTAGAAATACCTAGTTATCTTATACTGTACTGTTTTATAGAGCATTTATTTTTGCACAAGATAAAAAAATTGTAACATACATAGGCTACCTCTAAAGTTGTAAATATGAACGTTTTTGTAAACTACTACATTTTCCTGTGAAAACAGCGCGGCATTTTATGCATAAGAAATAAACAAGAATATACAAAGAAAAAGATGAGAATAAAAAATTTGAAAATTTTATCGAAACCTTAAACTTTTATGTAGAAATATCCTGCCCACTTAAAGAAATAAAAATTAAAAGTGAAGCAAAACTGAAATGGAGAAGTGAAAGGTTAAAGGAACTCAAAAGAATTTCTATGGATAAATATAAGGAATGGAAGCAAAACAAAACAGATTTTAATAAAAAACAGATGAAAGATTTACAGGTTAGGTATAGGGACTGTATTAAAACAATTAAAACCGAATGGTACAATAGGCGAATGGGTGAGGCAGAAAACCAAGCAAAGGAAGCGTGGAACATAGTAAATAATCATAGAGGCAAGGCAAACAAGAGAGAGGAAAACATCACTCTTAAAGACAATGACAAAATAATAGAAGACCCAAAAATTGTTAGTGAAAAAATTAATGACTACTTCATAAATGTAACAAAAGATTTGGCTAATGATTAAAGGATACCGCAAATGGGATCTTTTCCTCAAGACAATCAAAATAATAGATTAGGCCTTAGTAACTTTAAAGAAATCACAGAAAATGACCTAATAAACTTTCTCAAAAAGTTTAAACCTAAATGTTCGATAGGATTGGATAAGATAAATATGAAAATGGTGAAGTATTGCCAGATGGAACTCGTAAAACCAATGGTAAATATAATCAATAACTCACTGAGGGACGGAATCTTCCCAAATGGCTGCAAAAGGGCGAAAATCAGACCAATCTTCAAAAAGGGGGATGAGCGAGAGGTGTGCAACTATCGTCCGATACCACTCCTCCCCATTTTTTCAAAATTATTGGAAAAAGTGGTTTGCCAACAGCTTGCGACCTACCTGGAGGGTAATAACCTTCTATGTGGGAAGCAATATGGCTTTCGCAAATCAAAGTCGAAACCAAATTGGCATTAATTGATTTTCTAAACGACTGTATTGATGCAATGGATGCAGGAGAGTCAGTCATAAGCTGCTTTGCTGACCTATCTAAAGCATTTGATTGTGTTGATGCTTAGGAAACTGACGAGTCTGGGGATCAGTGGCCTAGCAATAGAATGGGTTAAATCATACATGGGGAACAGAACTCAAGTCACAGAAATTTTTCATGAAACAACCAATAGAATAACTTCAGTAAGATCCACCGAAAAGCAAATTATAACAGGAGTGCCACAAGGCTCGATACTTGGGCCCCTGTTATTTCTTGTTTATATAAACGACGTTACAAACAAAACACCAGAAGAAAATCTTTTTATTTTCGCCGATGACACAACCCTTATCACCAAAAATAGAAACTTGGATACCCTTAAACAAGAATCATTTTTCAAAATAAATGAACTGGCCCAGTTTTTCGAAGAAACCCGACTGAAATTGAACCCAGAAAAAACCAATTATCTCTGTATTCAAACAGATCAAAAGCGGCTCTCAAAAAATAACAGAGTACCAAGTCTTCAGATTGGTGATACAGAGTTGAGTCAAGCAAAATCAGCAAGCTTTCTGGGAGTGGTGTTGTACGATGGTTTGAGCTGGGATGAGCAGCTGGTGAGGGTCAAAGATAAGATGGCAAAGGGGACCTTTGTCCTGAGAAGTCTCAGGCCATTGGAGAACCTGAGTCTCTTGAAGGGTGTTTACCACTGCTTACTCGAGTCGCACATCTCTTACTCCATCGCGCTCTGGGGTGCTTCTGAGACAAATCTCAAACAAATTTTCACATGTCAAAAGAAATCACTAAGAGCAATGCTCAAACTCCACCCAAGAGAACATTGTAGGGATCATTTTATCTAATTGGGGATTCTAACAGTTCCTAGTCTTTACATTTTTTAAATTGCAGTATATGTTAAAACTTTTCTTCCTGATGTAAATTTAACACATCAATACAACACTAGATTTAAGAATAATTTTTCAGAGCAGCACAATCTTAAATTGTATGAAAAAAAACCACAATACATTGGCAGAAAAATTTTTCAATCATTACCAAAAAAGATTCAGACAATAGATAAGATAGTCAAATTTAAGAGTGAGCTCAAGTTTTTCCTTATCCAAAACTGTTTTTACAGTTTGGATGATTTTTTCACACAAAGAGCCAATGGGTAAACCCAACCCATCTTAGGCCTAACCCTACCCTTCCCCTGAGAAGGAGAAGAGGATGACGCTCCCAAAACGAGTCTACGGGAAAGCAGAATAAGTACGAAGTAAGTAAGTAAGAACAAAATACCACGGCACTCAAAGGGTTAACTCATCAGTACCGTATGTAAAAAAATAACTCAGTGTATGAATTTTTAACACCCGTTACGGTAGATACAATATATGGTAACACCCGTTACACACAAAATCAGAGTATTCATTAGAACCTAAAATCCTTTGGTAAGAAGGATAATCCCTTACTTTCCCAAAATTGTTAAAAAAATTACTCTTAACAAAAACAAAACTTGGCCTAGATGTTTTCTGTAATGGGTGTTACGCCTTGCAGTGCACTTAGTAGGGAAATTTGTTAAAAATATAATAACATGAGAAAAATATATTTTTATTTTCTATGTAGGCCTTACTAGGGTAACAGTTCGTCATAAATTTACCTGAATTAGGCCAAGTGGAGTCCCGCTAATCCAAACTAGGCCCTATACAAATTCGCTTATGGGTCCGAGCTCTGTCCAGTTAACTTACGGTATGTGAATTTTTTAAAATTAATATTTCAAGCAGAATTCATCAATAAACTTGTTTACTCGTCCCATTTACTTGAACATATAGCGTGATTCTGGAACTCAATGGTGATCAGACCTAATAATGAGAGAGAGAGAGAATATCTTTTATTCGAAATCATCAAGATTTGACAAGCATCACAATTCTTAAAACTAATATAAACAATGTCATGTCAATCAAAGTCTTTCCACGATAAGAATTCCTTTACAGAATAGAAAGGGCGCTGCAACAGCCAGTGCTTGAGATGACATCTTAGTTTTATTTCTTCTAGTTTTTTCAAGTTTTCCGGCAAGAGATTGAAAAATTTGGCACCAGCATAAGCTGGTTTCTTTTCTAGAAGGGTTGTCCGGTGTGAGGGAAGGTTGAAGTTTCCAGCAAATCGTGTGTTGTGGCGATGAAGGTCTCCATGTCTTGGCATCAGCCCCCTTGAAAAAGCAGACATGATTACTTCTAAAATATAGCTACACACAACTGTAAGAATTTGCCTATCCTTGAAGACTTGTCTGCAGCTTTCTCTAACATCTAAGCCAGCCATGATTCTGAGGGCCTTCTTTTGGAGGAGCAAAACCCTGTTCAGATTTTCGGATGATGACCCTCCCCACAAGACTATTCCATAGTTAGTATGGCACTCAAACAGTGCATAGTAGGCAATTTTGGCAGTTTCTGGTGTGCTGGTAGCTACCATTCTCCGTATTGCATACAACGCGCCACCGAGTTTCCTACAGAGGTCTTCTACATGAGTCTTCCAAGAAAGATCTTCATCCAATACAACTCCCAAGTGTTTAGTGGAGTTTGAAGTGTTCATGTGAGGCAGACCTACAAGCTCGTTCTTTCTTGTTCCAAACACCAATTGCTTGGTTTTGTCTCCATTGAAGACTAAATCATTGTTGTTGCAGTACTCAGTGGCCAAGCTAATTGCAACGAAGGAGGTTATTTCCAGTTCTTCTATAGACTTCTTTGACGATACGATGACAGAATCGTCTGCATACATAAAGCATCTGCCATGCGGACTGATGAAGGATGGTAAGTCATTGGTAAAAAGGATGAACATTACCGGTCCGAGGACAGATCCTTGTGGCACCCCACGGGAGACATTAAGTGGTGTAGATCGTACTCTGCTGGTCTGCTGGTTTATGGTATGGCTGATTTCAACAATCTGAGACCTGTCCTTTAAGTAGCTGTCGAACCACTTCAAAGCCAATTCGCTGATTCCAAGTGAGTGAAGCTTTTTCAGGATTAAATCATGGCCTAAGCAATCGAACGCTTTGCTCAGGTCCATGAATATCCCCGACACTGTTTTTCCCTCTTCAATACTGTCAATTATATGCTCCACCATGTCTGTCAAGCCTGTGATAGTTGATCTTCCTTTTACAAAGCCATGTTGATACTTCGTGAGTAGACTGTTAGTAATCACGTGATCAAAAAGTCTCTTCAATACAACTCTCTCGATGATCTTAGAGAATGTTGGCACTAAGGAAATTGGGCGATAGTTCCCCATGTCTTCTCTCTTTCCTTTTTTGTGCAGGGGTATAACTTTAGCTTTTTTCATTTCTGATGGAAACAGACCTTGTTGGAGGGACAGGTTTATGACGTGTGCAAGGGGTGTTGTGAGCTCATCCTTACAGAACTTCAGCATTTTTGATGATATCTCATCTAATCCCGATGATGGTTTTGGCTTTAGCGAGCTTATAATTCTTTCAACCTCATCCTCAGTTGTGGCCTGAAAAACTGTCATGCAGGGTTGTTGAATGATTTCATTTCCAGTTTGTACAGAAGGTCTCTTCTGGCATGGCGCAAGAGTTTGTTCAGCAATTGTAGTGAAATGCATATTAAATTGACAGGCAATTTCGAAAGGGTTTGTTATGTTATGTCCATCCACTTTTAAGGAATGAATTGCAGAACTGGTAGGCTTGTTCAACTTCCTCTCGCTATTTATTACCCTCCAAATTGCTTTGGTTTTGTTCTCCGCAGTATTTATGAGGTCTGCATTAAAGTTTCGTTTAAGATCTCTCAATTTCAGGTCGTACTCTTTTTTCAGCGCATTAGCTCTTATTTTATGTTCTTGCTGACCACTCAAAACGAAGCAGTCGATTGCTTCTAGATACATTTGTTTTAGCTGAAGAGCCTCGTCATCACAGAAGATTTTCTTGTTGGCCTTACGACAGGACTTTGATTGTTTATATGGACACGTTAGATCTAGAGCTATTGTGACTGAACTCAATAGAGTGTTGTATGCTTCCTCGGCATCATTGGAGTTGAGGACGTCATCCCAATAATAAATAGGACTTTGTTGAATAGCAGAAAATCATATAAATAATTTAATATTGTTGGCTTACATAGGCCTAATAAAGATTGTCAACAATGATCCAATCTCAGAAAAGCAGCCGCAAAAGTGATGGAATCACGTCTGATAACCGTTTACTGGTAATATCCATGTAGCTAACTTACCCAATTTTGTCTATCGGGATCTCGTCTGTTTTTTTGTAGGGCCTCAATAAAAAAAAAAAAAATTGTTTGAGAGAGTGTGTTGGAATTATTAGGCAGATTTACAGAATGGCGAAACTGCTGTATTTGTTGTAGTTAGTCTTAGCAGTCTTACTATGGATAGTTTTCTTTAAAATTAAACAAAAAAAACACCTAATCGAGATAGCCTTTGTTACTCAATGTTCACCACTTAACTTACCGGTAGACTTAAATTAAAAAAAAAAAAAAAAAAAAAAAAAAACTGCCAAATTCCCATTTTTAGCCCAGGAGAGTTTGAAATCCTAAAAACCCAACAAAGTGTAAAATTGATTACCGTAAGTCTACTTTGATCTGTTCACTTCTTTATAATAATATCATGACGTTTCTGCCCTATTAATACAACAATTAATTATTTTTGAAATCTAAGGTCACTTTTGTCACTTTCAGAAGAAATCAAAAAATTATTAATATGGGTGTCTCATCTCCTTTGTTTTGTTGTTTGATAGTGATAATCTTATCTTTCGAGGGAGAGGGGGGGGGGTCCTTGTGCCCAATAGAGAGCAATTTTAATGTGTGAAACTTTCAACCTCCTCTCCCATAATTTAGGTTTTTGGGGGTCTATTGGGGGTTTAGTTAAAAAATGGGGCTAAATGGTAACTTCCCAAAAAGAGTGATTTTTAATGAAGAAAGAAGAAGAATGATGAATGTTAGATATCCATTTCAAGCCTGTACGGTACAGAATAATGAATTACCTGACCAAATTAAAAACAAAATAAAAAAGTTAAAATAGCAGGGGGGAAATAAGTAAATCTTTATTTTCTCCTAATAACAGAGATACATAGTACAGATCAAGCACGTTTGTTACAATAACTTTTACAAATATATTCCTGTATATACATAAATACAATAAACTATTTGATTCAAAGAATAAAAAATTAGGCCTAACTCCCAGGCTCTTCCAGAAATGAATGCGTTTGTAATCGTCTTTTCAGTAGATCACGATAATGTACTTTTTTAATTGTTAAATTGGCAAAGATCGTAGATGTCATGGATATCAGATGTAGACCTACTATTGTCTTGTTTATATACTGACAAGTTACAGTGTGCATGTAATAGATTTTAAAATACTAATGTTATTCTTACTACAGGAAATTTAGTGCACTGAACGAATGGATTGTATGTATGTTCAAGTATTAATAAAGTTTTATATCAAAGTTTTGTCCATAATAAGATTTTGATAGAAAATTAGATTGTCTGCTTTTTACTTTCTCCCCCTATACCATGGTATAAGGAGAAAGTATTGTTTTCGTCAAAATTTTCGAATTTGAGTTGTTTGTGGATTTATCCATTTTGGTGCCCCCTGAGTCCAAAAAAGTGGTTTTCAGAGTGATGTCTGTGTGTGTGTGTGTGTCCGTGTGTCTGGATGTAAACAGAGCTAGAGAATGCCCCAATGGTCCGATTTTGGTGAAATTTGGTATGTAGGTCCAAACTCACGATAATTCCAGGCGTTTTTTCATTTTTTTGAATTTTTGATTTTTAAGGGTATTTTACCCCCAAAAACCCTCAAAAATCGTGAAAAATCAATATTTCTCAAAAACGGCTCTAACGATTTTGAATAACATTTTGTGGTTTATTAAGCTTAAAATGGTGAATAAAATGACACCACCCGCATCTCCGAGAAAATGCGCCTTCAAAAGTTATGAAGTAAAAAGTGTTTCAAAAATCAATTTTTTGGACTTTGAAAATAGCTGTTATCTTGAAAAAAATTTTACATATCACCATTAAATCAAGCTAAAAAAAACTAAACAATCCAGTATTTTAAATTTTTGCTCTACGTCAAGTGGTTGCGGAGAAAATTCAATTTTTCGTTTAGCGGTAAACGCAGTACATTGTTTAAAGTCACAGACGATCTTAGGGTCAAACAAGCGCTGCTCAGCTGGTAGCTATCCGACTGAGTCATGAAGACATTAATGTTTGAAGATTTTAACATCTTTTTTATATTGTTGGGAGAAAGTATGTGTCAGTTAACTGATACCGTTTATTTTATCTGAATGTGAGGTCCAGGTCCGGGTCTGTGGCATTGTTCTCTTCAAAGTTAGACCTTGAATTTGATATAAGTTAGATAACAATTTAGGCCAATGCATAGGCTTATAGGCTACATAGAAGATTTTCTTCTGACTCTTAGTAGGGTACCCTGGTCACAAGAGAAAACTGAAAGTGCCTTCATAAACTTAGGTTTTAAGTATAGTACCAAGTTTCATCGCTTTATTCGTGATAGGTAAGAAAAAATTAATGCAGTGCGGAAATTTTTGTAATCCCTCGGAAGTATAAGTAAGTAGGTATTACCCTTTTGTTCATTGTTTAGTTCAGCCTGTTAGAAACACTTTAAAACTCACAGTACTATGTCTAGATTTTCAAATCCGCCACTAAGTATAGTTCTTAATTTTGAAAGATGGAGTGTGATAAATCGAGTTGTACAGTATATACGATTTAAAGATGGGAACAGATTTGTAACAGTGCGTGGCCATGGACATTGTGATGTAGGTGTGGGAATTAGGCTACTAACCCCGGGGCATGAATGAGCAGGAAACCCCACCCCGTGTGTGCTGCCCTTTGTCCATTCAATATGTATCCTGGCTTGAAAACTGGAGAGAGTTATTACGAATCATAGGCCTACTATGTATTAGTTGACCCTTCTGTTTTATTTGACACCTATCGTAACTAAACTAGAGATGATAAAAAAAAATTAATATCAAATTTAATTCAATGTAAAGCCGCGTCCGCACTGGGCGAACATTCGGGGCGAACTTGTTCGGCGAACACAAAAATCAACAAACATTCTTAACGAACAATTAATCGGCCACATGATTTACATTCTAAAAGGTTAGCAACGAACAAACAAATGTTCGGAAGAACTTTGTTCGGCGAACATGTTCGGCCAGTGCGGACGCGGCTTTACTATTAATTCAGATTTTTTTTTTAATAATTCTCACCCTAAAGTATTCAATAACTTATGAACTTTTGAAGTTGATAACTTGGTAATTCGTCAATAAATCTCTTAAAGATGCCTTATATGGTGTGAGTACTCAGCTTATCTCTCTTCTCTCTGATAACTTATTATCATGAGTCAGACCATTAGCTTAATGGTTCTAGAGAAACATACTGAATAAGTTATCCCCATTCCCTTATTGAGTTATATAAAAGAAATTGATTTTATTATGCCTAGTTACTAATAGTTATTAGTAACAAACCGAGAAACCATATTTTTATTGTTTACTTAGAAAGAAATTGTATACAATCAACTAACTTGATGTGAAACTTTATGGAAAGAAATATATAAAATAGAATTGTGTACTGTAGCCCTCTGAAGCATAACTAATAATATAGTATGTACATTACTAATTGTAGGCCTACATATGATATAAATTGTAAGGCCTAATCGTTTTTTACTGATTTCTAAGTTAAAGACGTTTAGTAGCCTATTTCAACATTTACCGTATTCAAAAAATACTTTTCGATCATTTATACTAAACTTTAAACCGCTTTAGTCAAATGGTCCAAGAAATTAGAACAAGTAATTCCTAAATTAGAACAAGCATGAGATAATCTTTTTATATTAAAATGAATCCCTATTTCTTTGGTCACTGCAACACACATGAACGGCTGAACCGATTTCGCTAATTCTTTTTTTGTTGTGTTTGTTATTGTCAGGAGTAGGTTCTTATGAAAGAAAAATTAAGAAAATCCCACAGGGCTCCGCCCCACATCTTCATGTTACCATGAATTTGAATTTGAATTTTGAATTTCATGTTAAGTTATTATTATAATTTTTTTCTCTTTATTTCGGCTTTAGAAGTAACATTTTTGTATTGGAACATATGATTACTTTTAGAAACATTAATTATACAAACAGCTGTCCACATTTAAATAAATAGATAAATATTTAAATAGATGTCTGGAACACTACCCAGACATCTAATCTATCTCGGTCCATACCTTGTGCAGAATTTTTTTCTAATCAGTGATGCTGTTTTATAAATTCTTTCAAAAAATGAGCCCAATGACGAATCATGGGAGCGTATACAGAGTTTTTCACATATTCCCAAAGGAAAAACTCCCAATTCGGTCGTCTACTGGGCCATCTCAACTTTTTTGTCTTTGATCTCTTTTACATCAGAATTTAAAATTTGAAATTATTGCACATTTTAAGCAACAAAACGGAAAGCACCAAATGTTTTCTAAGACAACATACCAAAATTAAATAGAGCCGACGAATTCAGAGGTGCCAACAATATTTTTCCACCTTAAACCATATTAAATTTTACAAGAAGCATTAAAAACCGAACCTTTCATTTAGAAACCTGTGTTTTTATGAAAATCATGTAATAAGATCAGTTTAACTTCCATAAATTGTTTAATTAAGTACTATCATTGCGTAATATTTTAGACCAGGACCTATTCTTTTAGTTTTGTGTCAAAAGATAATGAAAGTAAGTTTTATTTTAACTTAAAACTAAATCAAAGATCTTAAGCAAAAATAATACTGTAGTAAAATTTTTAATGAACTTTACCGGTACCATCATATGGACTTGCGTTTTTCCTACGGTACCTACCATACATTGTTTCCTTGGTTCGGTTTTCAAATATTTTATCAAATTTTCCCAGGGTTACCATACGTCCTCTTTTCCCCGGATAGAACATAAAAATTTGTCCGGGCGGATTTTGAGAAACCCTCCATTTTCCGGCATTTAGGAGCAGCAAGTTGAATATCTATATTATATTTTATAAACCCCTAAGAAGGTTTTACTACAGTTACTTCGTACAGATTGTTATTAAATTGTCATTCATTTTGTTTAAAATGTGTAGTGTAAAAAGTAATACCTACACTTTCCTCTTTGAACAATTGTAGGACATTTCTTGATAGACATCAGCGCCAGTAGCTGGGTTGTAATGGTCTGCAGTCTATTAAATGAGCGAGTGAGGTTATATTTTGAAGAGAGAGATGTAATCGCCTTACTATTATTTTGTGTTCCTGGCTTAGTTCTTGATCAATGTAATATATATACATATATATCAAATCTAATAATCATACCAAATCTAATATACATATATATATATATATTTTTTTTTATTTGATAAGTTGATAATCCCAAACAAAAATGTCTTTAATGAGAGCTTAAAGTCGCTTTATAAAAAAATGATTGAATCTCTTCTTTAAAGGCATGGAAATTCTCATGGATATTTTACAATTTTTTCTTTCATGAGTTATGTTTGTTGGTAGTTCTTCAAAAATTATATCAAATTAATAACAAAAATCCGCTACTGATTTGACAAAACCTTCTTATTACTTTCCTACATATTTAATTTAAATTTCACCTTGAAACACTATCCTAAAAATAATTTAAATATTTGAAAGAAAAAGGGTGAGATCACTTATATCCATCACTTCAAATTTAAACTTTTTGTTCTGCACTCTCTGATAAATTATTGAAGGGGGAGTATGTCAGGAGTTTTCCGATTATTGCGATTGATCTATCCGACTCGCAACGGATACTTTTTGTCCATCTTTGCATACCAGAGAATATGATTACCGGTACCCTAAAATTTTCTCTCTTTAAAATATGTTCAAAACTTAGTTATTACTTCTATAAACTTTTTGTCATTGTCAATAACATTAAATTCATTTTCCTAACTAAGAAAAACACCCAGGACCCCTCAAATATCGATCCTCAGAATTAAAATGCTAGTGGGGATCACATAAAAATTTTTAAAACACATTTTATTATCATTTTACTTTCCTTACAAGATAATAATTGCAAAGATACAACTCAATATCCTCTAAATTCAATAAAAATATAAGTACCCATTTTTTGGGTATTTACTTGGCCCACATCACTATCCCCAGTACCATAGAAATTCATAACCCACATCGCAGGCTCGTCATGGTTTCATGTTCCCTCTTGACTCCTGATGCCACCAAAACACGGAGCTTGCAGTGAGGGTCCACGCGTGGGTTATTTGTAACAGTCAACGACCTTGGCTGTCATGGTTTTGAAGGCCTTATCAGCTGCTGCCTCAGGGCCATCCCATTACCTGTATGCAGATTGCTACCTATCACCGGGACATTGTGCTACTTAGTGCATTATGTTATTTGTATAGAGTAGGTATCGCTCTAAGGTGAAGTGAAAGCTAGAAAGTGGGCTTCAGCTGTTTTGTTGTGCCAGTACTAATAAAAGATATTCTCAATATTAAAAGAAAACAAAATGTGTTCACTACAAAACTTTTTGTCTCATTCCTATACTATTTAATTTAACTAGAATACGTGTTGCTCGAAATCAATCTATTTATTTTGATTCAATACAAATGTTACTTTTAGTTCTAAATCACTGACATCCCAATCCAATGTTGTGAATATCTGTAATCACCAAAAACCACACATATTTAAAGCTGAATATTAATAGATGTTTAAAATGCTTTATTCAATCCCAATTTTATTTTATTAGGAAATTTTGAGATTTCAATGGTGGATAGCACCTTAATTTTCAGTCCGATTCTTATCAGTTTTTGGCGGAAACAACTTCAGTTCAAGACCTATCCAACGACACTAAAAACTTGAAAATCTGTTGAAAATTGTAGAATTCTCTACAAAAAAAAAAAAAAAAAAACCCTTAGCGTATAAAATAAGTTTAGATACTGTACTTACAGTTTCGTCTCCACATTTTATTAATACATGTATATTATCAGTAAGGCGACATATCGATGATGGCAGTTCTTCTGTAAATGATAAGAATGTCTTGAGACTTTTTTTACAATTTTCCAATTGTTTTTAAAGGCAATATATTTTAATATTTGGATTTTAAGCATAAATCCATTTGACTAGATCTGAGTCCTTTTGGAATTCAACTGCCAATACAAGCACCATATACAGAGCAACGTGATTTACCTTTAATTAATATTTTTATGGTATTCTACAAAAGAAGTGGTATATAAAGTGCAAAATATAATTTGTTATTTGTCGAATGAACCACTGTAATTATGGTTCAATTAAAACTTTTAGTCTGTTAGGCCTATACATACCTATTTGAAATAATTTTAAGTTAACTGCTGGCAATAAACATCTCTCGTATCTTAATCTTGGCAGCTTTTAAAGATATATAAAGATGTATTCCCAGGGATTTTATTATGTCTATATGAAAATAACCTCATTTATAATCATTGCATTTTGTATATGATATGTGTCACATACATTATTTATTATTGCATCCATCATACTATAAACATCCATATGACTACCACCACACAATATAATGAAAGCACTGTAATTACGGAAGTATTCTGTACCAAGTAACGGTATAAATACATACAATTGTATTTTAAAAGCCTTTCCAAGTGCAGTGTTGATAAACCCACGCGACAATGAGGCAGTATCGATGATGCGGTATAATTTACCGTTATGGAAAGCCCCCACCTGTTCCGAATCCGGTCGCTCTGAGAGGCCATCGTTTTGATTCAAGCCTGGTGCGGGGTTGGCCCATGATCAGCAACTGTACCGGCATTCGGCATTGTATTGCTGTATTTACATTTGACTGTAGCCTCAGGGAAAAAATTACTGCCATCGTGCTTGTATTTTGTTTTGTCAAGAATCCGATACGTCCATAAGCAAATCTCGGATTCTTTGGGTACGGTATCATGTTGGTTGACGGTTCGTCAATTGAAAGCTTGCTTTAAAATGCTGTTCGGAAACAATGAGGAACGGTATGACGGAGTTGCGTGTTTGAACGTAGACGTGTGTTTGTTCACATACCGGCGGTGTAGGGTGAGGTGTTGTCGGCGGCGGTGGCGGCGGCCCGGACACGGTAGTTAGCGACGGTTTTTGTGGCCGAGGCGATCGGCCCGAACCGCGCTCGCTCGGCCGAGACGTTTCCTCCCCGACACCCGACAACGACAACAAACCTACAATTCTGTTGGTCTGCCGCTGCACAGTTTTGGAAATGACCCTGAACGTTTGTTATTGCCATTTGTTGTCCAGTGTTAGGACAGTTCCGTATTGCTTATAGCCTGTAAAAATCACAACATTGCGACGTACCGCGAACCTATTTCAAACTAATTCTGTCAAGAAATGTTTAAGTTAACAATGAACTCATTAGTTCTATTCTTTGATTTGACCCCTTTTTGCGTTCATTTGGGAATGTTCTTTTCGGTCAATAGTACAGTAGTAACTTAATTCGGTAATTTTATCGGAAACATTTTTTAGCAAATATATTGTGCACAAGGAGTGTACTCTTCTAAGTAGCCTATGCGGTTTATCTTTTCCATTTGTCGATGTCGATAGTGGTTCCCCCCTGACATGGATTGCTGTTTAGATTAGTTGTCAAAGTTTCATAGCTTGAAACTCAATTCACAATTTGCCTCTGAATTTAGTAAGTCTGAATGTGTCTGGGGTTAGGTTTTGTAGGAGTTTGTTTTGTGACCATCGATCAAAATTTTATTTTCTGCTACCTACATAATATTTTTATTGCTTTAAGACTCAATAGACTCAATAAGAATTTATTTGCCATTAGATACATTTTGTACAATAGGCTCGTCATACAATAATTAATTATTACTACTACTTTCATTCTCAAACAGCCTTACTGAAACGTTTTTGCTCAAGCCCTTCTAAGTGTTGTGCTGGGTGACGACGTGTAAATTTGCCGGTGACCAGTCGATTTCCACGGAAGGCAAAAGATAGAATCGGCGAATATGCGAGAATGCGTTGACCCAGATACGCGGACGCAGGCCACCGTTCACCTTCGAGACTGGTTCCTCCTCGCCTT